>CM060840.1:42577500-42905000 GCA_030762175.1 Metallyticus violacea | reverse complement strand
AAGCATATAGGTTATAAGAAGAGCAAGGTATTTCATAATAAAATAAATTCAATCTTGAAAGATGGTGACAAAAAATTAATATTTTGATACTTTGCAGACGGTTAACTTGAACGTGTCAAAGCAATAGACTGAAGGCATCGCCAGAGGAAGGGAATACACTATACCAGTGCTCTGTATTAACACGTAATGTTTAAATGGGGAGGTGTATATCTTTTATGTGAGAAAACTGCGACCTATCTCTAACTCCCGAGATTGCTATAGCAGCGTGGGCGAACTAGGCGTCAGTTAATGTTAAATTAAAGATTTTATCGAGTTCCTCATTATGAGACATGGCGTGTTAGGGCAAGGAATAGAAACAGTTAAATTTTATTGACCGTTTATACTTTATGTTTACTTCGTGTTCTTGTTATTTGTACAGTAGGGGTAACTGTGAACTTTATTTCCGTCCTTTACTTGTTACTGCTCTGGAGCTTTTCTATGCAAATATTAAAATCTATTCTCATCCGCATTATATGGCGTATTCAAAGGAAGAAAAATCTGCCCATATTTTCATTTTCCAACTAATACCTATATCAGTGTGGTTCTCGGGTAAATTGCGGCGCTCCTGACCCTTGAATGGGGTAGTTACTGAGCCAAAGGTAAATTGATTTAAAATCGAATTAAAAACCTAGAAAAAACTAATATCATAATTAAAGTTTTTGTTTTTTCTTTTTCTTTTTTAATGTGGTGATTGATTAATTATGCAAATATATTATAACTTAGTGATTGCATTTTTCAGACCGTAGTTTGCAGAAAAATGATAATAACAATCACAATTAAAATCTTAAAGTTGTACCTCATACGTTCTTAGGAAAGAAATTGGCCCGCGAATGAAAAACCGTTGGACCATACTGAACTATATTATATAAGTAATTGCAACTAAAATATTTGCAATTGAATTCTTGTTTAAATATTCAAAAGAAGAACACTTGAAAGTATTGTTATTTTTGCAACTAATTGCCTATATTATATGATTATTGCAAACTAAATATCCGAATAGACTCTCGTTCTAGAATACAGTGCCCTGTAAACCACGCTGCATTGAATTTTTGTTCTCTAGATTTGGAATACAGGCGTTTAGTGCATTGTTTTATGCGTCATGGGTAATGTTAGCAAACATAAAGAAAACTCTAGAAAAACAAGTGAACTATAAAAAAGTTAATAAATTCTAAATCCTAATAAACATAGGCTTTTTAAATACCACAATTCAAATGGGAGATTAAAAGAAATTTTTATCAGTGAAGAATAACTCGAATAAATGAATAAGGCTGTAGTGTAAATGCTAAAACGTATTAATACTTACGTAAAATGTTATGTAAATTATAAAAGCGTAACAACAAAGCTATGGACGCTACAAAGAGATAAAATAAACGCCAATTTTCCAAAGAATATTCACGGCACAATGAAGATGACTATGTTCAAACGAAGGTTAGGGAAGTTTTGAGTAGAACTACCTACGAAAAGTCAAGGATCAAACGCTAAAAATACAATGTGAATATCAAACGGATGATTTGATCAAAATTGGTTAATATCTCAAAATTAAGAAGTGCCTGAGGAAATATATAGCGAATTTTTCTGAATAGGAGCATTCAAACGAGACACCAGCATGTCCCAAATATAGGAAGTCAAAGCCGGAATGTAGAATGACTGATCCCGAATGAGGGAATCGGATCTGAAAGGCTCTGAGGAAACAAACGAACAATGGAGGGAGGGGCTTGCAAATAAGGTCACAGAGGACACAGGGGTCTGAAAGTAGGCCAATAGATCAATATGTTGACTAACGAAATTTTATCTTATATATTCTCTAATTACTATAAGTAACGTGTTATCTAAAATTAATTATTTATAGACCCTAATATTATTGAACTCTTAAAAAATCAAGTAACAGAAAAATATACCTAAACTTTTAAACAAATAAAATGCTATTAAATAAATAAGGAAGTTAGCTGAAACTAAAAAGAGATTATGATGGAGAGATCCAATATCTCAAATAATGTTAATGTGTCTTTTGGAAGATATGTTGATGGGGAATGTGTTACAAACGTAAATGGAAGACAGCTTTCCAATATCAGTATTATGCTTATAGCCCCCACTCCAGCAGAACTAAAATCACTACTGGAAGAATTTACCCGAAAATTAATTTGCAGAAAGCTAAATTAACGATTAATGCCTTGGAAGATGATATAACGATCAATACCATGAAGTTAGAAAGAATGTGTAAAAACTAAAAACTTCTCCCTCTACAATACATCTGCTACAGAGATATCACGTCGGGGGCAAGACGTTGAAAGCTGAAATCCATACTTGTGAATAGATCACAATATGAAAATTAAAAGAGAAATAATAAACACACACATCCTCCATCTCATCTGTATGGATCTCAAATGTGGAACTTACTACCGCCACGGATGGCCGAGGTCGTTAAGGCACGGACTCGTGAGCGGGAGGTCTGCGGTTCGAATCCCGCCAGGACCGTCCTCCCTGAATGGGGTTTTTTCCAGGTTTTCCTCAGTCTTCATAACTGGCAAATGCCGGGGAGGTACCTAAACTTAGGCCTGGAACGCTTCCTTCCTTAAAAAAAAAATATCCTTTCCCAATTAATCATTTCATCTCATGTATCACCAGTGTCCACCGCCTGTGGTGCCTCAGTAGTAAAAACGGGCGTTAAACACTACTCAAAAAAAAAAAAAATGTGGAACTTAACCAAAAAATAGACAAACAATAAAAGTACTATGAAAAAGAAATTGAAATAAAAATTCTAGGAACTATACTGAAGGACAAAATATTATTAAATAAGGAAGAATGCTGTCATCACAGATAGCTATTTAAATAGAAATGGGCGAACATGATCATAATTGGATAGACCTACACAATTTGCTAATCAAGAAAGTTACAATGAACACTGATAGATCTTTTCTGCAGTAGCCAACCGATATTGCCCCAAAACAGTTTTCTTGTGTTTAACTTACTGTCGCTTTGACTCCATTGGTCTTCTCGGTATCCTTGTCTCTTTAAAGTTACCTGCATTCACCTTATCAGGATAAAGCAGAAAAGGATAAAACACTAAGAGAATGTCACACTTGAAATCGCAAAAATTAGTTAGTGATTACAAGTGTGACTTTCTCTTAGTGTTTTACCCTTTTCTGCTTTTATAATTACTGTTAATATATATATATATATATATATTATTTTGCAAATTATCAATTTTATTAAGCATTAACTGGTAAAATAGTTTATAATCAAAATGGTTCAAACCGTCATATATCATTGGCAAACGTTTCAGTGGCTCATTTATCCTGTCTAGCAGATTGTAAAAGAAAAACTAATTCTACTTTGTTCAAAGTCCTGAAACACGCGCAGAGAAAACGTAAATTTAAACAAATATCAAAGAAATCTTTAAATTTATTCCTTTTTTATTTTGAAATGTAGAAATGTAGTATGAATACTTAGTTCAAGTTACAGACTTTTCTTTTTCGTTAGTCATAATAAGTTCTTACTTAAGGGAAGATCACGTGCCATATATTACTAAAGCTAAAATTATTAATTTTTAAATGCATTATCTCACAGAGAATGCAAAATGTTTTCTTTTAATTTTCTGCTTTTGACAAATCTACTGTTCTGTATAATGTAATAGAATAACAGATATTACATTCGATATGAGCTATATTTCATCTGAAATCCCCCATTTTTTATTTAAGTCCAAATTTATTTTATATTTAAACAAAATAAAATATAAAATATCTTACAATTCTAGTATTATGTATGCATGTAGAATGTAATGTGTCAAATTTTCATTTGAAAAATTAGGTCCTGAAATTTAATTGTTAACGATTTTGAAAAAGGAAACAACAACAGCAACTTACAGCTTCAAAATTCTGGTGACTTAAAAACATCCTGCTACAGATTTTGGGTCATTTTCTTCCTGCTATGAAATGTTGACACCTTGTTTTGCTTTCATTTCCTTGTTTCATTTCCTAATGCTAATGTATTATAGTTTTTTGTTTTATTGAATTTGGCTTTACTAGAATGAATATTTGGTATTTTCATTAAAAATAGATGGGTTACAGAAAAAAAATATAGCTTTCTCATATTTGTTATTATTTTTTTACAGTAATTACATAATGACAGAATTGTGCAACACAAACCTTTTGAAGGGGATACTTGCATACCTTCTTAGAAAATAAAAGAGTTAACAGTTTATCCACGATAATTTAGCATATGATCTTCCCTTAAGTATCATAGTATTGACAATTAATCTCTTCAAATAAAAGCCAAGAGCATTTCGGTGCAGTTTGTCGTAAAACGTCCTTGATAGCAGGAACTTGGTATAGTGTAGACCTGCTACGTTGTGGCGAGGTATATCATTGTTAGCTTGGAGCGATGGGAGGAGCCAGAGAGGCCGGTCGGGGAGCCCATGCGGTAAAACCAACATGGTTGCTGCCTTCAACCTACAATTAACGTTTCAGACGTAGGGCGTTATTAGTAAAACAATGCCTGACATTGCGAGGGGTAGGCTTGCTTGTGTGGGTTTTCTTGATGGTGCCTGCCACGGAGGAAAAGGAAGTGGGAGGTGCTACTTCAAAACAAGACCCCATGCGAGGAAGTAAGATTACCCATGCGGATAAAAATGTTGTGTTTGTATATAATGGACAATTACCGTCTCAAAAGAGGCTTTTCTAGCAGAAAGAATAGGCTCTTTAAATAAACTGAAATAGCGTGAAGCCTTTTGGGCTGCTGTTATTGTTTGCCTATATGAACGAATTTCGGTGAAGGATTTCAAAGCTATTCTAATTGAAGGGTCCTTTATAATGGAGAACAGGACTATAATTTTGATTCCATAAGTACCCGTAATTTTTACTTTGGTTAGGAAGAATGATGCGACCAAGATGCCATGATAAGTCTAGCCGATCTGTGCATCATGATTTTCCTTGCTGACTTAACATAATTTACTCCCAAGCAACTCATAAACAATGCCATATGGTTTCTGTTAACGAGGTTCGTAACACCCTTGACAAGATAATTTGCTCTTCGTGTTCGCAGCAATATTAAAAACAAACACTAAGCTCCGGTGACGCTTATGCAAGTCATAATGATGTGTGTGTTATGGCGTTTAACTCCTTTAATGAGTAATTAAATTATTAAATGTTGTGAAAAGTAAAAGGAAAACATAACCACTAAATAAGCTTCGTGTTACAGGCTAATGTCAGGTAGACTCATCATAAGCATGATTTTAAAGACAACTATATTTTCAAACGCATGTTACAACGAAAACATTTATTTTCACTGTATAGTAGTATCTTTATTAGGCTGTATAAAGCATGTATTCATCTTACTTACACGATAATAGATCTTTTATGTAAATTTCTTAGCTTGAAAGAGAATACAAACGAGTTTTCATCTAACTATATATTCGTGTAAATAAACAAAAGTAATAAAATCGACATCATCGGTTATAAAATATACTACCATAGGAAAACCATGTCACTTTTGTTTTACAGTGTCACTTAAAAGTGCAGGACCTCCCTTAAGAGTTGCAGAATGATTTTTTTGCAGTTAAGCTTTTGAAGCATCATTCTCAAAAATTACATTTTGAGACGTAAAAAATATTTTAATCTGAAAATATCTAACTAGAATTAATTTAATATTTGTTCAAAAGTTCAATTAGTTTTTTTTTTTAATATGAATGTACACGTTCCAGCAAATTTACTTTTCCAAAAAATAAAGTTAAACGTTCCTTAATTTTAAAGTTATAATGTTTTTATATCACACTAACTATCGAAAGTGACTTGCTTCAGCTTATAAAGAATATGCCATAGTGAACGGAATTTTTAAATTGAGCGCCTCTGACGGTTTGTTAGGTTGCTGAGCCTGAAATTCAACAGACTGTCGTATGTTTGTATTGTTATTAACGGCTGTCATTTGCGTGTATTGTTATCAACTAAAATAGAGCGATACATGAAGGATCAACGCGACCAGATTCTAAAAGCACATTTTAAGTAATGCGAACATTATTTCGAAGTGTTCGATCGTTCGAACACTTCGTGTAATTTTTGGGTGACAAAATGCGTCTAATGTGTCATCAGTGTATAGTGTAGAGGCTGTTAAGAAAATTTGATGACACAAGATCGACAGAGAGCATCAAATCACCTGGATGTCCTCGTCGATCGGTATTGAATGTTGCCTTCGTCAGACATGGCGTTGCTATGAGCCCAAAGAAGTGGATTCGCTGTCGTTCTCAACAATTAAGCATTCCGATTACAGCGAATTTAATCTTGTGTTTACGTGGACAATACACAAATCATTCCTCAACTCAAGGCAGAAATTAAATGTATCATGGGTGTAATTTAGCCGGAATTTTGCTAAGAGAGTGAAGGTGTGGCAACCAAGCCGTAGAGGACATTTGCATGATGTTTCACTTAATGTTTATTGGCAATGTTGTGCTTCATATTCACTTAATAATATTAACACTTTTTAAATACATGATGAGTTTTAGTATTAAAACAAAATTGATCTCATTATGGGGCACTTAATCGTTCACCTTTTCGACATTTGTTTATAAGTATGCTGTTTGCGAGTGGTCCTAGCAATCATTTGAAGCTACATAATCCTCCGGAGTTAGAGGTTGGTACAGTAAATTTAGTTTAACATGCTTACAATCAAATTTACAAATAATTTTTAGTTGTTAAGTAAGATAAAATTTTACATTAAGTAAGGCGTTTGCTTACAGAAAATAGTACTACTGATTATGATGATCTATAATCAGTTCCACATTTTAATGACTTTTTTTGTCTCAAAATATGAATGGATTGTAATGCAAACTCGTTTGCCGGCCAGACATTGGAATTCTGCACACGGGGAACAGAAGGCAGTAGTATAATCCATTTTTAACGCAAGCACTGATAATCGGCGCACAACATTACGCTGAATGATGAAGGTGAAGATGGGAATGAGATGATGACGATGCAGCAACGTCGTAAATCCCACTTACGGCCGCTGGGATTGAAATCGGACCGCCTCGTTGGGAGGTCAGCAGTCTAACCACTCGCCACCTTTCGAAATACCCATCTATTAAAATCTTGAGATATATCCTCCAAAAGTTTAACAGCAAAACAAATCGTTTTCAATAGGTGTGGGTGGTTCTAAACTTTTGACCGACACTAGCAGGAAATCGCCTTTCAAATACTAACCTTATGTCATTAAATATACTGTTCTAGTTTTCTAATTTGAAATTAGAGCAGCATAATGGGAACAGTAAAATTAGAATACCGCCTACCTTAAAATATGCTCTATTTCTGTATATTCAGCCCCAATCTAATTGAATATACACAGAATTTCAGAAAATTAACCCATTTCTGAGCGCTTTTTCCCTTAAATTAGTTTGGAGTACTTTGATTATTCAGTAATTTATAATCATGTTCACAATACGCAATTTCTTACTTAATTAGTTAATTTTTTAATTTTAATATTTATTAATGTTAGTCTCATTAACGTGGAATAAAGGTTCATGCACAACAGTATAAAAAACTATTGATACGTGAGTAAAAAGAGTACATGAAAAATGCAATTTCTAGCTTGGCATTACTTTTAATACGTTTATTCCAGAAAACATTTGTAAGAATTATGTAATTCCTTAAACCAGTATCGCCTGAAAACATTGCTTGTTAAAGCCACACGTTGCAACAGATTTGGCCACTCTCTGTTTGGTCTGCTGGAGTAAATTAAATCCCTGCAGTGTACATTGCGCGGAAACTCCGGCAGAGCAACGTCCGGTGCCAATTATCTGAAATGGGTAAGAGGTGTGGAATTTCCTTTTATTTTGCGTTTGACCAACCCATTAAGTTGATTAAATGCTCTGGAGCTATTTACATGTCTAATAAATTACTGATATTTTTGAAATGCTGTAACATCCACAGGAAGGCTGGTGTTGAGAGATTAAATGCTCCAGGGTACGCATTGCAACTCTGTAGTTTCCTGCTGCATCAGTATATTAAGGAAAGGGCAATCTATTTACGGCAAGGATGTAATAACTGCAGAAATAATTAAATCTTTAATGCATATGTTTTTAGTTATATCAGTCACAATTTCAGCCAATATATAAAACTATTTTTTATTTTCCGTATCTTCCGGCAGTTTCTTTATCTACTTTTATTCATAATAGCCGCAAATGTTTCTATAGTTTTAGTTTTTCTCTATATTTATATATCCGCTACAAAGTCTTATAGTGTATTTTTTATCTTCCCTTCACCACAACTTTATATACCTTTGTTTTCATATGATATTATATTAGTTCATTTGATCAGCATTTATCCTTTTGGTTCTTTATAAAGATTATGCTTAATCCAACAATATTGCAATTCTATTAATAATGATGTGACTGCTGCGTTCCATTTTGTAACTTTCAATTTAATGTACATGTTTATAATATTTTAATATAATGTTCAAATTTATTACACAGTTTTACTATTATTTATCCACAATCTTTTTATATATTGGGTCATTTATTAATTATACAGAAGTTATCAATAATAGCATGCACAAAATTTCACGAGTCTTAACCTGTGTTACAGAAATTGTTCGAAGTGATGTCTGTCCGCAGTGCCATTTAATGACATATTTTTATAAAAGTTGCATTCAATTGCAAATGGCTCTACTTCCGTAATGTTTCCAAATTCTTTCCTTATATTTTCTTTAAGTTCTTGTACAGTATGGAGGTTATTTCTAAAATGTTATTTTTGCTCTGCTCTATTGGAAACATTTCAATACAAAACACTACAGTAAGTAACATTTATTTCACTAATAGACTGCTCCCTTAGCAGCAAACTGCGACTGAATATCTACGTGCAACCATCAGTGCGATAACTGTCTGTTTTTATGACAAGTGACTGGCGGGACCTTGGTCTATCACATGCTGAGTCCAACAGGCCAAAAGTAGGTTGATGATATCTCTCTAATTTCTCCTCCTCATCAACCGAAAGTTTGTGATATTCATATATTCACAGTCTGTGAGTCTCTTTTTTTTTTTTGAGTAATATTTAACGCCCGTTTTTACTACTGAGGCACCACAGGCGGTGGGCACTGATGATACATGAGATGGAATGATAAATTGCGAAAGGATATTTTTTAAGGAAGTATGCGTTCCAGCCTAACTTTAGGATACCACCCCAGAATTTGTCATTTATGAGGACTAAGGAAAACCTGGAAAAAAACCCCAGTCAGGGAGGACGGTCCTGGTGGGATTCGAACCCCAGACCTGCCGTTCATGAGTCCGCGTCTCGGCCACCCGTGGCGGACTGTGAGTTCTTGCCAGTATAAATTTATAAATCTGTCACCCAACAAACTATTGATGATTGAGCTTATATCTGAATCAACGAATAAAACCACATTGATAATTCAGCATAAGTTTCTTAGTTTGCATAATTCTCCATGCTTTCTTTGTTCGCAATAAGCAAATGCATAAAGTACTTTTCCCATATAACAGTACTGTCTGCTCTCTCTCCTTTCAGAGATCGCGGAAGTTTTATTATACAGCCATATACAGTAAACAAAGTTGGCAAAATTTGAGGTAACGGACTGAGCTTCTAATAATAGGTACAGGGCAGTCTGAAACTGAACTAAGTGTGGCGATGAAGTTATTCATTTGAAATATCAAGTCTTGTTTCAAATTGTTTATTTGATACAGCTTTCTAAAGTACATGTGTCGTACAGGAATAAAATGGGGCCTCTTCTCCACAATTTTCAATAGTTGAAAATGGGCTACAGCAATATAAACGTTGCCGTACCAGCCTTGAAGACGACAGACATGTATGACGTCAAAAATGCAATAGCTGCAGAATTCATTGAATAACATACAATTATATGGTGTTAAACGACCGGTAAATTTACTGAGGCTGTAGGTATTTCAAAGAAGCGTGCAAAATAAAATTTACATGAAAAATTCATGTAAAAAAGCTTTGCTGCGCTTACCTACAGCAGATCGAAAACGCATTCATTGAAAGTACCGCAATAGTGTTTAGACATTTTTAACAGCAAAATAACTAATTTTGTGTGTAAAATTATTACTGTAAATGAAATGCAAGCGGCAAATTTTAGTAAACGTGAGAAGGATATTATTATTGATGTGGTACTAAAATGTAAGCAAATAATGAAAAATTGAAGAAAAAAAAATCAATCTCAAAGAACGTACATGAGGGAAAATTGCCATACAGTTTAATTCTATTCTGACGACCTCTGCATTATTATCCCAGATGTCATAGAGGGCATGTGTGTGCAGTGTATAGTACCTAAAACTCCAGGAAAGTTAGGAATGTTATAGAAGCCTAGTATCACTTTCTTTACATCACCCTCTTCATTTTAACGAATCGAGGTCTCAGAGCTGCTATTGCTCTAGTAACTTTATGGATGACGAATATATCTCTAATAACTATTTGGTTCATCCCTGTCGCACAGAAACTTAAAGTTAGTACTATTATGAACATAGAATTCAAAGTATGATTTCGCTTAGTTTGTGAATGTAATCGGGGACGCAATATCTGTTCCAGTTCTTCGACATCTTTTGCTAAGAGAAATCGCATTTTGAATGGTTATCTTTCAATTCTAATAATGGATTATTTCTCTCATGAAATACACGAGGAGCAAGGTAAAATTCATCATCAGATGATATGTCGAAATAATCAGAAATCTGTAAAGAAATGTGTTTTTTGAGTAGTGTTTAACGCCCGTTTTTACTATTGAGGCACCACAGGCGGTAAACACTGAAGATACATGAGATAAAATGATGTATTGGGAAAGGATATTTTTAAGGGAGGAAGTAATCCAGGTCTAAGTTTAGGGTACCTCCTCGGCATTTTCCATTTAGGGCTGAAGAAAACCTGAAAAAAAAGGCAGTCGGGAAAGATGGTCCTGGTGGGATTTGAACCCCAGACCTTCCTCTCACGAGCTCGCGCCATAACGACCTCGGCCACCCGTGGCGGTTCACATATGAATCAGACTTGCAAATGCATACAGTAAGCTACAATATAGAATTGCGTAGTACAGCATAATATTGTATGGTATAGTGCACATTATAAGCAGCTAACATTTCTTATGATCTAGCTCTCCATAAGCCAATCCTCTTCTAGGAAACCCCACCCCCACTCTTGCCCAATAGTAATAACACGGGTTTATATCGTTATCATCGACTTTCTTTTTAATAATTTTAACAGAGTTAAGAAAAAGTGTTTGTATGGAAATTTATATCAGTTAAAGGTGTTCACAGGAAACGTTCAATTATAAAATAGTTAATATTTCATCCCACAGTTCAACTATAATGTTCCAGTTTTTTATTAAATGTTTAGAACTAGAAGTTAGCATTTTGAGAACTAGATTTCCATGCATAATTTTAACGTGCATGCATCATTCAGAAGATACATTAGAATGTGAGGTTTTGAAATTGCCTTATAAAGGTAAGACAGTTTAAACACGCACCATTATCTGACATGAAAGATTTTTAAGATATAACGATAAATTATTTTTTTTATAAATGATGCTAAGAAACGGACCACAAAAGCTGCTATATGCTATCTTCTGATCATGTGTAATTAATAAAATCTTAAAGTGATTTTTTTCCCATCTTCAGTTTGATAAAATGTAATATCGAACAATTTTCAAGGAAAAATATACATAAAATAATTTTTCAAGCATTAATGGTAGCAAAATCGAAGCCCTTGCATCATAAACTTAAACATCAGAAGAATGTAACAATGGAAATCATATAACTTGATAAGAGGTTGAATACAATGTAGTACCTTTCTACTACCATAGTTTATCTTCCATTTTCAAAAAATTTAAACTAAAATTAAATGAACCACAAAACCTACCAAAACGTCAATTCCATGACTGTATTCGCTTACTCTTTTAGATTTTGAAAGCTGCAGTACTTCCCATTAGCTTCTTATTTGCCTCATTCTGGGAATATCAACTGGAAGGATGCATGAAAGGTAATATGCTTTAGACATTTGTCGTTCAGTTTTATGCTGACTCGTGGTGCGTAAGGATAGAGTGGAAGCAATTCTGAAAGAGAAGTCTGAATAGCTTTCTCTCGCTTTTAGTGTCCTGGTAGCACTTGGTGGAGAGGAAAGTTGTCTCACTTTCAGCTCGTCATGTCGTTGTTGTGCTCTATTCTTTCCTATCTGCGAAACTCGTTAACCCTACTGCATAAAAACGCAAACGTGTTGCTTGTTGTTTTCACTTCTTTCCTGCGCCTCCTAGTCCGTTTTTTTTTGTTAAAGAAAAGATGGGGAAATGTCATAGCGATACAATCTTGTTAAATCTCTTCGTACAGGAGAATTTCAATTCTCATTTCAAGCTTTTTCTATGTTCTCACTGACAGTGCTTTCTTAAACTGTGAATGTTTCGTTTAATTCATTGCAGACAAATTGTCAGAAAGTATCACGCAGATATCGCGAACGTGTAGTTTCATTACTGGCTCTTAGTGTGGTTAACGTGTGCGCAAGGAGCTTGAAGCTGTGCCAACATATGACGGTTCAAGTTTGTTGCGCAATTACTATTAGTGCAATTTCTTTGTTTCTTTCTGCTTGTCATGCTATGAGCTTCTGTTATTTATCTTAGTGAGGAATTAGCTTAGTTTACGCAGCTCCTTTGTCCACAACTCCGCTTACACGGCATGATATACAAGCTAGAAAGCCAACACAGCTCTACTGTGTAAATAACTCCACAACAAAGCAGTTTCTTAATACGTACATTGCGTAAATACTAATTTTTACCTCTAGTTAAATGGGGTGGAGGTGTTGTAATTTTCTAGGTTCATAGTTGTTGTAATGGTTTTGTCCCCTTGTTACACTGCTCACTTTATTACTTGACGTAGTACCGAGCACGTAGTGTGAGTTTTGTGTGATTACGGACCTCGTTCCAAGCATAGTAAATTGAAGTATTCAAATGCTCAGTTGGCAGATGCTCATATGATCTATGGATTAGCCGAAGTGTAGAGAATCTTCGTGCTGTGTTCTGCAAGGCTGAAACCCCGGCATTCGAGATACTCCAGGTATACATCAGTGCATCAGGGAGTCCATGCAACGGCGGGTTGATGGGTATATCCGTGCTAACGGAGAATGTTTGCAACACTTCATATGCTTTTCTGGTTCCCATTGTTCTGTTTTTGAGTATTCTATGTGGTAGAGGTGTAGGAAAAGGCCTCTAAAAAGGAAATAAAGCAATTCCGGACTCATGTTCATGTTATATTTTTATCCTGTACATGAGAGGAATGCTTCCCCAAAGTTTTAACATACCTTTTTGTTATCACATATATATGTATTATGCATACATTATGCATATATACATACACATATGATACATATACACATTACCGCTCATTAATTTCAATAATACTCCTGTATTTCGTAACAAACAAACGAATAAATCAGCAGACAAATGTATTTATTAGGTCAATATATAACAATGAAGACAAAATATGTCCATTACAAGGAACAAAATGAAATTTTATTTCTATCAATGTGTCCACCCTGGGCTCAATAACTACTTAACAAATTCTTGGCATTTGATTTATAAGTCCTGGCTGTTTTCTGATCCTATAACTTTCCGTACTTGCTGTAAAATCTGTTGTATTCAGTCCAGATTGTTGGTGATAAAGTAATTGCATGATAGCTATGGCCCCGAGGGTGGGAATAGATCTTGAAAAATGGTGCGATTGTAGCATTGGGGAGATAATTTATTGATTCGCCAGGTTGCTGGAGTGTGACACAACCTTGCCAGCCTAAAATATATTGGGTAACAACCAATTATGTACCACGATCAGAATAGCAGCGCAAAACTACGAACACGGATGACAAATTTGATATAATAAGCAATAAAAGAAAAGAAATGCATTTAAAACTGCACCACAAATATGTGAAGAACTAACAGAAGTGAGTGAGAAGAGTGTATCTTTGTAAGTAAAAAGAATTTGTGAAGCTTATCTGGAGGGGCCTTTTATGACAAAGAAAAGGCTACAATGTGCGAGACAACATCGACACAGGACACCTATTGATTGGTCTAAGTAATTTTCACAGATGAATCCAAATATGAGCGCCTTTGGTACTGGGAAAACAATTTATGTATCCCCATGTAAAGGAGAGAAGGTTTCTCATCAATAAAATTCTTCAGTGTATCTCATGCAGTATTCAAATTGATATTTAGAAATGTTTATTTTGCTGAAGTGTCATTCAATATTATCGGGGTTGTTTATAGTTTTTTTCTGATAACCACAACCTTTGCACAGTAACTCCGCAGACTTTGAAAAGAAAAGTTAAATATTTAGTTCAGATCACATTGATTAGTTACATGTAATAAACGCACGACTAGCAACCGGATTATATAAAATGTTAACTTTATAAGATAAAAGACCCCAAGAAAGTTGCCAGATGTAAATAACTTTGGAAGCATCACAGCAATTGCCGCAGCTTAAGGCAAGTCGAGGAAGTGCTGTTAGTTTGGAAGACAGGTGGTGGAAGTCTAACCGACAAAGTTGGGGCACCAGTTTGTATGTGTGAGGGAGCTCGGGTAATCTATTCAATGAGCTCGGGCTACTCCAGAGGGCAACATCAAGCAGCCACTTAGAGAAGGATTTGAATTACACCCTCGAGAATGCCAGTGAGTGTCTTCTGGACTTACCAAAGAGCTCACTGCTTCCAGTATTACAAGCATGGACGCCTAGGGAAAGTGAAGCTTGTTCAAATATCTTACGCTGTTTAGCAGGCCACATACCAAGTGTAAACTTATAGAGAGGGACATTTGAATATCTCTTACACAGATCTCAATACTGTTGTGATTATTATACATAAGCGCATAGGGTTTAAGGAATTCTCGTCTGAAATGACTGGAGCAAATTAGATTATTTGCATTTTGTGAACTCATTAATGAACTTTGGAATCTAGAAATTATCAAATTTAAATAACTATATATTTATAACGCGAGTTACATAATATTTAGCTTAAATCAGTGTAATATAATATATTAGCAATTAGACTCATCAACGTAATACCTTGTCATATATATGTACAGAAAGATATCTTTGTACACATAGCAATCTTGAAAACTTCATTATTACTGAATAGTTTTAAACTACTGGTAGGAACGTTAAATATTATAATACTTTTACAATAAATGTACCTTCTAAAGTAAGACAGCACTGAAAATTTCTTTGTGTCTATATCATAATTATTTTGATGTTGCATTTTTATTTATTTTTATATAAATATCAAAAAAGAAATATATTCCCCTAAATATTTAATATTCATAATTTCTGTTACAACGCTTACATATACATTGTAATAGGAAAAAGCAGAACCGCATTAGTATAAAATATAAGCAAAAGAAAGAAAGGTGATAGTTAGCATGGTTTAGATTAGAAATTTGGAAACTAAAAGTGATTAGAAGAAACCTGGAATAGAATGTAACCCAATATGTTCGGGTAATGAAAGTGCCATTCATATTCCCTTGAATGCCCAGGAACAGCAATAAAGAGGAAGCAGTTAATTAAAGAAAAATAGTTTGGAATAAGATCTGAGATAGTAATAAAGAAAAATTTTGCAGACAAACTCAAGGTAAGAAATTTAGGAAAGTATTTGTATCCAGTTAAAACAAATGGTTAAGACAAGTCAATAAGTGAATGAAGTGAAATCGTAAGGGCGTAGAATTATGGTAGTGTAAACTGACAATTATAACATTAGAAGGTAAATATGTCGGTTCTGGTGGTCTAGTGGTAGCCAGCCATACTTGCTGAGTTCAATCCCGGCCATGGATCGATCGATTTTTTCGGGCATAAAATCCTAAGTATGATTTCCTTCGGGAGGAATATAAATCTGCGGGCCCCGTGTCGTACATTTACGGCATGAAAAAGAACTTCAAGCCTGAAAGAAGTGGTATCTGAAAAACATTTATCGGCCGTTTCACGCCCTGAATTGAATGGTACTTTTATGGCCTAAGATGTTAAAGAACGCCCGTAAATAAATTATATATATATATATATATATATATATATATATATATGAATGTTGTTCCACTTTTCAGCGGATATTCTTTATTCGTAATCTTCATCTCTCCCGATCCTGCTAATCTTCTTCTTGCAGGTTGTAGTTTTTCATTGTTAATTTGATTCCTGCTATCTATGATAGTCTTGGACCACCACGTTTTCTTCTTCCTGACGGTGACCACTCTAAAAGAATTCTGGACCATCGTTCACCTTCCATGTCCTAACATGACCATACAATTGCAGAGTTTTCTTGTGGATTCTTTCTACAGCTGATTCCTCCATATCCATAACCTGTCTAACCTCTTCATTTCTTTTTCTTTCTAATCTAGACACTCTGGCTCCTCTTCTTATGCTAACCTTCTCCACTGCGCGAAGTTTACGTTTTTATCGTTCAGTCAAAGTCCAGCCTTCTGCCCCGTAAATTAATATACACTCCACTAATGTATGAAGGAATGTTTTCTTTGTTTCCTTGGATATAAATAAATAAGAAAGTAAATAATGTTATTGGGAAAGAGGTTCATAGCTTGGGATAGAACCTGGAGTGAAATTAAATGAGTGAGTTTATAATATTGGTTAGTACGCGAATAAGTTTTTTTATTATTATGGTGCTGAGTTAAGAAATAAGGAAATTAGCAGGTTAAGGAATTGTAGATATTGGTATATATAATTATTAAAATATTATATTCTATTCATGTTTCTGGACGCCTCTTCATGCCCTTTAGGTGGATTCTTTCATTCTCTGATCTGTGGTAACTGAAGCTGGAAAATATGGAACTTCGCTGGGGTATGGATGAACGATTATCTCATTCAATTAAAATAAACAAAATAAACTACATGCATTTAGTTACCTTAGGTTAAAGATTGAGTGAATTGTGCATAACATGTAAAATCAAACTTGTGAGTGATGAGATTGATGTAAACTTTATTTCAAGCGTGATCAAATGAAGCGCAAAGAATTACACACATTTTGTCTATTTTACCAAAAGTAAAACTATGTTCTTTGCGTATTTGTGGATCTGATGATCTGTGGGAAATGAATTTATAATTTTTCAAGTTTAGATAACTAAATAGCTAAAAAGTTTAAAATATAATAGAAAATTTTAAAGCACACTACTGCTATTTACTAACACACTAGCGTTATAGAACGTGCAAGATATTCTATAAAATAAAAGTGGCGAAATCGCTTCAGTAAATGTATGACATGAAATAAAATAAATTGGAAAAATATTAAAAAACAGACTAATAAACAAAACCAAAATTCGTTATGAGAAATTTACCTTTAGATAATTCAATGTAAATAAATGACCGCCTGTGGTGCCTCAGTAGTAAAAACGGGCGTTAAACACTACTCAAAAAAAAAAAAATGCAAATAAACTTAATCTCTCAGGCAGATTTCCGGCGACATATAATTTAAAACCATATTATTAAGTGCCATAGGTATTCTGAACTAAATTTAAAGCAGTTAAGCATTTTTTTAAAATAATCTAAATTTTTATTTTTAAAATGTTGGATAAACACAAGTAGTCCCATTTATTTGCTCACCCAATAAATTATGATATTAAAAAATGTTTGAAATATTTTTTCATTTGACGCATCAGAAAAAGATTATTTTGGGGAGCAATATAAATGGGGCATCCTTTCGTCCGATCGCCTTTTTCAGTGATTAAACCATATGATAACCACAGAAGACGTGGGGTGGATAGGGAGATATTTGTTTAATTTTGACTGCAGATCGAAGATGATTCTTTAGAGATGTGTATACGAGGCGCTCGTAATAGTGTTCACCTAGGCGTGCAATGCTCCAGAGTGTACCGTTCATCTCAAAGAAAATAAGAATTATCTTCCGTACAGAAGCCCCCCTCCGAAACTACTGTGGTTTTTGTGATCAGGAATGCATGGTGATGAACATGTGAGGCTCTGAGTAATGGATTTTTTTTTTTTTTTGTTTCATTCCATGGTCACTCAGTGCTTTTCCATCACCAGTGTTTCAACTTGCGTTACAAATGAAGGGTTGGCGGGAAGAACGATGAGGGTACATAAAACGCCATTTTTAGTAGAGCTGTCGTCTATTGGATTATGTTGAGAACTAATAGAGGGTTACTTGGTTATTACAAATATGATGAAGGTCCCAGATTAGTGGTAATTTTTGAGAACACTCATTAGGTAAGAGCGATGTGAGTCTACCTCATTTCAGGGATGATAGCCCAACTTCGGGTGGCAGCGTTGAAGGCAACACTGAGTGTTTCTCGTTGGAGAGCTTTAGCAGCATCACATAAATGTTTTTATTTCAAAATATTTCATTTGGAGTCAATGCAAATTATGGAAGGGATAGATTGAGTTTATGACATGTATACAACCGAACAAAATTGGGAAGCTTTAGCACAAAGTCATGAGTTGGGTCCATCTTGTCATTGTACATGACGGAAGTGTTTCGAAAACATTAATTTGGATGATAGAATGTCAATTATTTCAAAATTTAGTAACATGCAAACCTAAAATGAACAACATATGCAACTAGTAGGCTTGATTTCATGTTCATTGGTTAAAAGCGTCGGCCTAGAAAACTTAAGACTGATTTAACGTGACTATCACAGTTATTCATATACTTTCAAAGTTAGGGTTGTTAAGAATGCAGTTTTAACGAAGTGTCTGTTGTTACAAGACTGTTATTTCGCTGCATGGAATTACTCCCAGACGAGTACACACCTTTCAGTCCATGATAACGACAAAAGACAACTAACGGTAATAGATCACATAAATTGTCACAAGAAACAGTTGGTAAAATACATTCAATCACTGAAATACCGTGAATCACATCACAATTTGAGAGACACAAAGAAAATGTACTTTTCAGAAGATTATATACAAGAAAACTCTATACTGTGTTCAGTACACAGTATCACAAAGTATCCTATAGCTCTTACAGAAGCGCAGTTATTACATTGACTTTGCATATCCGCGAACAGACACGCGTACCTCTTGCGATTAAGCTAATGAGAAACAGTTGAAAAACCGATTATCACGTTCAGTACATGATCTAAAGGAGTTTCATACATTACAAATTGATATTTAAAAGCTAAATACCGAACAAGAACTTCACTTACATCAAGCCAATGCGTTCTATACAAGAAAAAGAAATTCTAGTCTCTATTGTCAAAAATCTAATACCGTTGAAGCTATCTGCATGGACTAGTATAAAAGCTGTGTGTTCCAAACATTATTATCAATGAAGTTTACTACAAGCAACAGCTTTCATTTTATCTTTTTAACATTCATAGCTTATCTACCCAGGAGTCTCTGTTTTATGTGTATGACCAAACATTCGCTAGAAAAGAATTAGATTACGTTGGGTACGGCCGCATAATTTCGTCTTTCACTACTGGAATATAACAGTAAGAAGTAATTATATATTATGATTCATATTGCAGACTAAATAAAACTATGCAAGTTCCGTTTTCTGTATCACGTTGTTCATGAAAGGTACTGACTGAATAGTGTGATAATAGTATATCCTGTTCGTGATCATTCCTTCATGGAATGTGACCGCAATATGGGTTTGATTAATCAGAATGTTATAGTAGAACACCTTACTGAATGTGCAGATGGTATTAGAAGTGCCACACATAAACCATCACTCTTCAAAGTAACTTCAAATACTCCGTGGAGAATCTTCTCTAATCTCTCATCACGTGTTTAGGAATGTTGTTACCTGGACAAGGAAGAGCAGAATACAAAATATTCCTGCATTGGGTGCTGGTGAGTTGCAATATCCAGAAAGTTCATGTGCCAATATCGAAAGAAAGGACTACTAAGATAATTAATGTTATGTAATAAGTGATTAGCCTACAATACGTCATAAACCCATTACGAAAGATTACCCATCCTTTTTTTAATATTACACATTTATATCTCATTCTACAACTATATCATCTTCCAATTCAAAGGGTTTCAGTCAGAATGTCTCGTAAAAGTAAAATACATCATGAATACAACGAAACAATAGGCTCACATAATACCAATTATAAAACAATGTTCAAGTTTTGTTAACACTTTTATGTCATCAGTGAAAATATTTATTATTTTATTAAATTATTATTTTCAATATTGCGACTCTTTACCTCATTCTATTCAACGTGTACAAAATTAATGAAAAGTAACAGCATTATGCTTACATATTGTAGCAGTGGATTTTAAACTTTTAATGAATTATTTTCTCAAGTTTATTATTTGGACCCTAATCGTTCTTCCCGCCAACACTTCATGAAGAATACTGCATACGCAGGCAACAGTATAATGCAGACCAGCAAAGAGCCTTCACCGTATCAGTTTAAAGTTGACCACTCCACTTAAAGCAAGCACGAATTAAGAAATGTTCCGTCAACTGTTTTTTTTTTCGAAAGCTGTTTATCGATAAATAAAGATAGATTCAGTATGGTGATGCATTTTTATCACAACTACAAATATGTGATTGACATAGAAAGTCCAAAAATTGTAAAGCGAATTGTGAATGCCGAAGTCCATTGTCAGTAATATCGCCTTACATGATATTGGGGTGATTTTTTTAAGTTTAATACAACTTTTTAATATTTTAATTTTACTCATCCTCGTATTATGACAAAACTCGATTCTGTGTGTATTTTATTGGATCAGTACTAAATTTTGCTGATGTTAGTTATTTAAAGTACTTAATTACTTTATTTTAACTCTATTATGAGAACATTCTATATTTACTACACCATTTTTCATTTTACAAAAATCTCTTTCAAAATATTCACATTTTAACATGAAGTCAAATTATAGTTTCCTTCATATATTTAATAAATAGATAACCTTTATAAAATTCTGTAGAGAATTACTTAAACAGTAGATAAATTACATGTTTGCACGCTTTAGTATCTTTCTAACAGAATGTAATTATTGTTGTGTAAAAAGATATAGTTTTTAGCCTGGTGATACTAAAGCTTTAAGTATTAATTATGCTTCATTATTGCTCTTAGAAACTAAATAACGGCCATATTGCTTTCCTTAGGAAATTTAATTTATAGTTATTTTAATTTGTTTAAACTTGTAAGTAGAATTATTTTTACTATTCCAAAGATAAACAAAATTTTCAAATATAGAAAAAAAATTCAAGGAAAAGAATATTTTAAGTATTGGATCTACAATTACAATTTATTTCTAGTCAGCATGGGTTTATTTTCAACAGAAATAATCTTCTTTCGCTCATTCTTTTGAACTGGATGTCAAGCAATTGTAAGATCAAAAAGGCTCTGAACCTCATTAATTGTTTATAAAACTAATGGGTCGGTATGGCATGTTAAAGGGATTTTCAAAATAAGCAGCCTAGAATATCAAAACACACATTGCTCTGGAAACATTTTATTCATAAAACATTGATGATAGGATAGAGATCTGCAGTCCATCGTCCACTTTTTAATGACGCTTTTATTATGTTTCCAGTCTTGTTAAGGTATAATGGTCCCATTGTATTAAACCCATCTCCTTAGCTTAGTTGTTCGTCACATCAAACCGAAATCATAGGCATGCTAAATTTCGGGGCAACCCTTAATGACTTCTCCCCATCCACCAAGTTCCAGATAACTGGTGTTTTTTTTATATAAATAGTAGCAGACTGCCAGGAAACACCCGGACATTTTCCAGCATTGTCATACATCAAAGATTGAGCAGAAACTATGAAGAATATCTGAGGATATCTTAAATAATATATAATTATTTATTGTCATTTCCACATTCGATCTTTGTTGGTACTAAACAGTCCCGAAAGAGATTCCAGAAACGCAATAATGTTGTTTTCCTGTGCGAAGCGCATTATAAATAACCAGCTAAATAACTAATATCGGTTCTAGAAAGAAAAAAGAAACATCAAAGCTTGTCCCATACTTTAACATTTTGATCAAATGTTTTCAGGTGATAAGCATAAGTTAAGACTATGTTCGCTTCTTAATTTTATATTTCTTAAAAGCTTTTTAGTATGGAATTTGATTGTTATCACTTTTATTTACACGAGGACAGTAGATTTATTTGCTTTATTTTTATATACACTAGCAGAGATACTCAATGCTGTTCCAAAATATGTGAAAGGTGCAATTTTTTATTTATAAGATAATTCTGAATTTCGAATTTCGCTCTTGTTTTCATACTTGAAATAACCACCATTATATTTGATAGATTGTTGAATTTTGCAACCTTTATAACTAATATTTAGGTTAATATATTTGGTAACATTTTACGTTGGAGTAGATGGACGGTTTTTCAAGGATAAATTATACTTTCTTTCCTTTGCACATAGTATGGGAGCATTCTGGATTATCTGTAGCCTTGTAACAAGGGCGCCACAATTGCTGTACAGAAGACAGAAAAATCAACAGCCAATAAATTAGAAGAGGTAGGTTTTAAGAAAGAGGATAAATATATATTTACTTATATAGGTGTATGAAGCACTAATATAAATAGTTTAATAGTTAACCGTTCCTTTGCATAGTAATTAAAGTCTCAAGTGAGGTATATAATTAAGAATGATATGAATATAGTAGAGGGTGGATCTCTAAAAACAAAACTTAAAAAAAAAATGAAATCACAGCATTACTAATACTTACAATGAGTTTGAATGGAAGTATAGTAAGTACACACAAGCAATTAATATCCATATAGAAGAATTTGGGGAATCAAAATTTACATGATGATGAGGAATAATTTCGCCTAACACGAAAGCAGATTGAAGAAACGTTACACCTCATTCAAGTGGCCATAAAGAAAAACAACACTAGAAAGGCAAATTTTGCTAAAGAAAGATTTGCAGTTTATTTAAAGTGCATGTTCGAAGTTCACTTTCTCCGCTATTGAAAATGAATAGTTAAATTAATTTTTATGACGATAACTTCGTTTCATTTAGTTCCCAGATATTGAATGAAGATGCTTTAGGGCTTCGTTACATTATCGCACACACTCCGTGTCGTCTGCAGTTGTAGACGGGCACACGGTTACTTCCTCTTGCATAGACCAGCAGAATCTTGAAATTACGCACACCATGCGCGCATAAATTTACCTTTTGGTGCATTCTTACCGTATTCTGCTCGAAATATACGCTGAAGTGCGATTATGGATTTAGTCTCATGAAGTTCCAGCACAAAAATACCTTCTCTGCTGTTGTAGCCACCAATTTAAAAAAAAAAAAAACTCTGGTGGTCAAATAACTATATTTATCAGGGCAGTGTAATTGAACATTTATAAAGTTTTGCGTGTCTCTGTGTAAAATAAATTAAGAACAAGTGAGTATTTAGAAAGCACTGATTTTAAAAACTTCCGAGATATTTTTGACTAGCTTTATATAATAAATACCATTATATACGGATTTTATATGTATTGCTATGATTTTAATTTAAAAAAAATCTTTTTGAAGGGGGGTATATAGTGATGGGAAAAAAGCGGCCTTATAGCAGAACTGAATTTATTTCCATCTGCAACAGTGTGATATTGCACCAGAGTAAAATTATCAATAAATGTCACACTTAAGTAAATAGGTACAAGATATAAATTATATAAATGATATAATTAATCGCCAAAATCAACTACAGCCGTGTGAGTCTGCATATGAGCTATTTGGGCCAAATACTTTTACGCCCTGCAACATTTTTTACAGTTAGATGAGCTATTCAGGTTGCTGTCAGAGTAGATGGGAAGACTTGTATGTAAAACTTTTATTTTCATGGTAAAATTACAGAAAACGATATAAATAGAGATTCTAGAGGAATATAACATTTCAGTGAATTAAGGACATTTTTACATTTTGTTAACCCTTTAGAAAATATGGACATTATACTAGAGGCATTGTTACAGTTAGGGCACCAGTCATTTAACCTTCAAAACACTAACGTGACATCAAGAATACAGCAATGGGTAGGAATATCTGAATTTGTCACATAATCCCAACCCTTGAACAAATACGTTAGAGCGAATGAAACAAAATTAACTCACATCTGTACCTACCTCTAAAGCTTGAACTCCATTGCCTGCTCATTACACGGCCGTCACTCTTAAAAAATTGCCTACGAATAAACTATACTGTACGGCCAAAGACCATTCAGTTGTCTAGTGTGGGTAATTGAGCCTTCTCTAAGCAATGCGCTAAGCCTGGTAAAACACATGCTTGTTGAAGAATTTGGATGTATTTTGCTATAAAAAGAGCTAATGCATTTTGTACATTATGTCACGTAAAGCTTAAAGGACATCAAATTTGTTCATTAAGACTCACTGTAGTTCTATGCAACATATTAAAAATGTCAAGTTATTTGATCGGAATGAAAGCGATACACCATCTGCATCACAAGCTTCAAATTCCTATATAGATTTTTGTAAAGAAATAGTCCCTTTGAGTCAGCTTTGCGTAAATACCTGCTATGTTGGTGTTAAAAGTCTTTTTGTCTAAAATTACAACAAGAAAGCAAAGGCGTTTTCTCTTTTGAATCTTTAAATTTTGTATTGTTATTTATTATATGGAAATACAGTAAACATGACATAAATGAAAATATCTTTATTTTATTATCAAAGTTGCTTTTCTAAAGTGGTATGCTGGACATTTCTCGAATAGAAATTTTAAATGGGGCATATAAGAGAAGAAATAACTCAAAAAATAACCCGTCATTTATTTCAATTCATTATAAAAATAGCAACTTCATAAGAGTCGACAGTGGTATCTGAGCTTTCCTTTAATTATATATTGGAATTCTTAAGCGCATAATACACTCAACCGGCCGTAGCACATTAGGGTAGGTGAAGATAGGAGTGATTTTTTGGGTGGAAAGTAAGATAAACGGTGTATTCAAAAAACCTGAAAAAAAAAAAAAAAAAACGCAGTGCGTTTGACACATAAGTCGGTGTATCGTTTTGCGGCTCTTGAGAAATTGCTAATTTGGCACCACTTTCCGATAGTGTTTTGTTATGTGACGAGGTTGATAACGGCCCTTTACAGGCAGGAGAGTCAAACCGGGAACGCTCGGTAACAGATAAAGGTGTTTCAAAGATGGACTTGCGTATAGATCGCATTTTAAATATAAAAGGAAAACGTGTGCATTGTATGTGAACATTTTAGTAAACGTGATGAGCTAAAGTGCGAACAAGCACCAACAGAAAATGTAAAGTTGTGATTTATACACACACGCACGTACACTCACGTCGTATTTAAAAGTGACCAGTGTGTCTGAACATCACAATCATCAGTCATTGACAAATGGAGGAATCTCTTTAGAAGTTATAAGGAGCGATTTTTAAAGTAAAACAGAGGAGCAGCTGTTCAAACACAACACATGAGATAACAAGTAATTAGTGTACGAATCCATACAGTTAATACGTCATTTGTGTATCCAGTTCGCCGTAAGCATCTTCCGAAAAGTCAACTTGATGAACAGAACTGTATGCCATGTGAAAGTAAACAATTTTTTTTTGTTAATTCAGCAAAAAAGGAAATTTGTTTTTTACTTGTTTCGAAATTTTGAAGTCATTGTGATGTGGGATGGAACATTTTCATATTCGCTTAAGCACTTTGCCCAACTGTACATATATTGGGCTACTAAGTATCAGCAATATTTGTTTTTTTTTAATTTCTAAAGCAATGTAAACTGTGTAGAGCTTGGGGAGGAAATTAAACAACTTTGCAAACATTTGTTGGGATTGACATCGCATCCAACAGTCTTCTGTGTTGATTTTGGACATGTGACAATGCAGTTCATTTTACACAGTGCATAATATGATGTATATTTCGCCTTATGCAGAACCGGTCTCGAAAACGATCTATATTCTGGAATTTAAGGAAGGAATGTGCTAATTCCCATTCAGAAATAGGTAAATGGTTTCAATGTGTGTTTGGACTACCATTGTTACCCTCTTATGAAGTTTTTTTTTTTTTAAATAATGTTTAACGTCCGTTTTTACTACTGAGGCACCACAAGCTGTGGATACTGATGATACATAAGATGAAATGATATATTGAGAAAGGATCTTTTAAGGAAGGAAGCGTTCCAGGCCTGAGTTTAGGGTACCTTCCCAGCATTTGCTATTTAATGAGAACTGAGGAAAACCTGGAAAAAACCTCAATCAGGGAGGACGGTCTTGCCTGGATTCGAACCCCAAATATCCCGCTCACGAGTCCACACCTTAACGACCTTGGCCACCCTTGGTGGTATGAAGTTAGTGATGCTTTTACCATGTTGATATCAGTATAAATTTTAAGACAGAAATATATATTTCCACATCTACTGATGCCACTGGAGCATATTTAACTTTAGGCACTTCGTAAGAACGAGGACATGATCTGGTAGATAACTAGGAAAAAATTATGGTATAAATATTTAACATTAATCACTTATTTCCCGTAGTTTGCCTTACAAGAAATTACAAGTTTCCTTTCCATATTTTCCACAAAAAAAATCGTATCTTTTGTCCGTAAGTATAAAATTTTGGGCAGAAATATATATGTTTTCACATCTACAGATGCCACTGGAACATATTTAATTTTAGGCACTTCGTAAGAACAGCACAGCACAATCCAGTTTTGTTTCCTGTCAGAATATTTGCCACTGCTAGAATAATGTGAGGCGGGTTTGCTTTCAACCATTCCAAGCAATGCGTACAAAGAACTCTGCAATAATTAGCCCAGCTCTAGCTGGTGCATTAGTAACATTTTTTTCTTTACTAATGTCCAAGTTTCAGAAGAGCGAGAAAAAGATATAGAAAGTGCATTGTAGCTTACATGCGTGATGAAGATCACCTCCATGATCCAGTGGTAGCCTATGTGACTACTAATCCGGAGGTTCTATGTTCCAATGCTTGATAGCTTTAAGGGGCCAAAGACTCCAAGGTCATTTGCGTCTTCATTAATTCGTTTCATTTTATTCGTCGCTACAGACTTACACCGCACATGGTGAATGTGTGTATCGTAAACTCCGCCGGCTCAATCAACACAGTTCTATTAGCGCACTAAATGCAAAAGAAAAAGAAATAAATCAGATTCCAAGTGGGATGACATATTTATTGCCTAGCCTGAATTCTCACTTTTAGTAGACAACATTCAGTCATTCAACATAAAAAACCGTGAAAAAATCCAGTTTATATATATATATATATATACTTTATGAAAGAAAATGCACTAATCTCAAAATAGGCATTTACATGCTCTATACTACTATAAAATATAAGCGTTAAATGCCACAGAACATAAATATTGTTATTAAGGAAAACACAGACATTTGCTTGAAAAACCGGTATCTACTAATGAATGGCAGGCGCATGGAACGGCCGATAAATTTTGCTCAGAGTCCTCCTCTTTCAGGCTTGAGGATATTTTGCTTACCGTAAATGTACGACACGGGACCCACGGCTTTCCTTCCCTTCCGAAGGATTTTTACGCCCGAAAAAAGCCATCGATCCTGGCCGGGATTGAATCCTCAATCTTGAATGTACGAGATAACTATGTTTACCAATGGACCACCAGAACCGACAAATGAGATTGTTTGTAGCTCTGATCTATTGTACTTCCCCACCACTTTTTGTTTGCATTCCTGTATTAACAACTTCATTCTTTTCATTCTGGTTTTAGTGCTTAGAAATTCTTATAAATAACATTTTTTTTCAGAAGTCTTGCTGTACATTTAGAAAACAGATGACAGCACTAATCTTCTAACTGTGGTTTGTGAGGAGGCTATCTGTTTAAATGACACATGTAGATCAGTGTTAAACTCAGAGAGTGGCCTGATATTATGTTGCTGGACGTTCAACACGAAAAAGATAATTTTAGATACCTAACTGTATGAGCAGTTCAAACTTTCAAAACATATAAGTTGAAAGAGGTAAAGTTCCCTCCTAAATATTCTCTACCATTTATGTGATTCATTATTCAGGTCCATGAATGAAGATAATTTTTCCTTATTTTTATCCATAACTTCAATGTTTTAAACCCGAACCATGTGTTGCTGTCGGAAAGATGCTCTATTCGACTAAGAATTTCACGAGTATTATCCTCTGTAAAAGGTTTTGAAATCCTAGTTTATTTCCCGGATATATTTTTTAAAAATAATCTTGGGTTTTTTCAATATCTGAAATCTAACATGGACTAGTAAACTAATTTCTCTTTTTCGTTTCTAATTTTCTTTTAAGAAAAGCGCGTTATATGTACTACTCTCCCTTCCTTATCAAAAGTATAATTATAAATACATTATACTTTATTTTGATTAGAGCTGTGACTTTTGAAATACTGCTTATTATTTTCATTTGTACATTTAAATTTCTATTTAAAGTACTTAGTACCATGAATATTTTTGCACTTACTCTGATTTAAGAATGTATGCTAATTTCGCATTTAAAAACGTGCTTTCTTAATTTTATATCGCTATTGTTTCAATGTATTTACGTGCACATTATTGTATACACACAATAAGAAAATGCATGTATATCAAAGGAGAATGAACATGCAAATCTCTGCGTTATCTGTAATGCCATATCAGCACAATGTACTGCACCCTAAGGCATGCCATTCTCAGAAGCCGGATACAAAATAGATCCTGATTTGGAACCACTAGGCAAACATAACCCTCTTCCTGAGATAAAATAAAAAGGTTAACAAGGAATTTGGAAAGCATTTTTATTTCCTTTTTATGGCTCTATGGCCATCATCTATTATTCATTAGTGTTGTGCCTGCTACAGATGTGGAGGCTTCGTTCGTTTAATAGCCTAAAGCAAATTCTTTGGCTCTAAGCATGAAAGAGCCAGATGTGGTCCGTGGTAGTTTCAAATTGCAGTACTTTTTTATATATAAATTCTTAAATATTTATCTAACGTTGTAAATGAACTGCTTTCACCAAAGGGCAGTAATACTATTTAATGAGTAATACATTTCACTAGTTTAAATGCTTTCAATGCTTTTTAAAAGGTGATTCCAACGTGTATGACAATCACGTAATGTAAAATTGGTAAAAAGGCGTGTTGCAATGAAACTTAGCGCTTAGAGTGAGTTATATAGACAGATTATATTGTCATTAATTTACCAGCGAAATATATTCAAGTGCTATCAAGCTTTTCAGTCTATATATAGTTATTTTAATTGTTTAGGTAACAGTTTCAACTGTAAATAAGTTTCTCTTTACCAGCCACCTCCCCCCTCCAATAAAACCAACAAAGCTGTATGTTACCGTCACAACCATAACATTGATCTACAAAAATTATTTTGTTCTTCCTTTCATATTTTTCCACCTGGATATATATCATATGAATGCCATGAATTCAAGCATGTTTACACCTTGACTCTATTTGGGTAGATTTTTAAATAAAATAACATCAAATGTAATAACGTACTAATGTTTTTTATTAAATATTAAGTTTTAAGACATATAGCGACAAAACTGTTTTTGTAGGTTTCATTTGAACCGAAATATTAATGAATATATTGCAAAACGAGAGTTGTATGTCAATAATTATGAATTTCAGAACTTTTGTTTCACTATTAGAGAGAAGAAAAAGTCATTTTTTCTAAGTTCTGTTATGTCCTTCAAAGAGCAACAGTAATCAGCCATTATTGACGCATCTCAATGGCCTGGATAGCACATTTGCATTGTTTTGTTTATATGAAACCGCTCACCTTGTTCTTCATCATTGCACTAAGATTCACAGGTAAGTAATCAATATGGCTATTGAGAAAATTCACTTTAAAACTCACTCTACACCCTAAATTTCTAACCTATTGTAATATTTCCTCTACAATTTATTTATAGTTCTCAAGTTTCTTGTTGCTAAGAAAGTTTCCTATAACGTTTTGTATGTTAATCATGCTGGCTTCTCTAACTCCGACTCGATTGAGTAAAGGTTTCATTCTATATATAAGCTCACGAATCTGGGGTCCATCGAAAATACCTGCTGCTATCTTAGCTTCAGTTTTCTGTAGGAACTTTGAAACAATCACTATCCTTATTCAGGGCAGCAACGAATTGCTTCATAAGGCCTAACTTAATATCGAGTGGTAGAAGAAAGAATTAGAAGGAGAAACCAATGGTTCATACTTCACCATTATTTCTCCAGGTACTTAATGCTCCTTTGTGGCCAGTTTTTTCTGGTCCAATGCTCTGATTTAACTGTATTGTTCCATTTATAAAGTGAACAATTTATTATCTTGTTTAAGTGTCTTAAAATATTTATTTTATGAACTGCTCAATGAACAAATAATAAAAACTATTATTTTCTATAATACCAGTTTCTGAAAAACTGTAGCGCGATGAAACAAAACCAAGGCTGGTTTTAAAGACTCTGTGTGGTAAGGAATCAGAAAATATGGAGATTTCATTCAGCAAAAATTTTGTAAACTAGTGTAATGAAAATCTGCCCCCTTAAAGGATCTCTCAGTAAACAGTACACGGAGAGCCTTATTTTATAGTGAACGGCCAAGGAAACGTACCAGAAATTAAGGTTACTTCTAGAAAAGGTCAAATATGAAGACGAGACGTGGATATTTTAAAGTTATCGACATGCTACTAGGTCAACAATGCCATGTTTCATAAGTGAATGGAATAGCAGAGCTCAATCTGACGACTGGAAAAGAAAACATTGAAAGCAGAGAGTCAATATTGTGTCTGAAATGAAAAATGTAACCCATTAGTGTCTTATGAACCTAAAAAAGGTTCTATTCTTTCCTTTACATATAAAATTGCGCTTAATAAAGCAATTTATAAAGGCTTTAAACAAGGGCGGCAACTGCTACAAATACATCTGCAAGAGGTTCTTGTAATATCTGATGCTCAAGTTATAGAGGGAATATTAGTTGGACCACATATTAGGAAGTTGGTTTTGATACATTATTTGTAAAAACTATGACAGATACTGAAAAAAAAAACAGACTTGGGTTGGTTTTAAAAATGTTGTCGAAAACTTTCTAGGACATTCCAAATCACAAAATATTGTAGAAGATATTCTTGAGAAATTTCTATAGCGGAATGCAATATTAGTGCAAAAATACATTTTCTATACTCTTATTTGGACTTTTCCCCGGAAAATCTTGACTGTGTAAGCCAGGAGCAGGATGAAAGATTTCACCAGGACATAAAGGAGATGGAAAGAGTTACCATGAAAAATGGAATGTAATCATGAAAGAGAGTATTTCTGGTCACTTAAAAGAGGTGAACTAATTTTTTTTTTCATAAAAGAAACTCTAAAAAAGCGTTCGTTTCAAGATAGCAGATAAAATACTGGGTTAATGTTAAAATATAAATGATTAATTAAGAACGGAGGTCAAAATTTAATTTATGCTGCTGAATATTGTTTTGGATTTATTAATATACATTTATTAATGGAATATAAATTTAATAGAACCTAGTGTATGAAAGTGTATTTTATTATTTATTATATTATGGAAAATTTGTATTAAATAATAAATAATCAGAATAACACAAAAGTAAACTGGTACACTCAAGGCTCTTAAAAATAAGATTATATTGTATGTTATATTAGTATGTTATTTTTGTTGCATATATAGATGGATATTAGACATTATGATAATGAACAGAAGTATGTATTATTGAGTAAAGAATGTAAAAAACAATTGCATATAGTAAATATATTGAGCTGTATGCCAGTAAATTCAAAGTCACCTGACAACTTGTAAATAGAACTTATAATGCAAAAAGTATGAACTTTGTGTGTGTTTAATAGCCTTTGTTTTCAATTAGTGGCAGATTAATTTAGTTCAGTTTCAATTAGATGAAACAATTCTGTATTGTAAAAACATAAATGTGCAAAATAACACAGAATTTAAATAAAGCAACATTTCAGTAGTAAATGTGACAGATGAAGCTAAAGGTTTTTCATAATGTTGAATATGAACAAAAACTTTATTATAGTTTATAATATTATTTAATAAAAGGATAAATCAGGTAATTATTGTCCAGGTTTAAAATAGAACTTATTCATAAGGAATATTTGCATACTGTTTAAACATGTCCAAAATAGTTACCTTTTTAAGAAAGGTATTAATAGAGATTCATTTTTTGTCCAGTGTCTCTAATTCCTAATACATATTTTTTTTTAATATTTAAAGTACAAGCAACTAGCATCATATCTTGAGATTAATAAGTAGTTTTTACTAACCAGTATGATTAAGAAGTTAACCATCTCAGCTGCAGAAGATGTAATCAATTGTACTGTTAGTGCTTTTGAAGGAAAAATATACATATAAACTGTTCGAAATATGATGATATATGTGTGACAATTTAATTATTTTATCTATTTATTTTTGCTTTTTTAGTTCTTGTTCCTTTAGCTATATTGCCCTAAGGGTTATTCTAAAGTTAATTCCTGGTTGAAATGGCTGTATTTTATGTATATATTAACAGTTTGGTTCCATAGAGAAACCATTAGTCTTTGGAAGGATCGGGTTTTTTTTTCCTTATATGTAAGTATTTCTTTAACTTTCGTTACTATGGTAACTGTATCATACTTGTATAAACAACTATGGTTTGGAAAACTGCCAGAAATTTTCAAGACGGCGCTCTATCTCACACTAAACGTACTAAGCAACGCATTTAATGATTGTTTAATTAGTAGACACTTTAGGAACAGTTGGCCTCCCAGGTCATCAGATATGAATCTGGCTGAGAACTGGTTATCTCAAAGAAAGAGTTTTTCTCAAGGTAACCAGGAAGAGTAAAATGATAAATGGTAAAAAATTACATTGGTCTAAAATCTTCAGTTATTTACAATATTTATTGCAACAAATAATATTTAAGTCACCAAACGGCCATTTAAATATAAATATTTCGCTTGGTGGATTTTTAAACACCACTACTACTTTCATATCTCCCTCCCTTGTTGTTTTGGGTTCAAAAACTCCATGGGGAAATTGTATTTTCTTTTATGGTAATGTTTGTTCCTTAGCGTTGGCTACTTGCTTATCGCTTGCTGTTATTCTCTTATACAAGCTTAAGTTTGTTTGTGTTTATAAGTTTACTTTCTTTGTGGTTCAAAATTTACAAAAAGGAATAGAAATGTTAGAGTTTACAAGAAAGGTAAGTTGCATGGGAATAGATATCTGTAAATAGTAGAAGTAAAACAGATACTGTTGTAAATAGCAGAAAGTAGCTTGAATAATAATTTAGCCTCAGTTTCTAACCTATGACTCAGCAATGAATATGGGAATAAAGAGAAATGGAACAGTGATTGAAAAAACAAACTTTTTGCAAATGAGAATAGTGAAGTGAACATTGATAACACATCTGAGATTCAAGAATCTAGCAATAATATGTAATTGATGTAAATATATTGTCACAGTTTGTAAATAGAAACACTAATTGTAAACATTGCAGTAAAAGTGACTGTATATGGTAGTAGAACTAAGTGTAAGAAAAGGTTTAGCATCTAAATTAGTTTCAAAGTATAGGGAATAGGATACAGAAGAATCTACTAGAAGTTCTAAGCTCACGAGTAGTAAGATATGTGATATAAATTTGAGATTAGTGTATGCAATGAGATGCCTTGGAAAGGGCTATGATTCAACAAAAACTCTGTGGTGTTTTAGACCTTCCCCCACCCCAACAAAGTTTAATAGTTTAATAATCATAGTAACCTAATTGAAGACAGTGTAAATGTCTGTGAAGCTTCAATGAAAAATACTGTCATTGAACGGTTGCAGAAAATGTTGGCCCAACCGATTTGACTGTTGACAGTACCTAGCAAAAGAGAGCGCATTTCTTTCTTCATGGACTTGTATCCATACCAATAATAAGTAAAAAATATTGCTATTTTTTTTCAAAACTTGAAAATGAATTTCTTTCAAGCAACTAACATATATATTCTAGTTCCCAGGATAGCACGTTGTCTGTAGTTTACGTATAAAAATAATTCCAATTCCACCAATTGTTTATAAGAAAAATGCAGATTTTTCAGTTTTCAGTTTTTTAACAACATTTAATTTTTATTTTAAAATTTTATGTGCATTAGAGGATTAAAATTTGCAGGGTGTCTGTGGTTAAACTATCTCAATATCTCATACAAATTTAATATTTATAACTTTTAAACGTTCTAAGATACAGTGCATAATGTAAATTGCTGTATTATTTGCTAGATTTACACTTCCGGGTTACCATTCGTCAGAAAGAAAAGTAATTCATTTCGGATATCACTGAAAACATTCCTAGAAATGCACTTACTAGTGCCGTTTATAGCATAGAAACACAACTATTTCTTATTTAACAATATGATCATATTTAACTTTTGTTGTTTATTCTTTTACAATATATTGCTATAACAAAACTAATTTTTTCTGAAACATTTTATGTTTTTATTTTTGCAGAATTTAAACAATTTTCCAAAGTTATGGCCATTTAAAACTGGTAAATGGCTTTAGAATAACCTTATACTTTCCCATAGACACCATGCATTGTTTTTGCCTGTCCCAAATTGTTACACTTTGGAAAAAAAGAGTATTTAGGTTACTTAGGCCACTTTTTTATATACGAGAGCTACTCATAAATTTACTTCGGTTTTATTTTAACATATAAATCATTGAAGTTACACCATTTCTTTTAAATTAGTTTGAAACTAAAAGCTTTATTTTGTATTTCCACATAGTTTACGGCTACTCCAGACATACGTCATACCATACAGCGAGCTTGGAAATTCCGGTGTTATAAAGTTCTTCAGCCTGTGACCGCACACCAACTCCATGACACTGAACTGCAACTCTATGCGATGCAAGCCACTTCTTCATTTACATGCAACACCATCGTCCTACGCTGTCATTCATGTAAGTGTCGATGGATTTTATATATAGTTTTTTTTCCACACACACACACACGCACGCACGCACGCACACACATTTACACGGTACATAGCAGGTGCAAAAAAACAAATTTAATAATACCTGTGAACTTGTCTCTTTGTTTCTTAACTTGAAGCATTTGCATAGTTGATTAATTCAGGTACCAACTTTATATTTTACTGACCTTAGCTTGAGCACTATATGGCTTTTCTTGTTGAAATAACCAAAAATGTTGAAATTAGGGGAAACAATGTAACTATATATTGGTGCAAGGCAGCAAAAAATCTGAATTTGAAATGAACGAATACACCAATTTTCTGGAAACCAGCTTTCCTCATACTTGATCTATCGAGTTCCATGTTTTCAAACTAGTCACGAACGTTTATTAGTGAATTCCGAAGGAATGTGCTATTGCGGTTGTGTCCATAATTTTTTTTTTTTTTTGATAAATTTCTTCAAACCTCCATCCATACAACCTACTAGACACAGAAAATGACAATGAAAATTACACACACGTGCGCGCGTACGTCTGTCTCTTAACTCTGTGAATGTCGCAGTTTTTGCTTTTTCTCAACAAAACTCGGCATATAACCCAAACATTCAAGTTCATTAACTAAAAGAATGTGGATCGTTGGTGGTAGAGGTTAACCTAAAGCGAAAAGTTAAAAATCGCCCTAGCTGCCGCAATTTTATTATTTTTTTTAACGAAACGACATATACCATTAAAGTAAATTAATAAAAATAGTTTCTGAAAATCAGGAAAATTTGATCATTAGGAGTAGGGGCATGCCTGAAATCGACATTAAATAGTGGGGGTTTAAGCGAAATTTAATAATCGCTCTAGCATCTGCAATTTTCAAAAATTTAAAGGAAACTGTTAATGAGCCATTGAAATACAACAAGAAAAATGGTTTCTGAAAATCAGTGAAATCCGATTATTAGGGAGGAGGGTTTACCTGAAACTCAAAATTTAAAAATCGCTCTAGCGGTAGCAATATTTGTTTTCAACAACAAAACTCGCTATATACCATTTAAATAAATAAATCGGACCATCAGGGGTAGGAATATACCTGAAAACCGAAATTTAAAAATGCTCTGGATTGTAACTTTCTCTTGTTTCAAAATAAAAGTACAAATTAACTCATAAACTGTATTTATAATGATGCATAAGTGGTTTGTCAAAAGCATTGTCGTGAAGATAGCAAATGTGAAATATTAATCTAAAATGTGTGTGAGAATTATATTTGTATGTAAGAGCGGCCTGTAATAAACTTTAGAAAACTTTTGCTTTATACATTTTTGCCACAATAAAAGTTAAAATAAAATTTCAAAACCACTGAAAATGGATGGAACTTTCGATTGTTTATTTTTATTTTGTGTTTGCTTAGTACATTATAATTGTTTTTACATAGTAAAATGTTTTGTTTTATTCATATCAATAAGTACTTAATCTTTGTAAGTACTCAAGATAAGTCGAAACTTTCTGTTATTTCTCTCTATTTTACTGAATTTAAAGATTACATTAAGGGCTCAGTTCATGAACATGGTTACATTTAAAAATGTTTAAAAATACCCACACAGTATAGCTTGTGATATGTTTCATTTAACTGATAGTATACCATTAATTTTGGTTGTTAATAATAATAATAATAATAATAATAATAATAATAATAATAATAATAATAATAATTTTAAAAATGGTCTTTTGTAATACATATGTATTGCAGGAATTCTAATTTGGTTCCCCCATTACCACAGAGTAATGCCACAAATTATTTCATTTTATTAATTAACAAATTTTAATTTAGATTTTATATTCATTTTTACTAAAAGATATTCAACTTGATGAGGAATTTACTCCTGTTTGAGGAATTTTTTAGAATTTAACATGACTTCCAGTCAGCCTTCTATTTTGAGCCCAACTTGCTATTCCATCTTATAGTTCTTAAAATGAACTATTTAATTTATAAATATTCTTCTTGCATATCTTATTAATTTTTCATGAACTTTAACTTTTTCTTCTAGGTGTTTATTCATTTCTATTTTAATATAAACACGTTTTATTGTTAATATGAGCACCAGTTTTAAATGTTTTTGGCACAATGGTTACGTTGAATTGTTATAATTTTGTTTTGATCTTAAATTTTTTGTTAAACCTGTCCCAACTTGCAGTTGTTTCTTGATGCATTTTCTCTCTGATCGCTTTGTAGCATTTATTCTACCCATAATTCTCCAAACAGCACTTGCAACAAGCACATAGGGGAGAAACAACTAGATAAAGTACATCATATTAACATTTGAGATATGAATCCGTTTTAATTTGTTTTACAAATTACGTAAAAGTTAATTTTAAAAGCACATGACAGGTTTCTATCAACAAGAATTTTTTTACCGGAGCGTCAGATTTTATCACTGTTAAATTAAGACATAAATAAACAAATATGAAGACAAGTGACAGGTAAGAGATTGTTATCGGATTTATTATGCATAAAGACAATGTGTCATCATGAAGATAAGTTAAAGGAGATGGCAGTCAGATGGCTGGTTGTCGGAGGGGTACTGAAGACAATGGAGTGAAGTGCCTCGTATTACCTCCCTCTTATTGTTAGATAAGCGATGCTCTGTGATTTAAAAGGTCAAAATTGCCTACTTAAATCCTTAAACTGTTTGATGGCTATGACTGTTCCGCTGCTCTTGCGGTCTGCCAGCAAATCTCGAGGATCCGGGTTCCAATCATTTATTGCCTGTCTAAGGGGTTTTAACGGCCAATCGTTGTAAGTTCAGGGCTCAGTTACGCATATACGTCATCAGTTGTTTCATTGACATTAGTTATATAATGGTAAGTAAATGTCCAATAATTAAAAAGTTTATCCAATGAGCCTCAGTGAGAAAACAAATAATTTTTCTACAGACGCTAAAGGAATTTCGAAATTATAGATTTGGCTCTTATCAATATCTTGGCCTATGCTTTCCGTTCTTTTTCTTTCAGCTCTTTATAATATACAGAACGGCATCCTCTCACTAATGCCTGGACAAGTGTTAACTTAGGAATTGCACTAGAGGAAAAAGAAAAAAATAAAAAAAGAAAGAAAAACGGTATATGGCTAGAGAAAGGTAGTTCTCAATAAAGGGAGAAGAGAGTATTAAATTGTTACAATTTATTACACAATGAGCAAAGTCAACTGGCATGTAAATAATTACTCTTTAAAAATCTCATAAAAACTTGCAAGCAAAAACATAATTTAATTTTGCAAATAATTACTCGTTTCAACATATTAAAATAAAATTTAAAATGTTTAAAACCAGCAAACAGTTGTACTAGCTAAGCACAGTAAAACTGTTTTTAAAAGAACATAAGTGCTAGCACGCTTTAAACAAAACTTTGAAAGTAATATGCAAAGGAATTGCAATTAACACAAAATTTACCATGTATTTTTAACCACATTAAAATATTACAAACATTTCTATTAAAAAGTATAATGCTCTGTACTTCATAGGTCACTGGGCCAGGCTAACTGAGGGAGCAACAGTCCTAATAATTTAGAATATCAATCAAACCGACTAATCCCGATGATACCAGAGCCCTCTCTGCCAGCACGGCCCACAACAGTAGCACAGAGATGATACGACAATGGAGCTCCCTGATTGCGCTTTATCATTTATTTTATTAGTCCATTTGATCATTTATATTTATCTACATTTGTTTATATTGTTTGGTAGGCACATTTGTTACAAGAAAACTTTGTAAAAATAGTGTCAAAAGAGAACAAACGATTTATTTTAAAAAACTAATGGAGCAAGAAAATGATTTATTTTTATGGGATTTAGGGAGAACTTAAATAATATTGAGCTAAGGTCCTAGATTGAAAGATGCATTTGAAACAGGAAAGATCGATGTTGGCCATAAGTCGTATTTTAATTGCACTTAACATTTTCAATACACTAATATTTTGAATTATATTTTCTTTATATACCAGTATATCATCTTTATTCTTACTTCTTTTACTTTCGCTAATACTTCACATATTTAGGTCAATTTATTTACTAAATAATTACAAAAATACTAAAAATGTACTAGTATTTGAAGTTACCAAATATTATTGTAGAGAAATCTGTAAAAGTTAAAAAGCATGAGTAATATAATACGAGTACTTCTGTAGGGGGGGGGGATCACTTGTAACTTTTAAGCATGGAGTTTTTTTTTTATTGATTTATTTATGGACGCTCTTTAACATCTCAGGTCATCAGCGTCCCATTCAACTCAGGGCGTGAAACGGCCAACAAATTTTGCTCAGAGGCCTCTCTTTCAGGCTTGAGGTTCTTTTTCGTGCCGTAAATGTACGACACGGGATCCACGGCTTTACTTCCCTTCCGAAGGAAGCCATACTTTAGGATTTTTACGCCCGAAAAAAATCCATCGATTCTGGCGGGGATCGAACCCGCGATCTTGGGTTTAGGAGGCAAGTATGGCAACCACTACACCACCAGGACCGACTGCGCAGCATGGAGTACAAGTACAAGTGTAGGGGAAAATTTTGTGGAACGTAATTTTATTAATAATTAGTAATATATTACACCATACTTTCTGGAAATAGGGCGTTGAAAATTATTCCAGAGCATCTTGTAACTGATCCATTGCGATTAAGTGTCTATGTTTTCATAATTTTCTAAGCTGCTTGTTCAGAGTTCTTTGCAATGATTCTCCAATTCTGTTATTGAAACTGGATTTATTAATACTTTAGCTTTTTCTCGTTTTTTCAAATCTTTAATTACTTTGTACGCTGTCTTGTTCTTCGTTTAGTTACTAGAGCTTTTCGATAAGTTCATGGAAACATTTAAAAAAACAAACTTGTTGGGAAAAAAATCGTTATATTTTTTATAGGTAATCTCTATTCATAGCCATACTCTTATTCCAGCAATGTTCCAAGTTGTTTATTTCATGCATAAGATATGATTTTTTCATACCTGCAAAATACGCATTTACTTCGGGGACAATCTCTTAAATTCATGCGAATGTTTTCCTGCTAGGGGAACGGGAAGTAATCATATATGGAGATCAGATGGAATGAGAAAAGATTTTATACCTTAAGTAAAATAATTTTGAGGTAGCAATTGCACTAGAGCATTGTCGTGATGCAACAGAAATTTTTTGTTCGCCAAATAAATACGATTCTTTTTAATCGCGTTGTTCAATCGCTCCAGCATCATAACGTAATGTTCACTGGTAACGGTTTGCCCTTTTCTAAAAAGTCATTAAAGTTACTCCGGGGCAACCGCAGAAGAGTGACCATCATTTTTCCTGCTAAGGGAATGGTTTTTGGTTTCTCCGGTTGCAACCCACTATTTCGACTACTCTTTTCTCTTTCAGCGTTCATAGGTGGTATCCATGATCGATTGTTACTTACCGTTTCCGAAGTTAACTTGCAGATTGTGAAAAATATTATCCACCAATCTCCAGTAATGTCTACATCTTCAACAATCACTTCATTCTTTGCTCGCACAGCACCAAGTGTTGACTTTTTTCCAATCATTTTAGGGGCCGTTATCTGTACAGAGCGTCCGGAACAGTCCGCATCCTTGTACTCTTTCGGCCACATCTAAACTCACCAAGCCATTTATACAGCACTCTAAGCGAACGTGCAGATTCGTCGTAATGTTTGTTCAGCTCCGCCATAGTTACTGCGGGCGTTGCTTCTTTCGTGTTTATCCATTCTGAACGCTTGTTTACAAATTAAAGCAGGAAAATGGCTCTCACACACAGATTAAGTTTCGTAACAGTTTATAACCATGCACATCATCCCTCAACAGTCACCATGTTGAACACACTCTAGTGCTACCACATTTTGAGTTTGCACGACCGCCAAGGGTAGCCGAGGTCGTTAAGGCGCGGACTCGTGAGCGGGAGTTCTGAGTTTTGAATCCCACCAGGACCGTCCTTCGTGACTGGTTTTTCTAGGTTTTCCTCAGTCCTCATAAATGACGATTACCGGGGAGGTACTGTAAATTTAGGCCTGGAACATTTCCTTCCTTACAAAAAATATCCTTTCCCTATTTATCATTTCATATTAGTGTTCACCGTCTATGGTGCCTCAATAGTGAAAACGGGCGTTAAACACTATTAAAACAAAAGAGCGTGCACGAGCTGAGTATAAAGACTTCAACAAGTGACTGCCTTTATTTTTGGATCAGGGTATTAATGCTTCGGTTCTGTGATCAGGTATATGATGTTTAAAATTCTTCGTTGATTCTGTTCTTCCGTTTCTGACACACGAATAAGCACAGACTTGTTGAAAGGCTGTGTCACTTTTAACAGATAGCAATGCTAAAGAAACAAAAGCGGGCGCTTTGTTGTTGATCGAAATTGAGCTCTTTGGTCATTGAACCATGTACTGTGGAAAATAAATTGGGAAGGGTGAGTTGAAAAATAAAAGAACCGCACCACTTCTCCTTCCCATTTTTAAAAAAGTTTCCCTTCATCTCGGTCTCACAATCCTTCTCACTCTTTTCTTGTTAGAAAATAAGGAATAGTCTCTCTCGAGTTGGCGATTCAATTGCTGTTTCTCATCTTTCGTCCCCTCATCGCATCACCGTCAGAGCATTTCTCTCCCTCCCTCTGTCTCCCATCTATTCTTTTCTCAGTCGTGGCTGGGAATCAATATCAGTTCCAACTTTCGCAGCAGAACGTGCAGGAACGGTCGGTCCAGTTGTAAGCGGCGAGGCTCTCGCATTTAAAAGGCGATCGCTCAGCAAAGTGCGTAGTGACAAAACGACTTCCCCCCACTTTTTTGTCTGTCTCTTTCTCTCTCTCTCCTTTCTTCCTCTGTGCACAGAATAAATAGTTCCTTGTCAGCACTCCCTGGCTGGTACTGACGCTGAGGGCCCCACTAGCGCCACGGACGTCCATAATGACCGGGTTTCCACTCCTGCTTTTCTATTTTTTTTTCCTGATTTTCCTTTGTTTCACAATTTTTTCGCCTTTAGACTCATGCCCTTTTATTCTTCGTTGGAAGGAGATTTTTAAGATAATACGAAGCGTCTTCCTGAAATGGACTGGAACGATCCGGAACGCTTCCGAGCTCTACCATAGCTTCGTGAATGGTCTTAGGCACGTTTCCGGTTCTTTAACGTTCCATGTCCCTGCTACTGTCTTCTTTCGCAAGAGTGTTTACAGTATTTACATCAAACTGTAAATACTGTACAGTTGTATGATTAATGTAATGTGATTATGATAGTAATCATTTGCTGACATCGTATAATGTGCATATGTGCATGTAAGTACCAGCATATATAAAATAACAATAATATATGCTGGTACCTAAAGGGCAACAGATGACACCGTATATGTAAGTAAAGTAATTAGTAGGGCATTAAAGTAGGCATTGTGAAAAGGCAGTTACAAACATTCCCGTATATTTGTAAATATTGTTTAGCACACTTCAGTACAATATAAGGAGGAACGAAAATAAACAACCTGCATTAGCCAAGTTTGATGAATTTATAAAAGAATGAAATACAAAAGAGAACAAAATACAAAACTTACCTTTTTGTAATGCAGCAAGTGCCAGGAAATTTCTTTTAATACAAAAGATATTGTCCTTACCACGACGTTTAAATAGCGTCAATCAATGAAATTTAAAGTAGAGTTGAAATCGTTGAAAACCGAGCAGAAAGCCCAGTTGTAGCAAAATTCCCAACGAATTAGCAAATGAAATTGAAGCACAGTGACGCTACATGCGCATGAAACTTTTTGGAACTCTTGGAGGGGAACCCGGGTTGGTCAATCAACAAACAAATAACTTGTAAAATTTTGATAGGAGGAAACTCAAATAATCAACAGCTTTAAGTGGCTGCACGACAGTTCTGAAAGACGCTCTCACTGGTTTTTCTGGACTTCCTCGGTGACTCTTCTGCGACCAGTGGTGTGATCAAACGTTACATTATTGCTTCCTTCATCATAGTGCTTATGGGACGAGCGTGTTCGGCGACGTTACGTACATATAAAATGTTCCTTAATCACGGAATTTGACATTTGTGTTCTAAAATTTGTGTTCATTGATGTGACGTTTGCTTATCACAGCTATACATAGAGTAAGAATAAACGACATTAAGCAGCATTGCCGTGTGCTGATTGCTGGAGTTGCTTCATCACCATTCAAAATAATCTTTGACTCGAATACTCTACTATCACTTTCCCTCTGAAGCAGTTTGGTATGACAGCCACGTTGGGCGCCAAATTTTGAAGCGGTTTGGTATGAAGCTGTTATCGTTGTCCTTGTGGTTGTCGTTCTTGTTGTCCACGCTTCAATGACAACAATTTCTCAGGGTGAATTTGGCTATTTTGCTGACTCGTACTCAACGGGACTGGGAGAGGAATTCAATAGTGTAAATGAACACGCAATGCGACACAATGTATATATTGGTACGTTATTATATCTAAAATCTTTCGCGTCCTCTGATGTTTTGATTACGATAGACTTAGCTACGCCGATACCAATTTATTTGTCGCGTATGAAACTTATAAATAGGTGCCGCGGCATGTGAAGTCGAAATTCGTACTTATAATGATTACTGCGAATTGAGTGTATCGTGCCGCTTGTAGATCTTATAACAGCGTATCTCATCAACGTCGGACTTACAACTGCTTTTGTAAACTGAATGCCCCAGCGGAGCAAGCTCTTCCTTATATATTTAATTCAAAACAAAAGTCGTTGGCCAGGAGACGCCAAAAGCCTTAAACTTTTAAATACATTTCTATAATTGGTTGGTTTAACTTCTCCTGCCGTACGAACCATTAGTTTTTAGTTGAAAATTTGAAACTTTGAAACTTTTGTCTATATTGGCTAGTTTAAAAGGCTAGATATACAACCACCTAAATAGCCCTTGAGTTTATTAACCATGCAGTAGCTGTCCTTTTAAAAAAGGACTTCTCGACCTCCAAGCTATCGTAGGCAATTAACACCAGAGTCTTTGTCTTTTGTTGACATACAATTACTAGTTACAATTATGTCGTATTATAAACAAGGTATTTTCATCACTAACTACAATACATAAAAGGTTATGATTCGGAACAAACATATTATATTATGTTTATATTTTAGCGGGGTTTCACCTCTCGTGCTACCAACATACATTAAGAAATATGTTAAATACTGGCCATGCCTCATAGAAGTCGATTGTTTGTTGCCGGCATAAAATATAACAAACTCTTTGTCGACGTCGTCAACCATGCATAGTAATATCAGTTTGGCAAGGAGCAAGTACACAATGTAAAAAAATGACGGAACCGAAAAAGAACACATATTCAAAATATAACTTACATAAGTTTGTAATGAGATTGCTAAGAAAGAGAACGTGTAAGACGTAAAAATGTTCAGTAATAAAGAACAGAATAAATAAAAACAATGAATATATGTCCTCGAACTAGTCCTTTGTTTCTTAGACGATATCTTTGAAAGAAGCAAGGTAAAGTTTTATTCAGCATTGAGGTTCAAGTATACCTTCAAGAAAATAATGAGGCGATAGAATTATGTGAATTTATTTAATACTCTGGCCTGTCAATGTAAACTGAAACAATTGCTTAGCGGACTCCATGAACGCCAAGCTAATCATTATAAATCATGGTGTTTACAGCATAAAATAGTTATTTATAGTCGTGAGCACTTTCTAATTTGAAAATTCCCTATAGAACGAAAACGCTAAGCAAATTTTTATTTTCTGTACGCCGGTCGCCGCGGCACTGCTCAATTAATAGGCAACCGTGTGGTTTCCTGCTTCAGTTTAGTTTTTATTTTATCGAGAAAATAATTTTGGAAAAGGCATGTCTATGCCATTTTCCCTACAATACGATTAATTGTTAATTTAATCGAGATAATTTTGTGGTTAATTTTTTTTAAAAAAATATACATTTCTGTTGAGAGTCTAAAGTCAGTGTGAACAAATTTTAGTACATTGGTTATATTATATATACCACTCCATTGTCAACAGATTCGTAAGTACATTTAATTGAAGGTGTACTTTGTTTAAGATTGGAATACGTCATTACTATCCTATCTGCATGTAGTCAAATTAACAAATAATTCCAGAACGTGCGGCCTCTGATCCGCTTTTACAGTACAGTTCCACGTTGATAGAAGCCGTTTTGGGGCTTGGAACTCCAAAATCGTTTGCCGTTCTTTAAAATCTCCTTTATGGTTGCGGAAGTCCTACAAAGTAGGTACAAAATGTCTTTTTTGGGACCTGCAGACAGAGGTTTATATTCGAAACTGCCCCAAGCCTACGATATGCCTCATTTGCGCTACAAATTCTACTGGAAATACAACTGGCAAATCTCTATGCAGAAATAGTTATACGAACCAAAAATTTGCAATTTAGATTGTTGAATCCCAAAAATGCATAGATGGGTAATTTCCACATTTCATATCTCGCAAAAATACAGTAAAATAAAATAAATGAAGCTGGTGTAGCCTCGGATACAGCTCGGTATCAGCATGCAAATATGTGCTGTACAGAAAAATCTGCTGTTGCGGAAATACCCAGCAAAATGAGCCAAAAACAGCCATTTTGGACTCTCCAAACATAGGTTTCATATTTAAAACTGCCCTATCTTGCAAATGTGCCTTGTTTTCCCTATAAAAATTCTACTGGGAATAACTAGCGACCCTCTAGACAGAAATGCCCATAAGAAACCAGAATAGATATCAAGATTTTTTACCCCTTAAAGTCACCCGTCTAAAGACCGGCGATTTTGTAATTTAAGCCTCGCTTTAATTCCAGTAAAATAAAACAAAATAAATGAAATTATTGTGAAATACAGATAGAGCTAACATTCAAATATGTGCACAGTATTGAATAAAAATTTAAAGGACGAATTCTGGTTTTTAATGACCACTTATATATAGAGAGTTGCTAGATGTATTCCCAATATACTATTTAAGGCAATCGAGGCATATTTGTAGGCATGGTGCAGTTTTGAAATGAAATGTATCTCCGTGAATATCTTCGCAACTGTTGTTCAGATTTTCGGAATGCTGATGACGAGCGCTCATTGTATAGTACTTCACCTTCTCTCATTTTATATTACTGTATGTTTTAGGGAAGCTTGAAATTGGAAAATTGTCGATGTACTAAAGATGTGCTATTTTTTAAAGGTAAAAAATCTTATGGTTGAATTCTGGTTTTATATGACCATTTCTGTACAAGGACGCTAGGTATATTTTCAGTATAATTTTTGGGACAATCTAGTCATATTTGTAGGCGTGAAGCAATTTTAAAATTAAATAATTCTCCGGGTAGTCCCAAAAACGTCCAATTTTCGGACTTACTTTGCTGAATATCTCCGCAAATTTAGGGCAGATTCCTATGCTGGGCACGTTGGGGTATTTTTTACATATTTTTAGGGAGGTTTAAACTTTTAAAATTGACGGTCTTTTAACCTTACCATTTCTGAGAGGTCAAACTCTTAATGTGAAATTCTGGGTTTTTATTTCCATTTCTGCTTGGTGGGTCTCTAGCTGTATTTACGTGTAATTTTTAGGGCGATTGAGCCATATTTATTACGCCTGATGCAGTTTGAAATTAAGTCACTCTCCCGGGGGCCCCAAAGAGACCAATTTTCGGAATTACTTTGCAGAATATTTCCGCAACTTTAACGCAATTGCTATCTTCAGCACGTTTTTGGAATGTTGGGAACGAGCTCTGACTCATCGGTTTTTTTTTCATAACATTACTGTGTATTTTATGAATGTTTGAATTTTCAAAATTGCCTGTCTAAAACCTGGTCATATTTTGGAAGTGAAAAACTCAATGCGGAATTCTGGCTTTTTTTTTTATTTCCATTTATAATGTAGAGGGTCTCTAATTGTATTCACATTATAATTTCTAGGGCAATCAATCCATTATTAGTACGGGAGGACAGTTCTGAAATTAAATCACTCTCCCGGGGGCCGCAACAAGACCAATTTTCGGAATTATTTTGCTGATTACTGAAATGTTCGCCCCTTTTTCGGAATGCCGGGGACGAACTCTATAAGCAAGTCACATCGTATGCTTTTACCTAACATTACTGTTTACTTTATGGAGGCTTGGTAATTCAAAATTGCTTTAGCCTATCCTTTTGGGGGGGGGGGGGGGGAGAGGTCAAAAATCCCAATGTCGAATCCCGTATTTTTGTTTCTATTTATTTGTAGTAGGTCTCTAGTTGTATTTACAGTGTAATTTTAGGACAATAGAGTCATATTAGTAGGCTTGGTGCAATTTCTAAATTAAATCATTTTCTGGGAGCCCCAAAACATAACTTTCTTGATTTACTTTGCTGAATATCTCCGTCACTTTAAGTCAGATTCCAATGTTAGGCATATTTTCGGAATGCTAGGAAAGAGCTCTATAAGCAGAACACGTTGTCTTATTTCCCCCCTCATTAAAGTGCATTTTACGGAGGCTTTAACTTTCGAAATTGCCGACCTTGCCATTTTTGGGAGGTAAAAATCTAAACTTCGAATTCTAGTTTTTTATATCCATTTGTGCCTAGAGGGTCTTTAGTTGTATTCACAGTGTAACTAGTAACACTTTATATGATACACCATCTATTAGTACTTATAGTATACAGTTAATTTAACAATTTAATAAAATATAAATAATATAGCTAAAAGAACTTGAGGTATCGTGATGGTAAAAGTGGTAGTGGCTGTGGTGTGTATATTTCATTGAAACCAATATAATAAAAATTTAGGATGTACATAGGCACATTGGATCATACGTGCTTTAATAATAAATAAGTCTATTTGATTTAATGCAAGATATTAGATATGTCGCAATAAGCTATAAAACATATAGATAATGGAATAAAATAAAATAAAAATAAAGAAATTTCTAAAAACCATAAATAAATTATAAACAAATAAAAAATAAAAATAAAATAAATATACGAACAATATGCAGTATTCAAGAACAGAAGACAAGGATTTTAATGTTTTATTTAATCTAAGGAAAATTAATTAAGTTATAATATACATATATATCTATTTTTGAACAGCAATGGTGATCCATAGTGTAATAATCTCATTAATAAAAGATCTCTAGTATGAATGTATTTTTATTTCAGCAAACAGCATTACAATAAAATGTAAATAAACAAATGAAATATCTAGAAATTTAGAAATACAGAAACTAAGATTCTCCCATACTTTAAACACCAGGTTAAATTCACTACTGATTCCCTTGAACCTCAATTCGCCACTCAATGTACCCCTACTTGTTCTAGCAAGTTCCATTTTGATTATTCGTTTAGAATTGCTCATATGAGATGTTTTAGTGTTCTATTATGTCTTCAATCACTGCAGTTTTTCTTTAAAACTTTTGGAATTAAAAAGATTTCTTCATTTGTTTACAGTGTTGCTGATGTTGAACCCCAGAGACGTTTGGAATTCAGAGCAACGGCTACAAGCGGAATTTTAGGAAGACAACAATTCCAAAATTACTCTCTATTAACATCAATCCCGTTCGAACTGTGATGCGTGGTTTTCATGTGGAATAGCCCTTCATCATTATAGCCTTGATTTTAATGCGCTTACATTACATTAAAATTGCAATGTAAATAATACCTTATATTTCATTATTTGTGTATATTAAAGAAGTTGCAATGAACCATCAATGGCAATGTATTGATTATCATTACCACATAATATAATGTATAAATAAATAAAAATGCATTTGCAATTGATATGTATTGCATTTTTCTTTAAAACCAGCCAAGAGTGAATTGAAGAATTACTATTTTTTTTGCTCATCTTAAACCATTTTCTTTGCCTTTTCAAAAAAAAAAAAAAAAAAAAAAAAAAAAATGGACCCAAAATGCAAAATAAGGAAAGATAGGCTACATTTTGTACATTTTAACGAAAATGTACAAAATTTAGCCTATATTATGCCTCAGAAAAAATGCAGAAACCTATCATTGCCTTATGAAAAAATGGACAAAATTTAGCCTATCTTTGCCTTCGAAAATGTACAAGCCTATCCTGCGTTTAAAAATGAACAAAAATTTGCCTATTGTTGCCACAAAAAATGGACAAAAATTAGCCTATCTTTGCCTCAGAAAATTTTTCCAAAATTTAAGCCATTTTGCCTTCGAAAATGTAAAATAATTAGCCCATATTTGTCTTTAAAATGGACAATAATTTTCCTATCTTTACCTAAAAAAATAGACAAAATTTAGCCTTGCTTAGCCTTCGAAAATGTACAAAAATTAGCCTGTCAGCCTTTAAAAATGAACAAAAAATGGCCTACCTTTGCCGCAGAAAATATGGACAAAATTTAGCCCACTTTTGCCTTCAAAAATATACATTTAGCCCATCTTTGCCTTAGAAAAAAATGGACATAATTTAGCCAATCTTTCTCTTCAAAAATGAACAAAAATTAGCTTATCTTTACCTTTAAAAATGAACAATACGATAATTTTCCCGAGAAAATTGAAAATTAGGCAAAGTTTAGCTAATTGCCTAAGAAAATAGAAAATTATGCAACGATATGCTAATTTTGCTAAAAAAAATTAAAAATTACGCAAAGATAGGCCAATTTCCTGAAATAATTAAAAATTAGGCTATGATAGGCGAATTTTTGAGGGGGGAAAATGGACAAATTAAGCAAAAATAAGCTAAATGCCCTAGAAAAATTGAAAATTACGCAGAGATAGGCTAATTTTCCTGGGGAAATTGGAAAATTAGGCAAAGATAAGCTAAATTTCCTCGGAAAAAATACTCACAAAATTTCCGAGGTAATTTAGCCTATCTTTGCCTTTTCCTGCTACATTTAGCCTATCCTAGCCTTATTATGCCAAATTATGGCAAAGATAAACTATATTTTGCAAATTTTGGAGGAAAAGGCAAAAATGAGCTAAATTTTGTGAAAATAAGGCAAAGATAGACTAAATTTGGGAGAAAAAGGCAAAGATAGGCAAAATTTGGGAGGAAAAGGTAAAAGATAGCCAAAGATAGGCTAAATTTCCTCAGAAAAAAATACTCGCAAAATTTCCGAGGTAATTTAGCCTATCTTTGCCTTTTCCTGCTACATTTAGCCTATCCTGGCCTTATTATGCCAAATTATGGCAAAGATAAACTATATTTTGCAAATTTTGGAGGAAAAGGCAAAAATGAGCTAAATTTTGTGAAAATAAGGCAAAGATAGACTAAATTTGGGAGAAAAAGGCAAAGATAGGCAAAATTTGGGAGGAAAAGGTAAAAGATAGCCAAAGATAGGCTAAATTTCCTCAGAAAAAAATACTCGCAAAATTTCCGAGGAAATTTAGCCTATCTTTGCCTCTTCCTGCCAAATTTAGCCTATCCTAGCCTTATTATGGCAAAGATAAGCTACAGTTTGCCAGAATAAGGGAAAAATAGGCAAATATAGGCTGAATATTGGAGAAAAAGGCAAGGATAGGTTAAATTTAGCCCATCCTACCGTTATTTTGCTAAATAAAGCTAGAGTAGGCTTCATTTTGCCAGAATAAGGAACATAGGCTACATTTTGTGAAAATAAGGCAAAGATAGGCTAAATTTGGGAGGAAAAAGCAAAGATAGGCAAAGATAGGCTAACTTTCCTCCGAAATTTAGCGAGTTTTTTTTTCACCGAGGTAATTTAGCCTATCTTTGCCTATCTTTGCCTTTTCCTGCGAAATTTAGCACATCCTAGCCGTATTATGCCTAATTAAGGTAAAGATAAGCTAAATTTTGCCGCAATAAAGCAAAAATAGGCAAATATAGGCTGAATATTGGAGGAAAAGGCAAGGATAGAATAAATTTAGCCCATACTACCATTAGTTTTCCTAAATAAAGCTAGGTAAGGCTTCATTTTGCCAGAATAAGGCAAATATAGGCTACATTTTGTGAAAATAAGGCAAAGATAGGCTAAATTACCTCGAAAAAAAAAAAGAAACTCGCAAAATTTCCGAGGAAATTTAGCCTAGCTTTGCCTATCTTTGCCTTTTCCTCCCAAAGTTAGTCTATATTTGCCTTATTCTGGCAAAATGAAGCCTATACCAGCTTTATTTCGGCAAAATAACGGTAGGATGGGCTAAATTTAACCTATCCTTGGCTTTTTCTCCAATATTCAGCCTATATTTGTCTATTTTTGCCTTATTGTGGCAAAATGTAGCTTATCTTTGCATTATTTCGGCATAATAATACTAAGATAGGTTAAATTTGGCCGGAAAAGGCAAAGATAGGCAAAGATGAGCTAAATTTCCTCGGGAAAAATCTCGCAAAATTTCCAAGGAAATTTAGCCTATCTTTGCCTTATTTTCACAAAAGTTAGGCCATTCTTGCCTTTACCTCTAAAATTTAGCCTATATTTGCCTTATTCTGGCAAAATTTCGCTGATATTTGTTTTATTACGGCATAATAAGGCTAATATAGGCTAAGAATGGCTAAATTTTTGCCTTATTGCGACAAAATTTAACTTATCCTTACCATTTTCTCTAATATTTAGCCTATATTTGCCTATTTTTGCCTTATTCTGGCAAAATGTAGCCTATCTTTGCTTTATAATCTGATATATATTTGATTTTTTATCTAATTTTCCCACCTAATTAGTATAAATCCATGTAAGGATATTGGAACTAAAAGGAATAATTGTTATTGGAAGGATAAGAGCAATTTCTACATCGAAAATTAAAAAAATGACGGCAATTAGGAAGAATTGTAAAGAGAAAGGTAGACGAGAGGATCTAAAAGGGTCAAATCAACATTCAAAAGGAGAATTTTTTTCTCGAACCTATCTTTGCCTTTTTATGAGATTTCCCTATTTTTGAATTTAAAAATGAAAAAAATTAACCTACATTTTGCTTCGGAAAAAAACGAACAATATAGACAAAATTTAGCCTATTTTTGCCTTCGAAAACGTAAAAAAATTATCCTGTCTTTGCCTAAAAAAGAACAAAATTTATCCCATATTTGCTTCATAAAAATGGACTAAATTTCGCCTATCTTTGCCTCAGAAAAATGGACAAAATTTATCCTATCTTTCCTATAAAAATGCACAATATTTAGCCTATTCTTGCCTTTAAAAATGAAGAATATTTAGCCGCTCCTTGCCTTAGAAAAAATAGACAAATTTAGCCTATCTTTGACTCAGAAAAACTGGACAAAGATTAGCCTATCTTTCCCTCGAAAATGTACAAAAATTTGCCTATCCTTGCCTTTAAAAATGAACAAAAAATTAGCATATCTTCGCCTCAGAAAATATGGACAAAATTTAGCCTAATTTGTTTTAGAAATTGTACAAAAATTATCATATCTTTGTCTTTAAAAATAAACAAAAATTAGCCTATCTTTGCCTCAGAAAAAATGGACAAAATTTAGCCTTTCTTTGCCTAGAAAAATGGAGAAAATTTAGCCTATCTTTGCTGTAGGAAAAAATGGACAAAAATTTAGCCTATTTTTGCCTCAGAAAAAAATGGTCAAATTTTACCTTATTGTTTTATCTTTAAAAAATGGACAAATTTTAGCCTATGTTTGTTTATTTTTGCATTTTGCAGGAAATGGACATTACTTAGCATATATTTGTTTATGGAAAAATGGACAAATTTTTAGGCTATCTTTGCTTAACTTTGCCTTGGAAGAAAATGTACAGTATTTAATTATATTTGCTTATTAGATAAAATGGGAAACGTTTTGCCTATCTTAATCCATCTTTATTTAAAGCAAAAAAAAAAAAAAATAAATAAATAAATTACCAATCTTTGCTTATGTTAGCCTGAAAGTGCAATTAAATATTACTTTCTTAGACATTTCAACTCCAATTCTTTTCATACTTTTGTTATCTTCATTGCTCAAAGCACTAAAAACAATATAGAGATACCAGAAGCCCCCACATTTGCAATGGAATAGATACACCTTTACACTTTTTAATTTTTTAATACATATTTTCAATACATTTGTATAGACAGACTGCTTGGTTACAACTGAAAGTTTTCCACATGCTTGCAATGCAAATCACTGTTCACTAATTATTAAAACAGTTAATTCTATACTGTTTAAGAGCACACAGTTGAATGGAACTGTTTATAATCACAGATGTAAGGTTGCAGGTTGGAATAGGTAACATAGTTTTGCACGTCTTCAGATATTAGAACAACATAATCCTTTCTATTCATGTAGTTATTTGGTTCATTTGGCAGGCAAATGCTGAAGTGAACACCATCAGATCTTCTCCTAAAACATTAAGTAAAAAGAAAGTTTAGAGAAGTGTGAACATTGGTGGCAAAGAGTTAGCTCATTTTGCTTCACACAAAATGATTCAATGTATATGCTTAGCAGTGGAATAAGCCTTAAGTTATCAAAACTAAATAAAACAGAATTGATGCATGATTTGGTAATAGAATATTGGCATATTTCATAAACTTGGACTAATTATGACATTATATATATAAAAGGTGGGGGAAACTAGTTACTAATAAATAAATAATCAATGGTAAAGTACAACAAGAATATACATTAAGCTCAATTCTTTTTAGATAAGTAATGACAGGAATAACCAAAATGGATAAACGTAATTCAGTAATAAATAAATTAGAAATACAAGGTATGACCTTGTATTTCTACTTTATATCTACTTGCATATGACCTGATGGTTGAAGCTAAAATGATTAAGTTAAATCAAGTGCTACCAGAAATTCAAAAATGTTTTAGTAACCTTAAATTTTATGTGTACGTAGTAATCTTTCATTGATATAAGTAGAATGTAACATGTGTTCAGATTTAAATTTTTCCAAGATTACTACATATATTGTTTAACTTCTTATTGTATTCAATTCACTAACTTTGCTTAACTTGTTTATAATATTATTCCAGTTGATAAGTATAAATAGATGTAAATATGCTGATTTATATTTGAAAAAGGTACTTTTATAAATGTATTTAATTAAGTTAATGTTTAAAATTTAGTTGACATATAATAAAGAAGGTAACTAGGTTGCTGTGTATTTAACTAGATTGACATGTTTTCAGTTAGGTGAAATGTATTTATTGTGTATGTATGTGTAAAATATGTAAAATGTAATTAGTTAGTTTAACATTTTCATTATTCTTCACTGTCACCAGGTATAAGCCAATCACTGTTAAGTACATACATACGCATGTTATGAAGAATGGAAGCAGCAAGCTAACATAGATAAGCACAAACAGATATTTTTCTAAAGGGATAAAAGTGAGAAAAGTAGAGAAATTATTATTGGTAGGTAAGAATATACCAGATGTTAAGGATTTTACGAGTTATAATTAAGTAATACTATTAATAAAAAAAAAATAAACAGGTAGTTTTAGTTAAAATTGGGAATGTTAAGAAAATACTTATTTATAGCAGGGTAGAATCAAGGTGTTTATATGGAATAGAACTCTGGGGTATTAGTGATGGAAAAAAATAGATATATTTCTTCGAATAGCTTGTACAGGCATTTTAGATGTTCCTGATTGTGGATAAAATGGGAATCTTGGCTGATTATACAGTGAGTGTGAGGGGATTAGTAATTGAAAGAGTGCAGAAGTATTGGTTTGGACTGTTGCAGTTTCCCTAGTGGGAACATTTAAAGGAGTGTATGATGCTTAAAGAAAATCACTCAGGTAAAAGGAGTTTTGTATACAATATTAAGAAGTAATGGAATAGACAATGAACATCTAGGAAAGAATTTTTAGAGAAAAGTTATTAGGCTTAAATATAGGCTATGGACAGGCAAATGATGAGATCCTATTTGGGGAGAGGGGAAGTTTTTTCTTATTCATTACAAACTTTTAAAAGTAGGTATAAGTAGATAAAAATAATATTGATAAATGTAAATCAAATGAGAGGGAGGGTTTAGCATGGCTTAGATTGGCTATATGAAAATGAAGGTTATGGGGATTATGGTTGTCCAAAATGTATGCCAAATTTGAAAGGAAATAAAAGATAATGCTCATATTTTATTCATTTATCAAGTAATTAGTGATTGGAGGAAATATCTGACAAAGGAGAAATGGCTCAAGATCAATAAGAAGATTGTATTTAGGATAACATAATGTAACATTTAATTGCATTCCAAGGGCTCATGTACAGGAGTACATTCAACACAAAACATGTTAAGTTTTGTATTATATAGTTGATATAAATTGTTTAAAATGATATATATTTCATAGATTAATTAATTGAAAATATATTATACAGAACATATAGTACATGATATATAGATAATATTTTATAAAGCATTCATTATATAAGACAATTCTAATTATATCTCTTAAATATTTAATATATATATATATATATACAATACAATAGCTACAATACATAGCACTTCTTCAAAATATAAGAAACATATTCTGCAAAACATAGTTAACATTAATTAAAGAAAGAAAAATTATTGCTAATTTATCAATTCATCTACAGAACAATAAACCTTGTTATACAACTTTTCTGTAAGAGTAGGTAATATGATGATATGAAATTATATATATAATATATATGTATATATATTATATATATATAACTAAATATTTTTATGCATTCATAATGGACTCCCTTTTTAGAAAAGTACATCAACAATAGGTCTAAGAAGATATAATTTTTGTCTAGTGTTGATATTATTTATTTGTATATTTTTCATAAAGTATTTTAGATTTTAACACACAACCTCAAAATAAAAAGTATATGCCAATAAAAATATGTAAATAATACTTTTATTAAATATGTCTTGTCATCTTGGGCAATAATTTATATCATTATGAACAACTTTTAAAAGGACACTTGTATTATTTTTTATTTATTTATTTATTTTTTTTTAACTTTTGAAGCGAACAAGAGTTTAAAAGAGGTAGATTGATGCCAGAAGATAATCTAGTGTGAAACAATTCGCCAAAGCAGGGCCAAAACTTGCTCCTTTTGGGCCCCTCCAATGAGAGTTATCATTTTAAAAACCACTCCGCACCTACAAATATGCTACAATATGCTACAATAATCGAAAAACAACCAGGAACCCTTTAAGCAGAAATGACCATAAGAATTGAAATGTTGCCATCTAGATCTTCCATCCCCAAATATGACAAATACATATATAATAATTTTGGAAGTCAACATTCGCTAAAATATACCTAAAATTAAAACCAAATACGGTAGGTGAAGCGTCCGTCCCATATAGCTGGCCCCAAGATTCCGAATATGTTCAGAAATTGTGCTCGAACTTTACGAGATAACTCACCAAAGTAGATCCGAAAATTTGCATTTTTGAGCTTAATGCAGAAATCTCATTTTGGAAACAGTTCCTAAAAATTGCTTAAACTCCCTAACAATTATACTGGGAATACAACTAGCATATATCTATCGAAAATTGGCCTTAAGTATTCGAAATTCAGTATCAAGAATTTTATTATTATTAATGAAAATGCGTACAATGTGCAACAATAAACTGCGTTACATTATTCCAGTCCTAGTTTTATTATTGACATGTTTCTTTTCCTGCAGATTGGGGCATGATACCTTTCACAGCGTTTTTTCACAATTCACACTTATGGCTGATGGAATCTCTTGTTTAGGCAGAACTTGTGATGAAAACCATGTATTGCATATTGAGTTACTACGTGTTGGAGCTCGTAGTTTGCCTGTTTCCATTCATTCATCACTTTGGCGTCGGCTGAGTGAAAGTCTTCCAGATATAGTTTTTCTTTTCTAGGAATATTTGGCGTGTGCTCTCGCAGGCCTTGGTGTTTGGCAAGCAGTATGTGCGTTCTGATGTCCTCTATGAAGAAAGTTTCTTTCGTTAAGATGTAAGTCAGTCTTGACGGCGCTGTCTTCCTGATACCCACTTAGCGAACTTTGGCTCTTTCTAGTGTTATAAGTTCATTGATGTTTAGCTTGTCCCAGATTATGTGGATCCCGTAAGTTGCTATTGGTGCTATGGCTGTTTTTTGAGAGTTTTGGGGGCTGTTGGATGTTATAAATTGTTTTTATTGCCGCCACTGTTGCTCTTTCTTTCACATGAGTGTTGAAGGATGTCAGTATTGTTTGGAAAGTAATTCCAAGATATTTTGACCCGTAAAATGCATCTATAGAGCTGCAATTTGTGAAGTTTAAGACTAGCTAAAATAAACAATAAATTAAAGAAAAGAAGGTGGTATGCCCTGGTTTTAGTATTCTGAATATGAGCAGAATATAAAAATCTGCCTTACGAATGCAGATATATTCATCAAAATTGGTCCGAAATTGGTCTTTTTGGGCTTTCCGGGGCCACATTTTTTTAAATTGTCCCAGGCAAACATGTGCCTTCATATCCATAATAATTACATTTGGAATAAAACCAGCCACTCTCTACGTAAATATGGCCATAATTATCCAATTTATTCAAAATTGGAAAATTTTTAAGTCTGGCCGGCATTTTTGAAATTTCTAGCATCTCCAAAATACACAGTTAACTAAAATAAAAGAAGCTGATCTGCCCTGCAGCAAAAACTGAAATCTACAATTCCGAATATGTGCCAAAAATAAACATCTTAAAATTATATTGGGAATACAACTAGTGTAGTGATATGGTACGCAGAAATGGCCATAAGAATCCAAAATTCGACATCGAGAGTTTTCATAGAAAAAAAAAAAAAACGGCACGTTTATGACCGGCAATTTTCAAATTTTAAGGCTTGTTATAATTCACAGTTAGGTCATTGAAATAACGATAGTCAGTTATAACGGGGATTTACAAATTCAAATGTTTAAGAAAAGAAATGCCGGCCTTTCTGTTGCGAAGATATACCTTAAGTAGGACCGAAAAATGAACTTTTGGGGCTCTCTGGAAAGAGATCTCATTATTGAAACTATATATGTCTATAAATATGCTCGATTGCACTAAAAATTATATTAGGAATACAACTAGAAGTCTTTAAGTAGATATGACCATAAGTTCTTAAACTTGACATTACAATTTTTCGCCCCAAAAATGGTAATTAAAGTGTTCTAGCCGGGCTAAAATACACAGAAATGTAAAATAAAAGACAAACGTGTGTCCTGCTGATAAGGCTGGATCCCAAATAAGCAGAGAAAACTAAACAAAGCTTTGCGGTTTCGTAGCTGTTCTGTAAAGTAAGTCCAACAAAATCACTTTTCGGGGTTTCATGGAGGGGGGACTCATATACGAAACTACCCCACTCCTACAAATATACTCGGTTGCTGTAAAAACCATCATGTAATAACTATTAGCGACCGCCTACACGGATGTGCCTATAAGAATTCTAAATTTGACATTGAAATTTTTCGCCCTTCAAAAAAGGGGCAATTTTGAAATTTCAAGTCTCGCTAAAACACACAGTAAAAATATTGACGGTATAGCCTGCAGATAGAACAAGCCCCAGCATTGAGTTTATGTAATAATTACAAAAATCTACCTTGCGGTTTTGGAGATTCACTAAAATAAGTTAGAAAAATTGCCTTTTGGAGTCTCCCGAGACAGGATATTTATTCAAAGCTGCCCCATGTTTACAAATATGCCTTGATTGCTCTAAATGTTACACTGGTATTTCAAATGCACTCTCCATGCAGATATGACCATAAGTATCGGAAATTGCCGGTGTTTTCTTATGAGCCATAAATAGGACGCAGCAAGCATTAACAGCGCCAGGACTGCCTCCTCCTCACAGAGATGTCCTGCTGACAACACACCCCGAAGGTAGCGAGTTCGCGACTTCAACAGCAGATTTTAAAAAATAAAATTCAACATTTTGGTATTTTATGCGTTCTATTAATTCTCCTGGTCACGAATCATTTAAACTTTTTGTGCTAGACTTTTTGGTAGTGAAATGTTAGCCCTTCAAAGTTGGTTCTGGTAATTTTGAAACTTTATAAAAGTCGTAAAATAGGAATTTCGGAAAACGAATTCCAGAATCGAAATTCTAGACATAATATATGATATCTGTAAATATTTTTACCAAGTGAAACCACAAATATCTTTGCTCTTTTGAGCACATTTTTCGTAACTCTGAATATAAGCAAGAGCGTCATGGAGGCTTACAGTATCATCGAATGTATCATACGGCGTCACAATCTCTTCTGCTGGCACACCATCAGGCATCATAAGCGAATTCATACCGCTTCAGAACCCCGACGCATTCTGGAAAACAAAATATAGAAAACAGACACATTAAAATGCAAGTAGAAAAGCAATCAAGGTTTAAAATAAATAATTTGGATTGGTAGGAGCAGATGAGGAAGTTCAGGACTTTGTGCATACGCTTCCCTTCCCAATGGGAGGACGGCATGAAGTGAGAGAGATAGACTACAAATGAAGGACGTACATAGGCGTGGTCAGTAACATTGTTTCCAGATACCCAGGAGTCCTGCCAAGGAATTCTTTTTTTTTTTTTGAGTAGTGTTTAACGCCCGTTTTTACTACTGAGGCACCACAGGCGGTGGACACTGGTGATACATGAGATGAAATGATATATTGGGAAAGGATTTTTTTTTTAAGGAAGGAAGCGTTCCAGGCCTAAGTTTAGGTACCTCCCCGGCATTTGCCAGTTATGAAGACTGAGGAAAACCTGGAAAAAACCCCAGTCAGGGAGGACGGTCCTGGCGGGATTCGAACCACAGACCTCCCGCTCACGAGTCCATGCCTTAACGACCTCGGCCACCCGTGGCGGTCAACCAAGGAATTCGAGCCCCTAAGAAGCGCCGTTTCCACTCTAGACGCTGGGGCATGTAAGCCATCGCCAAAATGTACAGCGCACCTCGCCTGCCAGTTTTAACTCTGCAATAGAACTAATGCAATGAAAAGAAATAAAAAAGAAAGGAAAGCGTCATCCCTAAGAGACCAGGGGGTACAACAATACATATTTACAATGTGAGATCATCTATCTTTTTAATGTATTCATTGCAAACGAGCTACAATAACTATAAAATCCAGAAGGATGCACATATATTTTAGTGGAAAAGTTTATATGTATATAACACACGTAAAAGGTTTTAGGATTTCAATTCAAGCCTTTTTCCAGTAAAAAATTCTTCGAAACCTTAGAAACGGCAATATCCGATACTACTCTTTATAAGTAAAAAGTTAAATGTGCTGGAGAATATTTGATAGCAAAGTACGAAGAGCGGAAACTTTCGCAAGATACAGATATCGTAAAACGAAACTTAAGTGAAAAAAGGAAAGGCAAAGCTGGGGACTTATACAAGTAGCAAGCCTGGCAACAATAAAAATCTCCTGCTGGATAGAAGTTTGTCCCTGCAACGGACAAAGTGCAACAGATGTTTTAATATCACGAAAGCTTTTCCTCTTGTCCTCTTTTCTCGGAGCAAAAGACAGTAAGAACAGATGTGTATCGGTATTAGAAGACATTAAGGTATGCAGAAGTAGACAATTCATAATTCTGACGGGTATACAATAATTTCACAATGTGGATAAACGTATGCAAAACCAAATGGAGAAGCAAGTATATTTCTATTCTCTATGTGCAAGTAGCATAAATGAAATTAAATGAATTTCTATAATGTATTACATTTTTCACAAGTATTTTTAGACATTTTCACTTGTCGGCGGTTGCCCACCATTCGAATTTAATTACACATAGCACCATCAGATGTAAATCAGCCAACCGCTTCAAGAAAATAAGCGGGTATATTAAAGTAAATGCTTTACTGAATCAAAAGTTTAATAATAAAATCTATTCAAGATAATGAGGGACATCATGTAGCGGAAACATCCGTAGATGTGCTAGTTGCGTAGTAAAATGTTTAACATTTTAATTATCTATATGAAGCGAGCAATTGACATAACATCTATTTATGTATATTGCACTCACGTTATATTAACATTGAATATGTTTTAAATCATTACTATGTTTCTAGACTTTTAACTAATACCTGTAAAAGCTTGTGTTTGGCCTTCAGATTTCTTTATGTTATTTTGAAATTTCTATAATGTATTGATTGCATTTTCACGAGTGTTTTTAGGTATTTTCACTTGGCAGCGGTTGCCCATCATTTGAATTTAATTACACATAGCACCATCAGATGTAAGAAGGTTAGCAAGTCAGTCAACCGCTTCAGTTTAATGTGGTGCTAAGGTACAGCTTGAACTTGAAATGATCCCTAATTTTGTCCAGGTGCCTCTTTTTTCAGGTATTGAGTGTCTTTCGGTATTGGTACACGGGATTATCTAATTATCCAACGATGGACGCGGCGGCGGAATCTATATCTGACTATTCAGAAATGGGGAGGCGGTGTTTAATGAAGTGCTACATTGGCCTTCAGTCTCGCCCCATTCAATCATTGTCATTTGAACATCGAAAACAACGCAGTAAAGACTTCTGACAAGAATATTGAATGGCTAATACTAGATCCCAAATATTCTAATCCACGGCAAGTGTGTATTTATGATTCGTATGTCCGTATCGTGCTTTCAAATTATTTGATAAGAAATTTCCAAGTGGTAGCATACTTAATATATTTGTAGTATGCACATATTTTCAAAGATCAATTTAATTTCTGAAACAGAATGAAGGAATATAATGAAAATTTTCATAAAAGAAAGGTGTGAAAAGAGTAGCAATGGCTTATCAATCAATGCATTTCTGTGTCGTCGCATCGGTCATCAGTTAATTGGATGATCTGATATTTTGTTTTATTTCAGAATTATATATTTAAAATAAAATTGAAATTACAATAAGAGGAATAAATATTCTTCCTTTGATGACTATAAAATCAAGTTTACAGAACTATTTCGTTTCGAATAGGGACGACAAAATGTCACGGTAAGAGCATGTGTAAATCTCTTATTGGTTGAAAAAATCATTTACTTTAATGTTTCAGAACCAAAATATGGAAGAACAAAAGAACAATTCGCAATGCTGTTATATTCGGAGATTCAAATATCTAACATTGCGTATGGTTAAAGTAAAATATGATTTTAAAGTTATCCAAGCGCTGTCTAACTTTAATTCCAAACTGCGCTTGACGTGTTAATTAATTGAGAGGTTATCAAATGCTACTTTTGACTGACATTGATTGACAGTTTACGGAGCTTCACTTCCAACACGGGTAGGAAACAAGAGGGCCAAGTAAATAATTGAGGAATGAATAGGGAAAAAGCAAGAGGGAGAATAAAATGGCATAAAACACGAACATCGAAAAAGACTATGCACAAACTGAAAAGTTTAATTATATGAAATAGTATATTTTCTACATTAATAACGGTCACAACATTTTATCAAATTACGATTTAAAATCCCCAAACCCTTTAATAACAAAAATTTAAATTTTCGTTTTCAATTTTTGGAAGAACAAAGCAGGAGTTAAGAGATTTACTAATTTGTAAGAGACAAGACAATTATACATACACAACAAAAATTTGTGTATGACAATATGAAGCATAATGTCAACAAATTTTGCTCGTCTTAAAAAAAAAAAATACGCAGTTATATTAAATATCCTGTCCTGTTCTCATAAACTTCTGTACCAGAGTTATTTATTTTAATAGCAATTATTATTATTATTATTATTATTATTATTATTATTATTATTATTGTTGTTGTTGTTGTTATTATTAATATGTCCGTCAACATTTTCTATTTTTAAAATTATATAGCATGATTTTGCCATTTTATAGATATACTTTTGTTAACAAGCATTATTTAACAACATGTGCTAGTATTGACAATGACTAGTATTTCTAGGATAAATTATACTTGAATTATAATGCCTGCAATAGTAAAGCCAGTTCCTTGAATGCGTTTCCATCCTTTGAAGGAAGCTACCAGTTAGACCTTGCTATCGGGTTCTCGCCCCCGTTCCAGATATAGTCCCATGAACAAAGGTATATTTTATGTGCAATAGATTATGAATAATAAATTGTGTCTCATCTCCTATGAGGAGCAATCTTATTAATTTTAAAGACTCCTTCCCTTATGGCCATAGGACCATAAAAGTATCCAGCAGCAGAGTCTCAATAGCCGTGGCAAAACTATAAGTCGGCGGACATATCATCGGAGAGGAGAGAAAGACATCAACATTTACCCCTGAGATTACAATTATTAACCCAACCAATTAATCAAATCAAATTAATTTCCATTTTCCAAAATTTTCCCGCCATCCATTATAAGTAAATTATTTCCTTACCGCATCGTTAATATACATTAATATGCCTTTTATTAGCGGTATGAAAGAGAAACTTAAGTTTTCGTACAATGCGCCACAGAGATGCTCTTTTGTATGGAAATTGTTTATATGTTAGGAGTTTTTGGAATTTTGGAGGTTTTTCCTTGCTTGTAGAAGCTGTACATTCGACTTCATTACATTTTTTCAACATTTATTATTATTTTTTTTTTGCCCTTTTGGGTGTTATTGGCCCTCCTCTGACGATTTTTCCGACTGTTGGCTACTCAGTCCTAAAATTTGGCCTTCTCCCTTAGGGTCCTTTATTTATTTATTCCAACAAAGTCATGGACTTTATTGACCATTTCCTGGCACTCCTTATTTATAGCTGTTGTTATGTTTTTGACTTGCTAATAGGTTCGGGCTCAAACTACGCAGTATCGAAGTAATAACCAGCTTCAATATCATGTATTTCGTTTACTTGCAACTTAATACCTTGCTTGCTATCATTCACTGGCACACTTAACTAACGACGCCACATATTTAATTTAATAGAGACCTCCCCGATAAACCTTATTCCTGAACAGTAACACACAACTGCGTACGAAAAAAAAAAAAATAATAATAAATCTACATTTGGCAACTTGTTCCTTCTTTTCACTCCACATGGACTTGATTGAGAATTGTCAGCAGCTAAAACAGGCACGCAATTGGCTACTGCAGAGCAAGAAAGACGAGTTGTTTATTTAAACAACGAGAAGCGGCCCACCTTTGACAGCACGTGGAAATGCATTCAGGGAATAGGCTTTAACAGTTAACAACAATCTCAAAATAATGTTTTATTTTATAATTTTATTACATTGTTGACACAAAGATGGAAATTAGCTTAATTATTAATAATATTAAATTTGTAGTGTTTGAATTATATATATATATATATATATATATATATATATATATATATATTAAGGTTTGCATGGGCTATTTTAATTTTCTTGGAGTTGATTATCAGCAATTTTGTTAGGAGTGAGATTTTGCTACGAAGATATTTGTTCTTGATGTTTTAAGTTATTTAATCTAGTGTCATAACTCGATCTCTAATGACTGTAATCAGTGATTACAATGAATGAAAGAAATAGAAGTAAATTATGAAGAAAATGAGATTGAAAGAAACACAAAATGAGCAACCGGTAGTGGTGTACATTTCTCCTTCAGAAGAAAAATCTTTTGGAAGTTATATATTTATTCATTGTAAAAGACAGTAACAAGTGACTACGCACAAAATCTCCGAGTTGCTCCAGGTGATGTTTTACTGATTTACAAACAATTCACAAAGATACAGATATACTGCATTGTGGCCTAGAATTGTAAAAAGTTCACTATTGGCATTTACTACATCCATATATGAATGTAGGCACGGCAGGATTAAATTATGTTGTACAATGTGTATCTGTAAATGTGAATAGTTATATGAATTTAGGATGAATTCGTCGCGTTCTTATTTATAAATAACAAGCACTACTGCTACCATTTGTAACAACAACAACAACAACAACAATAATAATAATAATAATAATAATAATAATAATAATAATAAATATCTAAAACAAAGAAATTCTATTTTATGCAGTATGCCGATGACAAAAATGAGTTACGCGTTAAAATAAATTTTGGTATCTTATTTACAAACGATATGGCGAATGAATATTAAGAATTTTAAGGATTAGGAAGCAGTTTTTTTAAACATCACTAAGAATGCAGAGTTGGATAAGAACTTGATCCATATAAAACTGAATGAAAATATGCACATTTTATTAACATTTTTAAAATGTATTCTTTTCACAGAGTTTTCGTTTTTCAAAGTAATTTTTTAATTTTTCAAAAATGTTATTTTTAATATCATTGCCAATTATAATTTTTATATTTTCCGCATTGTTATACTACGATTAGAAGCTTGAAGTGGATATGATATAATCTCTCATGCACTTCTTGTAAGCCTTGCATCATATGAACGTATCTCACGCTACATGCGCCTCTTTGTGCAATAGTAGGGAAACCTCGGCCTTTTCGCTCCAATGGTCAGTTACGACTGCGGTTAAAATACTGGGTGATTTTTCGTTCACTGGACCGCTCCACATGCAGTTGGCCGAAGTTGACCGAACTCTATAGTTCTCGTCTCGTTCCCTCGCTTGAAAGCTGGCCATGGAGCCGGAGGGGAGGTCAGTACGATAAACTGTATTCTGCTCCAGGTACTCTAGAACTACGGACGTGATAGTATATTTAGCATGCAGGATCATATTGTAAAACACGTCGAAAAGTGAGGACAAGGTTATCATGCAAAAGTTTATTTGTGAAGTTTGTAAATAGTAACCAAAGCTGACAAATATATACTTTGCATCAACTGTTTATAGTACTAATAATGTATTTAACTAATGAGAACCGTGCATTACGGAATGATATGATCATATTTGTTTACGTCAAGATAGAAGTGCCGGCAATGCGTTATAGTTATTATCTATGTGATCTGAAAGTATATTGGTAATGGATAATCATTTTGGGAGTTGTAAATTCCTTTGAAGGTAGTCAACATGAAACAATTGGTATAAAAAAGAATTTAGTGATAGTGCCACAGTTGACTTTTATGCCAGATACCTATATTTAAAGCATATGTTTTCTTTAAAATTTCAAAATTTCACGGAGAGTTTTACACTTTACTGGTCCTGTATGAATGAAGTATGAACTACAAAAGCATCTGCAGTTTGGCATATCCTAAAAAGCCGGCAGGAAAAATAAAGTCCCTTCATTGCTTTACCTCCTTGTTTAGTTTTCTGAAGGGATAAATAGAACCCTGTGTTAGTTTTTCTTAATGAACTCCGTCGCTTTTCTCAGCACTTGTCAAGTGAAGTAGATGCCGTTTTCATGATAACCTAATCGGTCGTTATCCCACTTCTGTTGGTGTGCTCAAATGCATTCCAGAAGCCTTGCTTGATTAATTAATGCTATTGCCTGCTATGGTTGGCTCTTCCACAGCAAATAGGCGGAGTCGAAGTTCCATTCCTTTTTCTTTATCTCCCTACCTCTTTCTGTAGGCGAAAGAAGCAAGATGTACAAGGTCCAGATGGCAGCACACATCGCATGCGCATGATTTGTATCTGAAGTGAACAGCTGCCGTGACGTCACTGGACATGTTTCGGGTTATGACCGCTAGATGTCTACACTGATTGGAAACGCTACAGTCTCTGGATTCATCAGTGATTCGTATGCTTTCGTTCGCACCTTGTCAGTTGAGCTTCAGTCTTTTTCTGTGATTCTATGTGTTGAAAAATTAATCTTTATGTTAAGTGCGTTTCTTGCCCTTAAAAGAGCTTATTATTTCATAAAACTTAATAATTATGCAAAATTTAGCTTCTAACATTGCAACAATATTAATGCGTATAATCAGTTATTGAATTTATGAATTTTTTTTTACAAATTGCAATTCATGATAATACCATTAAAGAAAACGAGTTCTTCTATTTTTGCAACTCAAGCCAACGTTCATTGAAATCCAAAGGGTTCAACAACACTTAATTTGAGCGATAAGTTAGTTTATTTGAAACTTAATGAAAATTATACATTCGAGCAACTGTTCATTTTCATATTCCACCAAGTTGAATTGATTACCAGCTAAATTTTGCCTTGAACAAGAAAATAATCTATTACTTTTTAAATTAGCTTTTAAATGGAGATGTTTGGTGAATTTAAAATCTATTTGTATTTACTATCACTTATTAAAGACATAAAATTGTTATGTTTGCGTTAGCACTCCGAATACAAATTAATCCCAGTTTAATTTGTATGTTAGTAGTATTTTATCAAATTCCTTCAAAACGTATTTTCATCAGCTTTTTATTCATTCTCTTTAAAAAAAATCGTACACATTATTAGAACAGAAATGTTTAATAAAAACTAAATTAATAATTTTCTCAATGTAATATCTATTTATTTAATTGTTATCAATTGTTCACTGTTATGAAATATAGCCCATTGGCTCTAACTTCAGTTTTATACTTGGGATACTGTAAATTGTAAAACGTAAATACAAATAACATATGCTTGAGATAAATATACGAAATTGCAAAAGGATGAAAATCTCCTAGAGGAAGAAAGTAAGACATATGGAGAGAAAGGTGATTGTTAAGGAGAAAATATCACTACATACAGTATCTTGCATTCCCGTTAGTAATTTCTCTCATTATACCAACGCCATAATTATCCATTGACGTAATTACATATTTTAGTATCATCTTTAAACTACTTTCTGTGATAAATCAATATTTAAATAATGTTAATATGATTTGTTTTAGCATTCTGATAAGTCAATGAACAATAGGAAATATGAACCCATATAAAACAATAAACGATACTATAATGTACACTATTTATTAATATACGTATAATACTGAAGTAATACCAGCAATTGACAATTAATATTTTCTTTCTTTTCTTTTTCCTTATTTTTTCCACATAGTTAAGAGAATGTGCATTTAATATGAATGCTGCAAGACGTTTATAATGCTAATAGAACAAATGTGTCATTTAAGAGTCCTAATTATGTGTTTTCTAGCAAAGATAATCCACTGTAGCCTGGAGCTTCAAATTTCCATTACTGCTGAGAATAGAACATACATCCCTGGACTTAGAGCCAAGCTACTTTAACTTCATTTTCCTGTTAAATAAGAAGTGCTTTTAAAATCTTAATAATATAATAAATCCCATAGTGATCTATCGGTAAGTTTTGTATTTTATCATGTATTGGCACTATAAATTTAAAATACATCGTATATTTTGTTTAACTTTAAATTATCAATTGCCCAATTTATGCATTTACTATTTTGATTAATTCAAGCTTTATACAGTGCGATCAATGATGTTTTCCCCTGCGGCGCGGATTTTTTCCTTTGATCCAGCCCTTACTGGTTTGCCGCACAGTGAAGGGTACAGCAATCCTGCTTGCTTACTTGTTGACGTTGCTGGCGTCACAGTCTTATCGCATCTGTTTCCGGGTGTTTGTTGTTGTAAGTTTCTTAATTTGACAGTATACATAAAGTGTATTATGTCTTGTGTGTTTACAACGACAGAGCATGTTTTTATGTGTATTAACTCAGTGGTGAAAGAATCAAGAATTAACCGATCGGGAGCGTGATCATGCATTTTTTCAACAAGACTGTGCCAGAGAGCAATTCACTAGACGTTTCATAAGACAGAATTATTAGTAGGGATTTGAGGCCTCGGTTCCCCGATTTAATAGCCTGCGATTATTACAACTTCCGTTTATAAGATGAACCCGTACATCATGCAAGAACTCAAAGATAATATTCGTCAGCAAATTGTCCGGGTTTCTGAAAATAACTATTGCGAGCGATGAATAATTCGTAAAGAGATGCCAAAAATGTGTGGAGAATGAAAGCGGGCAGTTTCAACACCTCATTTGATAATTTGGTAAGTTATGAGCCTCTTAAATTGATTTGTGTATTGCTATATGGTTGGTTTGTTTTATTGTTTACCCTCCCGCTAATCACCGAGATCCGACTGGCCGGCTAACCGGCTAACGAGCGTCGTGTTCGCCTATAGACAAAACACTCCGGGGGGGGGGGGGAACAAAACAGATCGCACTGTATTTAAAGTGCTATTATAACATAATTTACACTTTGTAATAAGTAATAGTTCACATTCTTGATTAGGTTTTCACTATTTATGGACTTTTAAATTACACTTTTTTCTTTTCCTATAAGTTTATAAGGGTTTCTTAACTATAATGCTTTAGTGACTGGTTCATGCAGTAGAACGCCTTTAAAAAAGCTTGTGTCTAAATGCGAAAACACTTATTTCGTTGAGGATGCGGCGAAAAGTTTTTTAAATTTATTTATATTTAGTATTTAAAAGGTCATTTAGCTTCTATAAAATAATGGTTCGTATTTTCTTTCTAATTTACGTATACTCTAACACCATTTAATTATCTTGCTGGTTCCTTGTTGGCTATAAAATAATTAATTGCTATTACATTTTACGCTACTTCTAATTTGTGTAGCTTCATATTTTTTTTAAAAAAAATTCGTCTACCTAAAATTTAATTTCTTCAAATTTAGAAGGAAGATAGCCTTAGAAAACCACTGCGTACATCAATAACATTTTTAGCTAAAGGCAATTCATATACTTATATCGAAAAAATAAAGAAAGAACCAGAGGCCTGGATATATGTTATAGATTATTTTAGTGCTTTTGACACAGTTAACTTACACAATCTGTAGTAAACAATAAATAAATATTGTACAGACATACATATACAAATATTAAGAAAATATTGACAAGTATTGTAAAAGAAATATTAAATATCAAAGTATGGACAAGGAAGTGGCTTAGCACATATTATTTTTAATTTATACTTAGACAATATTATTTGAATATGGAAGAAAAATTAAGAATTTTTTTAATTTTAATACACATTATATGAAAAGTGCCTCTGTACGTATGTCTCATTAGCGACTACAAACTATTATCAATGCATTATTTACAAAAGATTTTTTCAATTAATTTAAAATATAAATATTTTCTAATTCAGGATTTCAATACCAAACTAACGAATTCTGTTTATGTGATGATAATAATAATAATAATATTAAAACAAATAGTTATTGCCAACATATTTGATTAACAATTGTTTCAGCACTATCAAGCTTTTAGGTTATGAATAATATATGCATGCAATATAAATTACGTATACAACTTCAGAAAAGACAATTATAAAACAAATATTAAATATCTTTTAATTCAGATAAATGAATATAAGTTCATTTGTGTGATATAAAGGTAAAGTTTACTATCAAGAAGTACTGAATCATCTAGAATATATTGTGTAGTGCATATACATTTTCTAAAGCTAAACATGTTGGTTTAATTTAAAGAAACCAAAATAAATCTTATGTTTTACAAATAAAAGTTCGTCCAGGTTGTATTGTAATATTTTAATGATATTTTAAAGATGCATTACATTGTACTGCATTTTAGCTCCTTTATATCTGCTAATAATTAATTTACAGTTTAGCCTTAATTAATGATCGATATTTTTCCAAAGACTTCTTTCTACATCCCTTCTTTATTAACCTTGTCTATTCCTGGTATTTTAATTGTGTATACTCGTGTACTTTTTGAATGCTTTCTGGATTCCCTAGTAGTATTACTAGCAGTAACATATAATTGTAAATCAATTCTACGTTTTAAATAATTGTTTGTAGGTATATCCTGCATTCACGTTAAACAATCTTACTTATTTGCTTTAGAGAACCATAATCCATAATAATTACCAATAAGATACAGTAAGATTTGTCTAACAAGTAAAGAGGTTTCATTTTTAGAAAAATATATACTTTACACCTATGAGGTTTAGATTAACAACAAAGACAAATTTTTAATTGAATAGGCTTGTAAATGGTGTGGCGGAGTGAATATTTTTAGCCTAGAAGTCAAGATGAAGTATTTAGGTACATCAGAGGATTTATGTGAAACACTGGATTTACTTGCTAAGAAGCATTATGAACTCATGGAGTGTCTGGACATGAACGGAAAATATTACAGTTAATTTTAGACGCAATTACAATTATATACACATCAAATGCAAACTCCGCGGGAACAAAATAAATTAAAAATAATATTGTTTTTAATATGCCCATTTCAACTGAGCACAAACAGTCTAACCAATATTTTGATCGCTTAGACGGTAATCAATGATAATATATATTAATTTTTATATTTAATTTTCTTTTTAGTTTTTTCTGCGATATCACGCCATTATATGTATGTTTTAATGCAAGTAGTTATCGTGATATCGCAATTGAAGCCTTACCACTTAGAATATGTCTTGTATATTAAGTCCGTATTTGCATGAAAAACGAGTAAACGATAAGGGAGTGGTGAAAAAATATTTTAAAAGCTTTGTAAACACCCGTTTTAAGACAAATTAAGATTAAGCTTTATTTACATTCCATGATATTCTAGTACAACTCATGTACTTCAGAACATAAAACAGTCAAAATACAAACTTGTATTGCATTCCCAAATGTTATAAATTATATAAACAAACATGTTCTGTAATTTGATTTATATAATAAAACATTTATGTTCCACAACAAAATGTAGCAAATATAATAAAAGAACAGTACATTTAATATGAAAATTTGTCATATTATATATGTTGTCTCATGAATGAACATTATATAAACAGTACTAGAGATAATACTGTGTTACTAAACGAAATAAAATTATGGACATAATGAAAGAAATTCTAATATTGTGAAGGTGAATTCAGTTCAATGCTTTAATTTTTTCTATAACATATAGGTTTTGAGTTATTTAGTTTAAGGTTTTCCTTTTGTTTTAAGGTCAAGAACTGATCCCATGGACCTCATGTTCGATAATTTTCCAGTGAGGAATAACACTCTTTACTGTTTGAACAATTTAATTGTACCTTTTATTTTCATTAACAACGCAAGACTCTGATTTTTTATTTAAAAAAGTATATGTTTTCAATTAGAATTTTACTTTAACACGATCAAATGCTTTTGCTAAGTCATAGAACATTTCATTAACTGTATTGTATTACTTCATTTTGATAGAATTTGATTTTGAAAAAGAAAAAGAAAAAAAGAGTAATTTTCTCCGTTTTTATGCCAAGCGTAGGTGGCACATTTTTCTCCTCTCCCGACTTCGCTATTGGTATCTTTCGATATTTATATATAAATTATGTGTGTTTCCGGCCACTCTGGGAGTTGAGTGACGAACGAGTGACGAACTTTTGTCCATTGACTTGAGACTCGTAAGCTTAATTATGATTTGAAATTTATTTCTAATACTTTCAAATTCAAAATTTAATAAATATTATTTTCTTTCTCTTACAAATTAATTTGTGTTTCTCAAATTAAATTAAATTTTAAAACGAATTTATAAATTTAAATTTATTCAAGTTCAATTGCCATTTAATTTCTTTTGTTTTATATGCTTTAGAATCAAAAATATATTTATCCGTGTAGCTTATTAATAGGGTGAGAAAATACATAGGTAGCCTAATATGACATGAAATTTGTTAAAACATGCATTTTAAATAGCTACTATGCATTTTGATGCTAACTATTATCCAATGAATGATCAGCTTGAGGGGAAAAAATGGCCGCAGAAAATGATTTGTTTTAACTCTTTGCTATTATTATTCGGCGATATTCCAAATGACACTTCTCACTTTTTATCTGAAAGAGAGTTATCACTTTTGGAAATACAGATACACCGCAATGTGAAACAATTAATTATTGAGAACAAGGTCACTGCATATTGTGTGTACTGGCACTTATCTCTTTACAGCACGCTTGATAGAATATCAATTCCGCGTTCGTCGTAAAATTTGGATCATCATTAATCCACTCTTATACAGGAATGTGTTAGAGGTTTTTGATTAGGCATTTTCATTGAAAAAGTTGTCAATAAAATTGATAAAATGCAAGAATAACATCCAACTCCATACAATTTATTAGTCTCAACATATTCCAATATACGCCGCAAATGAATATAAGAACAGGAATTTAACACTTGACAGACACGCTTTATTAAAACATAACATTTACTATATACATTATTGGAATAAATTTATAATTTAATAGCAATAAAATGTAGGAAACGATGGGTATAAAAAGTAATTGTTAGCTTGTGATATTCGCTATTTTTGATCGCATTGCTCCAACTAATATTACGTAATACTGAAGAAACGTTTATTAAATTTATAGATTTAAAGCTTATTTTCGCATAAACTATTTTTAAGGAATTAGATAAATAATATAAACAAAGAGATTAAAATAGGCATTTATAGGCACCAATAAATCCTTTTTATTTAACAAATCTTGATCTGAAATATATTATAACTTAAATTTCTATGTTTTACAATGAAAAGAAGATGGTATTTCATACAATGTTATCAAATAAGTTATTAGATATATGAAGGCCCAGAATATTTGTATACAATTTTAATAGTTTTTAATGTCCGTTTTTAATACTATAGCAGTATTGATGCATGAGATGAAATAATTGGGAATTAACGTTTATTAAGGAAGGAACCTTTCCAGGCCTAGGTTTGGAGTACGTCCCCGGCATTTTCCATTAAAAGGACCGGTGCTGGAGGGAATCGTACCCGAGACCTCCCGTTCACTAATCCGTGCTTTAAGACCTCGTGTAGGTTTCGCATAAATGTCATGGTATTTTAATTATTCGATAAATAAGTGCATATTGTCAGCTTCGTCTTTAATATTGGAAAGAAATGTTTTGTAAATTTTGCGATCCATGAGGAAAGGATGAGGTGACGGTTACAGGATCCACGGGTGATGAGGCAAGGAGATAGACGGGGTTTCTAATATTGTTTTCAGATAGAGCACGCCCGATGCCAGCGGAAGTCCCTACCCTTTTACAAGGAATTTAAGCACCTTCATACCAGAAGTCGGAGCAGACCTCTCTCTGGACCAACCCACCTCGACCCTGAAACGGAACCAACGGAATGAAATAATATGAACGGAAAATTCATGGAAAAGAAATACTCATCCTAACATTTGCTAGCGATCATGGAAAACCACTAAAACCGGCCCCAAGGGAATTGAACCCGAGACCTCGCGAATGCCAGTATCAAACGTTACCATCTGAACCATCCCGCTCTGTATTATATGAGTTTACATGATAGCAACATTACGTGATATCTGTAAAGACTTATATTTCGGGTTATGATTTACAAGATTATTGCATTAAATAATTTATATTATCGCTTGGCGATTGTCCACGTTGTTCCTAGCTTTTTGCTGTGCCGCTATTTCTCTCGTGCTATTCATGCATGCTTCCTCAGTGTACAGCACTTTTTTCCCCTACCCAGCATAGATGTTCGAGATTTGTTCGTGGGGGCCTTGTTGAGTGCATACCAGTGTCTAAATTTGAGCATTCCATTCTTTCACCCTTTTCAAAACTTATAAAACGACCGGACAGTAAGCTGGAAGTGTCTCTGAGCAGAATCGCTACAACATGTTGAAACAAGAAAGGAATCGATGAACACGGGTAAATGCTGACGACCATAGCGGTGCCATCTGCTGCATCCAGACTTGAAGCGGAAATTAGCCTCTCCCTCCCCGCCATAAGGTTCGCAAAACCAGGAGTCCACTGTGATATCGTGTAATATTTGCCGGCCGGTTGGTTCGGAGAACTCTGCATCTATCATCTGGCGTTCCCTCTTCTTCCCTCGCTGCAATGTCTGCCACGAGTTGTATTTGCCCGACAAACCTGATATTCTGCCGCAAAGCACGTTCGCTTGTGGTAACCGCTCCGAAACTGTGACCGAGATGCCGTAGTTGAGATTTGAAAGGGTTGGGGTGTAGGTTGCAACTGTTAGTGTCAGATGATGGGGTTGGCAGAAGGGAGAGAAGAGTTTAGTGAAGGTGTCTGTAAACCGAAACCAGGGGATGGGCTCCCTCTCCGCGCCAGATGCTGGGGCAGTTAATCCCTCTCTTTCATGCCTTGGATTGCTGTCTAAAAATAAATGGGAGGTTGGAGAAATATAAGCCGGACTTTCTACAGTCTTGCAATAAATCATTGTGAAAAACCCTAGCAAAACGGTTGGATCATAATATATACTTTTTTGGTGGCGAGTGTTTTAAATGCAGTGCTGCTAAGGAGTTATTCTCCGATGGTATATTCTCAAAATATGCTGTAGTAAAACACCTGCTGTAGAGAATGAGTTACTTTGTGAATTGCTACTGGCGAGATATAACTGTTTATCTGCTAACAGTTATTTGCTGCGGATATGGCAACTTCAAATTAGGTGAAATATTGGACAAGGAGAGATTTTGAGTAGCATAACAGAGTAACTAGGACACATTTTCCATGTGATGCAGATCAAACATTAATAAAACGAGCAATCCCAAAATCCCTGGAACAAAACAAGACTTCATAATAGCAGAATTATTGTACAAACTTGATGAAACAAGAGCTTTTAGCCACAAATTTGTTAACAAGATAAGTCACAAAAACTAGTCCTGATTTTGGTGCAAAATAGTTTAATTTTACAGCGCATCTATATTTCAGATAGCAACATCCAACACCACTTCTTCTGCTAGTTCATAATATGTGCAATACTTTTTAATTTAAGAAGAAACACTTTTATTTAATAACAGTTTACTCGCTGTCGTTTAAAAATAAAAAGTACACATTTTCGGAATAAATTCTTGTTTCACATTTACTATGAGTGAATTTTGTGAATTAAAAATGAATGGACAAATAAAAATCAACATTTTTTTCAGAAAATATTTCATTCTAAACAAAAGTTTTGTCGATTGCCAATATTTTGCACCAAGGCAAAGCATTCAGAAATAGGGTGATCCGTAAAATACTAAGTGAATTTTGGGAACCTTTTTATTTCTCATTTTTTTTTTGCAGAAATACCAGTTATCTGGTATTTATTGTAAATCCTCACGGTAATATGAGTAGTGTCTAAAACATAATATATTATAGCTTAGAGTCAGAACATGCTTTCTTTTTATTCGTTTGCCATGTAATCAAGAGTGCAAATAGAGACTGCATTCGAAGAGGGAACAATAAAGGAAAACAAAAGATAAATAGCTATAGGACGCAAAATAATGGACGCATACAGTATGCTTGCTTTGTATTTCTGGGAGAAAGAGTAACATAAATTTTAAAAAGCACATTGAAGTTTTCCTAGAACATTTTTACTTGATGTGTAGAGGAACTTTCTTTCTAGTTACTTAGGCCAGCCACTGCCTCACCCTTTAAGTAATATTTGCTCCTGCACCACAGCTTGAAAGCAAGCCTTCTCTTTTTATGTTCTTGTGGCTCTGCTGTTTCGTGAGGAAGAAAGCTAGAAATCTCATCTGCAGGAATAGAAGGAATTAAAGTGGACCTCTGGGATTTGAAATTGGAAAAGGGAAAGTGAAGGAAAAGAAGGGTTGAGAAAGGGAGACTCATCTCCAATTGCCTTTCCTGCAACAGAAGAAATAAACGTTCCTCAAATCTGTGGCGCAAGAAAGAAAGTGAAATAAAAGGGGGAAAAATTACGAAATGGATGGAGATAAAAGAACGGGTTGACTGCTTTACAAAAGAGAGGAGGAGGAGGAAGAGAGTTGGAAAGGAAGAAAAATGACAAAACAAGATGAGGAAAAGGGTGAAGCAGTTTTTATTAGTGAAGACTAATTATGGTGGAAGTGGGAGAATTAACTTGCGTTCATGATATAGCAGTAAGAAGCAAATACCCGCAAAATTAGCTGTTCATACAAACACTGCGAGAAAGGAAATGAATGTCTATGTCATCATAATCACAGATGGTATTTGTAATGCAGAGAACGTACCGTATAAAAGAAGGAGCGGAAAATATGTCTCTAATAAAAAAAAATACATATTAGCTTGGTATACATCCCAGGTCGGAGGAAATGTGCAAGGAAAGCAATGGGGAAAAAAAGAGGAAAATGTTTTCAGTAATAAACTAACCCATTTTAAAAAGTAAACGATAACTTAACTTTCTTTTTAGAAACACTTTCTGTGTTGTCGTTCTTCTAAACAGCTACCGCTCGGACATTTTGTCATTCTGCATGATAAAACCACCCTTTAATTTTGTTTTAGAAGAACATTTGTTCTTTGACAGCTGCGTTATCTTTCATTCCTATTATAATATGAAGATACTGGCAGCCATAAGGAACATTTAAATGCATATTGTTAAATTATCAATCTTAGAGTATCTTTGTGTGCTGCCTGGAACAAACGCGAATCTTTGAAAGAGATATAAAGTTTCAGAACTTTATTTCTTTCGCGTTACAATCCTTTTTCTCTGTCTGTCTCTCTCTCTTTCTTTTCTATTTAGTACATGTAAAACATAAAGGAAAATATGTGATATTTTAGTTCAGTACACAGCTTGTTAATTTTTAGAGGTTTGCAGTCTCTAAACATTAGCATGTACAAAGAAGCCCGCATGTATTGTAAAACATTTGATCGCTTTGATTCTCACTAATATATCTACTGCTTTCAATGTTAGGTAAAGTAGAACTAAGCTCGGATAAGCACTAAATAGGAGCTGAATGGTTCAAATACTATCACAAATTTATACATATAACTAGAATGAGGATGCGAAAAAAAATAAATAAATAAAAAAAACAGTTATAGGTAGAAAGTCGGTTTGACATTATGAGACTCAGGCCTCAGACGCCTTAATATGGAGTTATAGACATCGATATAGATCAACGTCAGAGCTACGATGCGATGTGACACATGTTCATAATCAATCAAATGTACACCAATAGCATTGGCACGAGCGGGGTGGCTCAAACGGTAACTATTGGTACTTTATTTGGGAGGCCCGGGCTTGACCTTTGATTTTTTCGTGGTTTCCTCTAGTAAGGAATTAATCTTTCCTTTCCAGAAATGTTTCGCCCTCCATTTCATTCCGTTGGTTCTGTCACACGATCAAAAGTGTTCAGTAGAGATGGGCTATGTGTGGGGGCTTGCGCTTTAGAAAGGTTTCTGCCCTAGAGTCTCATACGAAAGCAGCCCTCCTGGAAACTCGAATTTCTTGGGGAGGCGCATCGCCTGCGTCGAAGTGGTCTATCTGGGAACATTAAGGGCCCCCGTTTATGTCTATGTCTTACTGCCCCTGGTATCTCTCTCAACTCATCCCTTCCCTCCGTAGGTGTGCACATAGTGGACGTTGGTACAAACGACCAGCAGCACTGGAGCAAAGCTGAAATGAGCGAAATACTCTTCTCCATCCCAAAAAATCCAAATCCAATATCCTAGGTGGAGATGAGGCCTTGAAAGGAGTGATTAAAATTATCTTTCCCGCATAGTCAAAGCTACATCGAGTTGCTTCAGCGGTCAGCTAACTGTACCCAAGACGCCAAGCCATTAAGATATTAATGATTCATTATTGTATTTATTAATTATGTGTGGTTAATGCTCTTATTAGATTTCGAAACTATAGAATTAAATTAATTAAAAATATAACAACAGTATGTAGAGGTGCAGAACCATATACAGATAGCTTTTTGATAATCTCGGAAATCTATCTACTGACTGAATGGAAAAACAGTAAAATAAATAAAAATGAAAAAGAAAACCAATGAGAGAAGGTATTCAAAATACATCTATTATAGAATTAAAGTATACACGATTTATTCTTATATAGGGTGACATAGAAATTAATGGAAGTTAACACCAATACTTTTAGTAAAAAAATACCAAAACAATAAAAAGCATTACATTGCAAATAACAAGAGGGGCATTTGGTAATAAAAAAAGTAATAAATTATAAACAAAGGCTCCAGATACTGGAATGAAGAAATACAGACAAAGAAGAAAATTTTAAATATTTGTAAACAACTAACGAAGAAACTAGAGTATATTTTAAATTAAAAAGGAATATACCAAAAGCGAAAATAAAGACATTCACTTAAGTTCTTGGAATTGGTCTTTGAAAATAATAGAGCATGATATTTATTGAATACAAAATATAGCCTGGAAAGTAATGAGACACCTTAAATCAACAGAACAGATAAGTCAAATCATCGTGTATATTACAAAATAGAATGGATAGAATATTACAAAATATATTATATAATGACAATATAGATGATGTGGAAGAAGAAAGAACAGTACATTTAATAACAATAGAAGAAATGAAAAATGCTATCAAAAGAATGAAAAATAGAAAAACTCCGGGAAAAGACGACATAACAGTGGAATTAATAAAGCAATGGAGCTACGTCTATAACATTTATTGAATATGTGTTGGAGAATGAAGAAAAGGTAGCTAAAATCATTTCAATATTTAAAAGGAGACCAAAATGCAAAACCTATAGACTATAAGTTTATTAAATATAAGTGCAAGGACCATTACATAAATATTTTATGTAATGTATAAATTAGTGAGGAACAAAGTGGATTTAGAACTGGCAGGTGTATGGATAGTGTCTTTACAGTAAAACAAATTATAGAAAACAGAAGAGAATATAATTTGGAAACACATATGGTATTTATTGACTTAGAAAAATACTTTGATAGAGTAAACAGCGTATTATTATTATTATTATTATTATTATTATTATTATTATTATTATTATTATTACTATGGAAGTTATTATATAAAACAGGATATCCTCTAAATCTAATAAAAGTCATAGAATACAAAAATGACAATAAAAACAAATTATGGTCTAAAACAAGGATGTAGTTTCTCTTCAAAATTATTTAATATACGTATATAGACGACATTCTTACAGAATGGAGAAAGATTGTACATAAAGGAATAGAATTATGACAGATAGATCAGTAAATATTCTGCTAATTGCATATGGTATAGTATTAATTTTGACAAGGAAAATAGACTACAAAAATCAATATATGAACTAAATAAAATAAATAAAGAATACGGTATGATAATGTAAAAGACTAACACAAAAATAATGGCGTTTCGAGGTAAATATCCAATAAGAACGAACATGGTGATAGAAGAAAAAGTATTAGAACAAGTATCTTACTGTCAATATTTAGGTTGTAATGTCTCATTTGAAGAAGATTAAGATGTTAAAATAAAAATACAAAAGTTCCAAGCTGTCTGTATGTGGAGAAATTAGAAATAACGTGTAAAACAAAGTGAGAAAAGATAACATAACTAAGATTCTACACAGCCATGACTTTACCAGCTATTTATGGAAGTGAGGCTTGGCCTTAAAAAAAGGGAAGATAATAAAATCCAAGCAGCAAAAATCGCTTTTTACGGTCAGTCAAAAATTGCACGAAAGAAGATAATATAAGAAAATAACTAAAATTGCAACCAATATTACAATAATTGGGGTATTACAGAAAGAATGGGTAAAACACTTAAAAAGAATGACAGAAGATAGAATCAAAAATATGTTAGCATAAATTCCGAAAGGAAAAATATCAATTTGAAGCAAGGAAAAAAAAAAAAAGATACCAAAACAAAAATTGCGAGATCGGAACTTGCAGGACGTAATCCACGATGAAAGAAGATTAGATTTGCTTCAGCAAAAAAATTAGGCCCCTACATAAAAACGTACTGCAGTGCAGATAGATACGTGCTATTTTTAAGATTTAAGATTATGGTCCAGATTCTCTAGTATTGAATTCACATGGATGGACATGACTGACAGACGGAAATAATATACTGTAGTATACATTAACATATCCTATAACGAAGTATGGTGGCGTGAATTATAATTGTAAATTTTAATGAGATTTAAAATTATATTTTATAGTGTTTTCATAGAAGTTAACGTTTTTATTTAACTTCATATCGCTTCCTCTCATTTAACATCTTGGTATATATATATATGTGATGCGTCCGATTAATAATGCAGAACTCATTACGTAGAAATAGACGGTGCATGAAAACACGACATACTCTTCTATGTATTTTATGCATTTATATTGCGTCTTTCACAGAATTTTCACTAGGCTAAATCGGTCATTGTATGAATTTGACTTTATAATTCAGAGCGTTTGTATTGCTCTTATGAGGCACGTAACATAAATATAAATAGATACTATAAATCAACTTTGTGAGTTTGCGCTCTTTCAACACAAAACGTATAATAATAATGGACTGTGAGATGGAAATTTGTAATTAAAAAGAAAAGAGAATTAAAATAATTAAGTAATAAACTTAAAAGTGAGCAATGGAAGATATTCTTGAAGTACTGAATGAATGATTTAGAAGAAAATGACCTACAAAGGATGGTTGAAAGCTTCTCGTCCTCGATCTTAGATAGCCTTGCAATCGGCAGATTATTTTGTTTATATTTGTTCTCCAGTATTTTTCTTAAATATCAAGTAATTGTTTAAATATCTTATTTATTACTAATGCAGTCATGTATTCAATATAATGAATCAAATTGAATATCGTGAACGGAACAAATTTCTTTGTAAAAAGATGTTTTACCGCGAAAGGAAATGCACAAAAATGTATAATAATTTATAGCGATTATTCTCCACTTTCAACGATTAAAACTAAACTGCTGAAATCAAACATAGCCGAAGCAGCCTTGAAAATGACCAACGTAAAGCAAGCCCTAAACGTGAAACTACACGACATGCTATAAGATGATCTGCGGATTAAAGTATGTGAAATTGCTAAGGCTTAGGCATTTAAAAAAAAACGTACATTATATTTTGCATGAAGAATGGTATATAAAATCATTACTTAAGATAAATGCCGCGTCTACTAACAGCAGATCAAAAGCCTATTCATATGAAAATAACGCAAGTGTTTGGAGCGTTTCAACAGAAAGAGAATATAGGGATTTGAAGTATGAATTGTTGGAGCATCTACCCTACACCCCAGATTTGGCTTCCTCGGACTTTTGTTCCCAAAGCTTAAACTCTTCCGTGATAATCAGCGTGGCTTTATCAAATCAAAAGGTGAATGCAGCTTTAGATGAATATTTTGCAGACTTTTCGGGGAATCCTCTTCAGAGACGGAATAATGGCAATGAAACATAGCTGGAGTAAATGTATTGTCCTTAAGGGAGATTACGGTGTAAAATAAAAATAGTGTTCAAGTTAAAACTCGTTCCTTCATAGACCGAGAAACCGCCACGGGTGGCCGAGGTTCATAAGGCGCAGACTCGTGAGCGGGAGATCTGGGATTCGAACCCCACCAGGACCGTCCTCCCTGACTGAGGCTTTTTCCAGGTTTTCCTCAGTCCTCATAACTGGCAAATGACGGGGAGGTACCCTAAACGTAGGCCTGGAACGTTTTCTTCCAAAAAAAAAAAAATCCTTTCTCAATATATATTTCATTTCATGTATCATCAGCGTCCAGCGTGCCTCAGTAGTAAAGACTATTTAAAACACTAAACACTATTTTTAAAAAAATAAAAAAAAAAAAAGACCGAGAACATTTTAGACCTCCCTCATATGGTTTAGTCATTGTTTCTGCAGGAATTATAAAATGAACAACAAAAAACATTTCTGTTGCTCGATCATACGAGACACGTCATTATTGCAAATATAATAAATAAAATAAAAGATGGCAAAACTAAAACTGTTTTCCTCTCACTGTAATGAATTTTTAAGATTTTTTTTTTAAATCACATCCGAAATAGTTAACAGATACCGAGAAGAAAATTGGTTTAGAGTTCTCTGCATATGAAATCATTGCTACATTGTTGCAATATCTTCCATATTTTTGAGCTTTCTTTTGGTTTTTCCCATATGGTATATACTGGTTCTTTGCTAAGTAGTTTACATTTTATTGTATTAAAGTATTTCATGATGAAGTTTCGAAGGCAGTAGAATTTCGAGAATATGTGAGGCGGCTTGAAACAAAAAGAGAAAATTAGAACTTAATGGTTTTCACGAATATAAACTTAATTTATATCTATGCTTCAATCAATATACTAAATACACTTTAAGGCCCTTGCAATTTTTATTTTTCTCATCCTTCAAACTTGTGGGGCTGATTATGATAGTAATAATTTTGTCTATTTATCATAATTCATATTATATAATATCGAGCTTTAAGTGAAACTTTCAGGTACTCTATAAGCCATAGATTACAGCGCACAGTCTGTTTCTGATTAGCATATTGAAATATGCAGATGTACTTGCGAATAATAATTGACATTTATGTTTGAGGTTTATGACGCAATATTGGGCAAAAGTCCTCTATATGTTGAAATTAGGGTATATTTAGTTATACATTGATTATTAAAACTTTAATAATATTTGTCCTTTTTTATTGCCCTCTCTGATACGCTCTGGAGAATGATATTTCCGAAATATGTATTGCTCTAATATTCCTTTTTGTTAAAATAGAAATATATACTGTCTTACATTTTTACAGACATAAATGCATTCTTACAGTGCTGCATAAGGTAATGTCATACTTTTTAACATTTAATGTATTTATTAACTTAGTGTGATTCCCGAATATGTAATAACAGTGTCGTGTAAAAGTAGCAGATAAAACTGTCCTTAGTCATAAGTTTTTAAACTGAGTAGTGGAAAGGTGAACAAAGTTTTTATTAATATCAGTGTGGAAAAAAACAACACTCCAGTTAAAAGAGTGCGATTTTATCTTATTTTAAAGCGTGCTTTTACCTTATTAACATGTCTGCAGTGGTCTTTTTTTTCCCTTCAAAGCACGGTTATGTTGACCCGGTCTTATTAAATCTTTATACTTTCGGGAATAACCCTTTGTTAAAAAACTGCATTAAGTTTTATAAAAGTTCTATCTCTCTAACATTAGCAAATTTCTCAAATAATTCAAGAAACCACTTTTTAATAAACAGCGAACAACAAGTTTGCCTAATGCTTTATATACGTAAATTCCGTAATTTCAAACTTGTATAGGCACAGTGACCATCACTAAGAAAGGATCTGACAGTTCCTTGAATGCTCTTATAAATAAATCACATTTTATGATATCATCTGTTACATTGAATAAATAATTTATTGAGGGAATATGTTCTTTTTGTACTTTTATGAGCAAGACATATGTATAATAAAATAAAAACGTTAGACGATGTTAACTTAATTACAAATTTTGTGGATGGAATCATGTGCGACTGCAATAAAATTTTGGCACCGGTTTGGAAACACTGGAGCTAAGGTATTGAAGAAAGAAAACTAAATAATGGTTTTATTGTTTCATTTTACACAAGCATAAATATATGAAACCCAGTTAAGCCATCTTAGACAGAATGATATACAATGCTCAGTTATATTTTGTTCTTAAATGAAAATTTTTGCTTCTGTGTTGCATTGTTATTAATAAAATTTTATAATTATTGGTCATGCCATGACTTTCAATGAGAGTGTAACTATTTATTTTGAACATAAGAAAAATCAGCTTCATATTTATTTTCTTATTTTGAAAACTGTCTTTCTCGAACATTTAAAGCTACCATCATACATAACACATTGCACCATCTGGCTTATTAAAGAGCTACAGCCAAGGGGGAGAAAAGGGATAACCATATATTATTTGTACAAGAGATGAACTAAAGGATAAATAGTTCTTCGTGTACCATGCTGTCGAACAAATCTTTCTCAATTGTAGTTCATTGTTTGGGCAATTCTGTAGGGTGAATCACAGGCATCTTTGTTCTGCGTTAGTCTATGAGCCACTGACACGTTATTTATTGCTTTTAAACCACAATGCACGACCAAAAAATTATTTGTTTACAAATCATTCTAATGCAGCAGCTTTGTCAATGTTCAGAACATATACAGAAAAAACCTTACATTTAAAAAAATGGTAATGAAATTTTAGCCAAATGACTAAGATAATTTTTTCTGTGTTCATTTTGAAACTATTGCTTACTTAACAATACGGATTATGAGCGATTTGATTACTGTTAATAGCCATCAGAATGTTCAAGGCGATAACATATTCATTTGCAGTTTGGCACACTTATTTTATATGAAACAGTAGTTAAAGTTGTTTAAACATTTTAAAAATATTTGCCATAATCTTAGTAAAAAAAATCTAAAAAGATACCAAATTTTGATTAAATCGGAACAGATGGCATCATCTGGGCAATACTTGAACGTAGGAGAAAAGAAGAATTATACTGACAAAAATTAATTTCGGTCCTGAGCTACATGGAAAGTTAAATGTGCTATGGACTTGACAAACTTTCTGTAAAACATTAAACGTTTTACAGAATGACAGAAATGTCAGTTTTACGATGAAAGAAAAGTAATTTGCCTCACAAGGAAAATATGGTGAAAATGGATAAATCCGTATTTAATAAAAAGTTTAACATTTTAAAGCGGACAATTTTATACAAGTAGGTTAAAAGCTTCGTACTACAAACGCACGTGTTTCATTAATGTGGAATCGGTGTCAGGATGCCCATATATTGGAAACTCAAAAAAAATATTACCGGATTTTTCTACTTTCTGCTTCCCCCCCACACACACGCACGCACGCACGCACGCACACACAAAATACACCGAATATAAAACGTTTTTTCTGTTTACTGGTTTTTCTCTGATTACATAAAATATATTATCCTTTGTTTATATCTTTAAAAATATCATTATTGGTAGAAATGTTTCTATCAAGTGGTTAAACTGTACATGTACCTTGTGTTAAATAATTCTGATGTTCAATCTTGAGCGAAAGGAAAAGAATTCTAATTTTAATTATGGTTGACTATGAAGACAGCCAACGATTTCAAGAGTCAGCTAATTTATTTAACGATATGCACTCGGGTCGTAACTCAATTATACACACAAGGAACAAGTATCCCAAGAAAATTTATCAAAGTGAAAGGGGTCAAGGATTTGCCAAGATATATGGAAAGCATGAGCAACAATTCAATTTTCATTATACAAAACCTGTTCTCAAATAAAGCAACATTCTTCTGAACATATTTGTCAATAGGCAAGCTATCGATACTGATCAGACGTAAGTCAACAATGGATGAGGAGAAGCAAAGGAATGAACGAAGTTTAAGCTGGTGTTATTGGGGATCGTATTATGTAGAGAAAAATTAAAAGCAAAATAAATATTTGGACTTCTTCGAAACGACGTAGTAACGGCTATTATCAATTCATTTCCAAATCAAGTCAACCAAGGGCTAACCGGATATGATCTCGTTTCCCAACAAGATGGAGTTCCAGTCCATTATGGCCAGAAGGTTCGTCAGTATTTAGATCGAGTTTTTCAGAACGATGGATTGGTAAGAGAGATCATTCCCTAAAGTCTGGTCAAATCTTTCCTTAAATGTTTCCTATAAACCGGAAGTTGAAGAAATCGTGGTATCATTTTTAGTTTCCAATAAATAGCCAACCCAGTTTCATATGAATGAACCTCAAGTTTCAAAACTTATTTAGATGATGGATACTTTTGACTAATCTTGTACATATTGATAATAGTTATTAAATATGCATTTGAATTATAAATTTGAATTAGAGATAAATTGATACAATATACTGGGCTTTGTCTGGGGTGCCTCTACATTGAATTAATAATAAGCTTTTGTGAAAATACCATGTATTCTAAAGTTTGTATGTTGGGCTTTTGTTAAATGAAAAGCAGAAAAATGATTTTATCTATTATTGGAAACATTATTTGATTCTACGACAAATATAGCGAAATAAAGCCTAAACATTTAAGGTTAGTGTATTTCCCAGTGACATTAACGAACAGAAAACAGTAGTATAGAATTTGGCGTTAAGCCAAAGGTCGGAAGTGTCATGGATATCTCCCAATTGCCTTGCCGTTTATTGGCGTCAACTTCTCTTACACACACTATTTCTGGGTGACATAACGTAAGACTGAGAACAATTATATAAAATCTGGTGAAACATTTGAAAAATTAAGAGTACATTTTTCATAAATATTTTATATTTGATACGAATATTACATATGAAGAAGAATACGTTTGTGAAATTTACTATTCTAGATCTGATTGATAAGGTTAGTTTAAAAAGCTGACTTTTCTACAAGTTTAGGGATTTGAGTTGAAAAATGGACTTATCTGGTAAAAGCTCTCTTTCTGCAAGGAATAATATTTTGCGCTAAGTATTGAGAACATGTTTCTAAGTCAAGTACAACGCGTTACCTATTGTCGGCGGTTAGCACAGGAATAACGATGGCAGATAGAGTTCTGAATTCGTTTGAAAAATAAAACCAGCTAAAATTTCATTTATTATGGGTAAAGGCATTTTATGATAGCATAAAAAGATGTTAGGATCTTGTAAAGGGGACGAGAAAGAGGTATCTGAAATTTGTTACTTGTGAACACATTTGCCAGTTGGAGATATGCTCTGTTATAGAAACACTTGGCTTTATATATTTTGTATGCAGAGATAGCAAAGCCTTTATGTTGTTATAAAGTAGCACCAGAAAAAAAAAACTGAATTGCGTTTTTTTACTGTTAGTAAATTTGATTGAAAAGCATGTTGGAAATAAAGTAGAGCAACTTTGTATTTTCTCTAATGATTATATACTGCAGAACATAAACCATACACTTGTTCATTTTCATTAGTAATACGCCATATGCTTTCCTCACTCAGCCATTCGTATATGGAGGTGTGGTAGAGACTTCTTTGCAAAAGAACTCAGAAGGGAAGTAGTCACTCCTTCAAATGATATCAAGTACTAAACACCCTTGTAAAGAAAATAACATACGAAATATGCTCTCAAAGTAAATTTTTTTATTTTTACAAAACATTTTGATTGCAGTTTCAAAAAAGCAGTTTCCTTGAAAAGGGATAAATGGGTTGTAGCATCATACAAAATATTTGAATTCCCGTCACAGTCTAAGTGTGTAACATTCTCTCTCTAATATAGAAATGTTATTTCATCTTGTAAAACCAAATGTGGTTCCTACTTTCTTAAAAAGGACTGCGACTTAAAATTATTTAGGATTGCCAAGGGTAATGGTGTTGCTTAAATGCTTCACTTAATACCTTAGAACAAAGAGGTTATTTAATAATTATTGTTAGATCCTATGATAAAAGGAAAAAAGATAGTAGAAAAAATTCAGAAAGCCAAGTGATATATTTAGCTACGCAATCTGAAATTGATTTTATCTACAGGAAGTTACTGCGCAATGGCTTCACTCCTGCCGTGGGAAATCACGTCGCGCGGCCGAAATGCAATGTGCGCATTTTTTTTTAATTTACTTCATAATTTATTAGCAACAAGTAGTAATTAATATTGCACTCGTCATATCATAAGATGCTGGGAGTGCCTGCTTTCCGCTGTAAGATATGCCTGAATTCTTTTGAAAAGTTTTCGAGTCCCTGGCCGCAATTCATTCTTCCGAATGTTTAGAACTACATCCTGGGCATTTTGTTTCAGCATCTTCGCGGATGTTACTTCAGATACAGCAGTAATTTTATATGGATGAAGACGCAGCAACCGATGGCGTTATATGCATTGCCGACAGGTACACCATATTGCTAAGTTAATTGTGTTAAAGACTTTTCAAGTAAGTTTCTAATCGATAGCCTATTTCATTAAGTTTCTCATCTATTAAAACTCGTTTTTTTTGGTCTCGGTTTCTTATCAATGAAAACGCCTTGCATTCATCAATATGGAAGTTGCACTTGCCAATGGAGATTACATTGTTGGGCATTTAACACGAAATTCTGTCCTACAGGAATTGTACGATTTATTTTGTACTTAACAACCAAATAAATTTTCTTTGTTCTAGCGAATTCTCTCTCTCGGTATACTCCACAATACACAAATATGCAGTAGAAAGTTTAATATACATTTCCAATAGAAATACAACTGAAACATAACTCCAATCTTGCCGTGAATCTCACATCCATTTAAGGTCAATCGATTTCCACTAGTGCATACTCCGATTGCGTAGCGGAATGAGGGAACGGAATAAGTGTATTACACTACACTTTTAAAAAATGCGTGTAATTTTTAGGTGCTAATCAAGAAGCATCGAATTCCTGTTCAGCATTATTCATCTTGTGCTCTGTCACATTCTTATGGGTGTCATGGGCGGGTTGTGGTCCGAGGTGTGCAAAGTTCTAATGGCCAAACCGTGCGGAGTTGAATTGAAATCGGCCGCAACTATATCACATTCTTTAGTACGTGTGTTATTTGGCGGCAAGTAATAATTACAGCTAAATTCAGGATGGCTTAGTTGATAATTTCATTGACATCGCTTTGGTTCAATCGAAACAGTTCGCTTGCTAAAAGGTAGATCAACTTTGTCAAGAAATTTCGAATTAACGAATACGTCGTAACAGAAAACGATGTTTCTGTATTAGCAATGTTCAGGAAACATCCTGTGTTATCATCCCTTTGGACTCATTCGGAGAATGTCAAGAGAATGGAGACACTGGGAACTAGAACATTACCCCCTTGTAGAGCCAGGTGCACAACTCCCAGCATCCTCAAGTGAGACATTTGACGGGCATCTCACTTCTCCACTAGCTCTTGGAATTGTTTCGAAGTGGCAGTGAGACGAAAAGCCAATGAGATGTCCGTGTCCCATTTCAAGGAGCATCCTCTTTTGTCATGGGGGCCTGGAAACGTCTGGAGACACTTTAAAGTTGTAGCCATTGTGCCACTGAGAGGTTCATATTTGTTAGTTCACAAGTTTCTATAACGTGGCTACTTCGTAACAACATCGCTCATGATAATGCAAGTTATGCACCGTAGTAGACTGGTGTTAAATATGTTGATATTATAATCGATTATTAATAATTGCCATGACAATAAACTTTTAATAATGGTTACAGCTTTTACACTGAATATTACAGAACTTAAAAGTTCCGCATTCTGGTATTTTATGATCGATATAGAGAACCACCTTCATTTGTTGCTCTTATTAATTATGATTTTATAGTATTTTTAATGATAATGTTAACCATTACTTTTCGATGCTTATGAATATTTGGGTGGGTATATACGCTAGGTACTAACATGTACCCGAAAAATGAATGTCAGTTTTAAAATTGGTAAACAGATACCACATTAAAATTTTAACACACCTCTGCCCTTCACAGAGTGGGTCGGTCCTGGTGGTGTAATAGTAACCATACTTGCCTTCTAAACCTCAAGATCGCGGGTTTAAACCCGACCAATATCGATGGATTTTTTCGAGCGTAAAAATCCTACGTATGACTTCCTTCGGAAGGGGAAGTAAAGCCTTGTGTCGTACATTTACGGCACAAAAAAGAACCTCAAGCCTGAAAAAAGAGACTTCTGAGTAAAATTTGTCGGCCATTTCACGCCCTGATTCAAATAGGAGGCTGATGACCTGAGATGTTAAACAGCGTCCATAAATTAACCAATCAATCAATGAATCAATCAATTCACAGAGTGGCTAGTAAACGTATACTCATCGGACATAAATAAAGAACGTTTTTAAGAATGTGGGATTACGGTTGCTCTATTCCCGATATTGCAATCGATGAATGAGAAGAATGTGTCCGACTTTGGAGTGCTCAATTCCAGGAGGAAGGAGAGAAGGGTTTGAAGAAACAAGTGTGGGAAGATTTAAGATTGAGGCTTTGATCTAGTCTCTTGTCACTTCACTTCCGAAGAGTCTAAACGAAGTCTTACATCAAGATGGTTGATGGACCATGTAAAATTATGTTTTTGTATGTTTCATTTCCTGTTTAGAAGAAAATTTGTTGTATTTTTCCCTTAACATTTTAAGTCAATCACATTGTTTAATACTCATGGGATCTTTTTCTTTTCTTGTTAAAAGCTACTAAAAACCTCTAATGTTTTCTCGTAAGTTTATATCAATCATAGTTTACAGCACATAAAATGAGTTTTCTAAAAAGAGTTATGTTTCAATTTTATGATAATTTAAATAATAATGCTTCCATTATTTACTTTCCTCTTAATGTGATTTTATTTTTGCTCCCCCTTTAGTAATTTAAAACTGTCCATTTGTCATAATTTGAATATCTAAGTTTCAAACTAATTAAAAAAATATAATTAAGTGTATATGTTTATTGAGTAATGTGATTCCCTATTCTAGAGAAGTTCACTGTAATATTCAAAATAACCTGGTCTTTGATAATGAATTCTTTTGTCAAGAAATACACATTACAACATTCATCCTGTTTTCAAAGAAACTGTGGTAGCAGGTTTTACTCATTTCTAGGGCTAAGTATCTGCTTTTCCATAATGTTACGTACTTGCTCTATGGATGATTTGTTCCTGGAGTGACATCTAATTGAGACAGTAGAATAACATTTTCAACAATAAATTTAACAGAATAGACGATTTAACTGACGGAAGAAAAGCTTCAGCAAAATCGAATTAATTTTTTCACAAATTAAATATTTATGACATGAAAATAGCGATGATATGTTTGATAGTTTTAAAGTCATTACAGCATGCAAATTTAAAGTATACACGGATATAGCGCATCAAAGAAAAATATAGATATACCTGATTTTACTAAAGAAGAACATGCCATGTGTTAGTACGACCACAATGATGTTAAACGCCAAGTAGGTATGAAATCTATTGAAATAGAAGAGGAAACAGAAATGTTATTTGCTGCATACATTGAATTAAACACTAACTTCAGCACTCTGTTAAACTCGTGCAATAATTAGTATTTCGCCACTAGCAATGTTGATTCAAACGTTTGTTCTGCTTCTATAAACATTTTATGTGCTTATTATTCAGTTTTTGTTAGTGTTCAGTAATGAAATGTTTAAGTATCACACACAGTTAATAAAGTATTTAGAAATGTGCAAAAATTTGAGAAGCTTTTAGATTTATTTAGTGGCTTTTAAATTTATAGTTGAAGTTTTTTTTGTTGCTTAATTTAAACAATAAATTTTAGGCGTAGAAGTCAAATTTAATTATATTTAAAATTTAAAAAAACTTTAATGGGTAGTTTTAAATAGCTTAATTCTATTTTAACAGTGGTATGTATAAAAACTTAAAATAGATTATTTTATCAGTTTAATATATACAATATATTATATTCTTCTTTAAACAATTTTATTCTTTCCAGCACCATATTGATCCAACTATTTGTTTTTATCTTTGCCTTTCATATACATGTTAATTATTTATACCATGTTAATTATTTGCAGAATTTTAACGAGAAATTGTATAAATTCGATTACAGATCTTAAAATTTACCTTTTAAATATTTGTTCTGAAAACATGTTCTGTACCATTTTCCAAGTTTCTGAACCAAACCTAAAAGTTGGTATTGACCTTGACTTGTTTAGTTTTATTATTATTGAATCTTCACAAATTAATTTAAATATGCATATTAGAGTTCTTGTTAAATGATTGCATGTGCTTGCTTTTTCATTAATATAATTTTCGTCTGGATAAAAAATATTTTGCTCCACATAATTAAGTATAGTTTTTCTATGGTTCTCTTAACTACTTATATTTGATCTGATATGATATATCCTTTAAATGAAATTGTTTTCTTTTATTGGTACACATTGCAATTTTAAATTGCCTGAATAATATTTTATAAATATGGGATTGTGGATTGAGATATTCTTATTTGCAGTCAAAAATTAAATAATCTGCAAACACCATCTTAGTAACTATTGTCCGTATTATTGAATTTCTTCCTTCAATCTTCTTGTACTTTATTTAAAAATAAATTGAAAAGAGCAGTTGACAATGAAATTAATTTCATAATTTCGTTGATTTTTAAGGACTTCATTTAAATTATTATTATTCTTGTTCTATCATATACGAGTATATATGATCATATATATGAAGTTATTATCTCTTATCCCCACAAGTGGCCGAGGTCGTTAAGACGCGGACTCGTGAGCGGGAGGTCTGAGGTTCGAATCCCACCAGGACCCTCCTCCCTAACTGAGGGTTTTTCCAGGTTTTCCTCGACCCTCATAAATGGCAAATGCCGGCGATGTATTCTAAACTTAGGCCCGGAACGTTTCCTTTCTAAATCCTTTCCCAATTTATCATTTCATTTCATGTATCATCAGTGTTCACCGCCTGTGCTGCCTCAGTAGTAAAAACGGGTGTATATATATATATATATATATATATATATATATATATATAAATTAACACTAATAATAAAAGTAGATAAAGATAAAACACAGAGAAAGAGTCACACTTGAAACTGCTATATTTCGAACTACTGCGAGTTCTTCAATGACAAGAAGCATATATATATATATATATATATAGAGAGAGAGAGAGAGAGAGAGAGAGAGAGAGAGAGAGACTGTTCACCAGCTTGTTAAAAAGCTAAGATAGACAGAGCATCTCTGAATGACAAGAAATGTATTCCGAATCGGCCTATTCTTAAGGAAGAATAGTTAGATAAAATATAGGAATTTTCTACGCAGATGCCAGCAATGTTTTGGCGCTGAGAATCGTAATTACCATTATCGGTTATAACATATATTTCTTATTATTATCATTATCGGTTTTAAATAAAGTAGGATTCTATATTTCAGTAAACACAAAAATCACAACTTAACGCGCGGCGATTATATCTCCTTTTAGCAGATTCCGAAGGAATTGCAGTTTTACTCAAGAAAAGATTTTTGAAAATTAGAATAGAAGTAATATATATATACTTATCGTTATATTTAACAAAAGTATCGTCGTGAAGACAGCAAATGTGAAATATTAATCTAATATTTGTATGAGAGTTATATTTGTGTGTGAGAGCGCCCTGTAATAGCCTTCAGAAAACTTTTGCGTTACGTGTTTTCAATACAGCAGCATTTATATTAAATTTCAAAGTCAATGAAAATCGATACAACTTTCGATTGTTTATTGTTGATTGTGTATATTTGTTTAATAAATTGTAATTTTTTCTGAATAATAACATGTTTTTGTGTTGAAACATATGGATATCTTCCTTAAATACTGAATACAACCAAAAACTTTCAGTTATTTTTCTCTATTTTAGTGAATGTAAAGATGATATGAATGACTCGGTTCATAAAAATGGCTACATTTAAAAATGCCCACACGATAGAGCTTTGTCTATTAGTGGTGACATGATTCATTTAATTAATACAGTATACCATTAGTTTTTAATCTCAATAATTATGATAATAATAATATAATAATTCTAAAAAGTGATTACTCTTTTGTGATATACATTGAAAGAATTGTCATTTTGTTCGCCTAATGCCAAACAGTAATATCATAACTCACTTCATTTCATTAATTAAAAGGCATAATTTGGATTTTAATTCTTTTTTTAAAGTTATTCTACTAGATAATGAATTCGCTTAGTTTACGTAGATCCTGCGTGAAGGACTGTTCTCAGCTTGCGGCAGCTACCTCGCCCGGTAAACAATCGCGCACAGGCGGCTGTAAATCACATAAATAACTTAACGATATTAAGAGAGAGTGCTAATAACTTTTATTAATAAATCTGACATTTGTTTTTTGGTTTGAGACGCGGCATCATGTAATTTCCTTGGCTATAAATTCAGAGAAATTCGTGGGTTTTTTGAAATAATTAAAAAAAATTTTTTCTCGCAATTGCATTTGTTTTATATGTGATAAACCGTGATTTCCTAGCTTTGTATTACCCTAGATCATTAGAGAACGAAGGAAATATCGCAAGTGTTACTTTTGTGATCGGTATTATTGTATTACACACAAACAATACTTACAAAATAACTTGGGGAAGCCATGCATGTGTTCATAAGAGGAAAGGAAGGGTGCATGACTATAGGATCAAAAGCTGACCAGTCTGTTACTTTGTTACGGTGTATTCTTCTCCAGTGATTCGGAATTGATCAGTAGGCAAACGCCACTTCATACCGGATTATTAACCATGTTGCTTACATCCCTCCCTTGCACATCTGCTGTACTATCGTCACACCTCACCACACACAAACAGTCTCTCTGTATGTACCATTGTTGTTTTGTGTCTGGGCCTGCTGTGTAGGATTTACAAGTGTCCAGAGTTTCAGAACTGGCAGACTGTGAAACATCTTCACTCTAGTTTATAGTGTTAACGTTATGGTATTGTTATTCGCTAAAACGCGTATTTAACAGCTTCTCTATTGACTTCAGGAACAGTACAGCTCTTAACACAAGTTTAAGACGGTATATATCAACTACGTTTAAATATTTTAGTCCATAAAATACCTTATAATGTCTTTCATTGGAAGTAATATTAAAACTCGCATATTTCTGCGAAAGAATGAGGCATGTTCTTAACTTTTCAATAAAGAGGAATTAAAATAACGCTTATAAAATATTTTGGCTAATTTTAAGATATTGATGTTTTTTATTTTGAAAATTAAAAAAAAGCATTTTTAATTCTATTGCAAGAAATTTAGCCAATGGCATCGAACTATGTGCAAAGTTGTAACAGCAACCACAGAGCTTTTATGGCAAAGACATTATCTTCGGGTTTTCCTTCAGTGCTTCTACAAAATCAAACTTACAGAGATATTAAAAAAAAAAAAAAAGTTAATATATTTTGAACGATACTGAAAAAATGTAACTCAAGATAAACTCTGACAATACAGTAAATAAATTTTATTTATTATATAATTAGACTGTATTTCATAACCTTTTCCCGAGATATTCAACGTCTTAAAGCACTCAAAACATTTAAATATGTAGCTATTATTTGATTATTTAAAAGATCCTAAAATAACTAATTTGAAGATCAATGTATTACATATGGTTATTAAACTTTGTCTAATTTATGTTATTACATTGAAATATCCTAAGTATTCAAACTTAATTTAGATTTAAGGGAAGACTAAATGGCAAAAGTAAAAGTCAAACTTTAATAATGCCTGCATATCGCTACCATCAACAAGATTTGGGTTGTTTACTGTCTCGTCTTCAAGATTTGTCATGACCTCTCGTTCTGACTCATTGTCTCCTACATTATGTAAACATGGACTAGTTCATTTGATACTGTTATTAAGTATCCCTGCTAGTTTTTATTCATTTTGCCTATTTTTCTATTCCATTCAATACATCTATTCGTCTCCAACATGTACATTTGTTGCAGTATTGAATAACCTACCAATGGTCTTATAAATCTTATTTCAACAATTTCATTGTTTCTTCTGTATGCTACATACGATAGAGTGATTAAAGCGTTGCACTTTCGTATAGTTGAGAGCGCCGCTAATTGCCAATAGTTGTAATGTTGAACATAACTTTTTCCTTTTTAAATAAAAGGCTTTATAATAACTAATTACCTATTTTAGAAAAAAGATATGATGAAACTGTCAGGTATTCAGTGGGTACTCGTTTACTAACAACTTTGCTTACTTAAACATATTTTTAACATTGCATGAAAACACTGGTTGTATTTGACAGAACCCTACTGCAGAAGCTTCCCTTAAAAAGAAGTGTTAAATCATATACGGTATAAGCCGGCAGTCATTGTTAACTCATAAAAACAATGCCTTTTCCTATCATGGCATATGATACACTACTTTTCTGATCATAGAGGAACACTTCATAAACGTGAGATAGTTTTTTTTTTCCGAGCATTAATATTATTTATTTTTCGATTTCACTTAACAAGCTAGGAGGATCATTTCTTGCACGAAAAATATACTATCTAGACCTATTGCTTCTTGTACATTGTTTGAAAGCAATTCAAAAAAACCTTCCCCTAGATTTAAGAACTTTCGGTTGCAGTTGCTGCATGTCAGTTTTGTACGGCTTTAGCTGTAACAATTTTTAGCTATTTTCACAGGAATATGAAAGAGAAGGAAGGAAAGAAAGAAGGAAGGAAGGAAAGAAAGAAAGAAAGAAAGAAAAAAAGAAAGAAAGAAAAAAAGAATGCCCTTTTCGCCCTAAATATACTAAATTTTTTTGAGAGAATTTTACAAGTGATAGCTAATGTTATCGGACATTTCTTCAGCGTTAAACTCTACGTTGACTTTTTAATTTAATTTGCACACATTTTGTCTTCTGAATTTTATTTTAAAGATAAGTGCTGTATGAACTAATCACCGACGAGCCGACACATTAAAGAAACTCACGCCTTTCAGTAGGAGAATCATGCTCAGCTATAACACGTTCTGCAGTTGCAAAAAATTACTTTCCCACCCGCTAACTGCCATGACCTCGATTGTTTGGGTCGTCCTATTGCTGACTTAACATGCGCCGCGCTTGGATCAGGTTTCTAATGAATCACACAGTCTTTTAGAAGCCGAAAACCAATGGACAGTCGAATTGAGGGCTAATATCCATCTCGCAAGTACTTTTGAAACACCCTATAAACTTATGTGAAAAGCTACTTTTTACATAAGAAAATGAGAATATTTTACTCTTTATTTCATTCTGAAGCTAAGAAATGTTTACGATCCTTCTTATTAAAAAAAGGAGAGGTTGCACAATTCACTTCCATGAAATGTTCTAGCTCTGCTTTTGATGTGCAAGTATATAGAAGAGGATAATTAACAAGTAGATGTTAACTACTCTCGTATTCAGGCGTTTCTAAGGCAGTAACTGAGTTACGGATCATACAAACAGAAATTATATTCATTTAAACAATACACTTACAGGATGGAGTATACATATTATATCCTTTCAAAGCAACTAATTAAATTTCGACTTGTATCTACTCACAATCTGGAATAACGAAGTAGTGAATACTGAGAAAAACTACTTTTGAGAGAGAGGTAATGTCAAAAAGGCAGGAGAAGTGGCATACAAAGTCAGCCAGTAATCATAAATCTCTATTTTTTTAAACTTGATGATAATAAAACTGTTTCTATAAGTACTAGCTTGTTCTATTATTATCAAACGTACGTTTGACAATATTAGAAATGTACGTTTGCACTGATTAAATAAATATACGAATAAGTAATATTAAGTATCTAGTCTTGTCATGAATGCTATTACAAACTTTTGAAAGGAATTGTACTAGGTGTTTTGATGATCAGATAGCAGTTTTTATGCCAGACATTACCACCCTTATAGTTGAGTTCAAGCGCAACAACAAGAGTACATTACTCAATGTTTAACCATGGAATGGGAAGGTTATGAAAAGAATGTTGCTGAGTTGTCCTTCCTACGCTTGAAAAAACTGGAAATCAGTAGAATTGAACGTTTCACTGAGACCTATCCTGTTGATGGCAGTTTGAAATCCATAGACCGAACTCTCTGCGTGGCAACCCCTGTTCGGAAGTAGACAATGATTGCCCTTGAGATGAACATATTCAGTCAGACTAGACATTGAACTGAGAGCTTTTTGCAATTTTTATACTGGGAAGTCTGTACTTCAGAACTGAAGCAGTAGAAGAAGGTACTGAGATTCAAATAACTAGCTAATAACGGCCATTAAAACCTTCTTTTTACTGACAAGAACGTATTGAAGAAAGTCACAACTATCAAATCACAGAGTGTGTGCCTCGACTTGATGAGAAGCTTGTGAGAGAGTTCCAGAGAAGTCACCATCTTGCCTCAGTAATGGTATGGTGAGGAATCGGCATGATGGTGTCAATAAGATCCATTTCTGTAAAATGGGATCGACAATAACCGCCAAAGTATACAAAACCACTTTGAAGGAACCAGAACGCAAATTTATTCAAGAACAGGCACTGGAGCTTCCAGCAAGATTCAGTTGCAATCCACCCAGTTCACCCAGTCAGCAGGTTTGACACAAGAGAAACGTTGACGAATTTATTAATGCTCAAGGTCGACCTGCCGGCAGTTCAGATCTGAACACTCTGGGGTCAATGATTAAGGATATGGTTTGTAAGAAAAGAGGGAATAACAATTCATCCCCTCATAAGGAATTAATTAATTCCTTATGAGGGGATGAATTGTTATTCCCAAGCGTTTCTAATTTTTCATTTGCTTTTGAAATGTGCTCTCATGTATTTCAAACATTTAGCAGCCAGTTCTCAAAATTATTGTTCTCACGCATGACCTCTAATTAAATAATTAATAAATATTATTATTAAAATGACCTTTATAATAAGATGGGGTTTAGTACGTTAATTACATCTAAAATACCTCATGAACCGAGACCAGGTTTCGTTATCGTTGTGCTAGGAGTCCGGTATAATTTAGGTAACAGTTTGTAAGATATTGGAGAATATTATTACCTACAGAAATTAGAAAAACCAAAAAATAATAAATAAAAACATTACATTATAAAAATACATTTTAAGATATTTTATCATTCACAGAACATCTTTCGAGAGGTAAAGAAATAGTACTACAGTGAAAATATATTACATGGATGTAAATAATAGTCACTTAAACCAGTCCCAATAGAAATAAGGAAAATTGTTGGTATTCCTTTATTATTATTATTATTATTATTATTATTATTATTATTATTCATTTTATTATTATTATTATTATTATTATTATTATTAATTTTATTATTATTATTATATTGTCAGAGAAAAATTTTCATCTTATAAAAATAAACAACAATTTACAACTTAGAGCACCTTAAATATTCCCAATATCTATAAAATACATACTTAAAAAGTTAATATTTTCGAAACTAATTGTACCACCTTAGTGGAAATTTGCAATTAGTAACATAACGTATATATTTTTAATATGCGTAAAAACAATTTTTCCACAAAGAACTAAACGCTTTTAAATTTTAGTGCTTGTCTATAAATAATAAGTACACGTTACTGAATGCAGAAATATTCAATAAAGAAAAAGAAAGAAAGAAATCAAACAGAAAGTACGAGAGAAGTCAGCTACTTTATTATAAGCCTTATATGGCATTTATATATGACATTTTCCATTCGAGAAGCCAATAGGGAATGACAATGTTTTTGTAAATAATATGTATTACGCAAATTAATGTTGGGTACATTCCTGACCGCCGATGATCAAGTAGTGTTGGCTGATTAAGAATAATCACAAACAGCTCTAGATAATAAGCGCATAAGGAAGAAACATAACCTTAAAATTTAAACAAAAGACATACATGTTTGACTTTTGAGGAGAAATACATTTAAAATAAACATTGAGATATACCGAAATGTCCAGTATGAAATATTTGGCTTACAAAAGTTCGTAGAAAATAACAATACCATAAAAATGCAAGTAAATAAAATCAACTAATAGGAGCTATTAAAACAATTTGTATGAACAAATATGCAAATAAATCGTTTTACATTTTACAGTATATAAGCTGCTGCATTGCTAACCTATAGGTTAGAAACTAGGTAAATTGCTACAGATATATAAATTTTGTGTTGTTTAGCTGGTTACACTTTGTTAGGCCATCAAAAGAATGAAAATATTAGAAACTAAATATTCCTGAAGATGTGGAAGAAAAGAGTTACAGGTAATATGAATATCTTTTAAGAGAAGCTATACCATCTCTTACTTCAAATAATAAAATAGAAAATAAACGGAGAAAGAAAATTTAGGACCTTTGTGAATTTGAAAAGAATCAGAAGGAAATAATTCTATGATTTAAGAAGAGGTTTTAGTGTTTCATTAGGGGATTTGGTGCTTTAAATGTTTTCTTGATTATGAAACGTTTAAAACATTTTATGTAATTTTAAGCCAAAATAAGAAGTTATGAAACAATTCATAAAAGTTCTTAAAGAGGTTCAGACCCACACTGATTAGACTGAGATAAATTATAGCGAATCTGATCTGTACATCCTATAGCACTGCACTGACATTTTTATTGCTGGTATGCAACTAAATGTAGTATTTCACTTAATTACAGCTTTATGTGTTCATTCATAGGATAATTTAATTTCAGTTTAAACAAACATTTATAGGATACCTTTTAAAGAATATAACATTACTTCCCTTAGGGACATGAAGTAAATGAGTAAAGAGCAACTGTAAAGCAAATGTTTTCCTAATGTAAATAAATTTGTTTTCGGCTAATGAAACGCTTGAAGTAAAATTAAATGAATTTAATGGTAAACCGCCCAAGGGTCTAGGAGCCCATTTGTGAAGTGGAACTTGGGAAATGGGATTCTAATTGGGTGACGTAATTGAAGTAATTCTGTTGCCGCTTGCCGATTAATCATTACGGACAAGTACTAGCATTTCCACGCGGTTTGCCGCATTCATTTGGATCCAGATGCTGAACATCTCGTTACATGAACTAATGAACCATGGCAAAGAACCCCTAGGCAGATCTGTCATCATCCCGGCTATGAAAACACTGCAACACTAAATTGCCACTATGGTGTTCTTTTCGGTAGTTCCATGAAGAGAAGTTTTATACATATACCTCATGACAATGTTTTCTGTTTGTCGCTTATTCTCAGGTAATAGTTATAATTGCTCTCTCTTACAGAGCCAATATGGCAAACATTAACGCTACATAGCATTACGTTAATGCAGTGCATTCGTAATGAAGTATTATGAAATAGTTTATATGGGAAAATATACAAAATGTTACTTCATCTCTAGGAAAACCGATGGATTGATAGAGGATTTAATTCAAGCACACGGGAAAATTCAATTAGTATTTTAGTTACATTGCTTTTTTATGGTGTAATGATGTGGCAAACATTTTTTTTCCTTTTAAAAATTCGGCTATGTTGTGGTTTGTGATCTGCCAACTACCAGGTTACCATGAATGGAATGTAGAACTTATATTCACTTGTGAATTGAGAAAAATCCCCAAACAGTTTTGGAAACAAGACACAAAAGTTGGAATAATTGTCGACATACAAATCAGCGTTTTTATTTTACCCGAAATATTGACAAGAGCATCATACTTCAATGTTTTAACAGATTATTGAATGTGTTGTAAATATTTCGCTAAATGTAACCACATAGCGAAAATAAGTGATTTATGCTAATGGGGCACGGCTTCATTTTCTCGTGCCACTTTCATATAAATGGATAGATCATGGAGGACCAACATCTACCCTGCTCATTCTCAATTGTATTTCTCCTATGGGGTAATTTAATGGTTCATTTATTATTCTGTTTATTGAACTAGGATATCAACACATACTGCAGATACCTGGCACATGGAAGTCGAAGATGCGGCACTTTAAGCACCTTCTATAGAACTGGAAGCACATAAAAATTGGGTATTGCAACTAAAAACTAAGCGAAATTGTCAATTTCTACATGTTAAGTAGCCGGATATTACTTTGTATTACTACAAACCTTATTTTAATGTTAAAGTGTAAAAGCTATGTAAAGAGGTCAATATAGTTGAGCAATTTGTTGTGATATAAGCGGATATAATGTAAGTTTTGACTTCAGTTGCGTGACATGGCGATTCTAGCTAGCGTGCATGATATATAAAATGATGGGCAAACCGCAACAGTGTTTTTTTTAATAGTGTTTCACGTCCGTTTTTACTACTGAGGCACCACAGGCGGTGGATATTGATGATACATGAAATGATATATTGGGGAAATATTTTTTTTAAGCAAGGAAACGTTCCAGGCCTAATTTTAGGGTACCTCCCCGGCATTTTCCATTTATGAAGATTGAGGAAAACCTGGAAAAAACCTCAATCAGGGAGGACGGTTCTGGCGGGATTCGAACCCCAGAACTCCCGCTCAAGAGTCTGCACCTTAACGAACTCGGTCATCCGCAACAGTGTGCTCAGTGTATATGATATGCAAAATGTATGAGTGTTACACGAACCCAGCGAGCTTTTAGACGTCAGTACGACGTCTAGATGTTACCATACTTCACTCACCGATTAATTACGAAGCCCGTCTCAACTTTGCTCCCATGATGTATAAGCGAGAGGAAGCAGGCGATCAATGGACATCGACGACTGTTCATGGACAAAGCCATATTCTATGTGATTGGCCAAGTCAACACGTCTAACTGTATCATCTGGGCCAATGCAAATCCACACGTTTCCTATGAACTCGAACGTGAAGTGCGGAGTGACTGTAGAGAAACTCTACGTCCGTTCTTGGTGTCAATAACCGGGATATGCTCCAGCAATTTGTACTCTCTCAATTACAGCAAGATGGGGCACTGGACACCATTATCTTTCAACAGGTCGGCGCTCCGCCACATTGGGATCTCGTAGAGTGAGATCATTTAAACCAAACGTTCAACATCCCCTGGTGCGCCCGTAATGGACCAGGTCTATGGCCTGCGAATAGCCCGGACTTAACGGCTCCAAATTGTTTTAGTGTACGTTCAAAGACTACAGAAACCGACCTGAGACGGAAGATTGCAACGAACTTTGGGCACCTCACCCCAAATATGCAACAACCTATGTCTGCGCGATATGATCTGTGCTGCATTCGCATTGGCGGTCATGTTGAGTGCTGTGACACAAAACTTCTACATGTGTATGTATAACATTTTAAATTTGAATAATTTCTTTTATATGATGTTTTACTTTTCTGTTATCTCAAACCGATCACTCTGTTTTGTGTCACCGCCACGAGTGGCCGAGGTCGTTAAGGCGCGAACTCGTGAGCGGGAGGTCTGGGGTTCGAATCCCGCTAGGATCTCATCCCTGACAGAGGTTTTCATGTTTTCCTCAGTCCTAATAAATGGCAAGTGCCGGGGAGGTACCCTAAACTTGGGCCTGGAACGTTTCCTTCCTTTAAAAAAAATCGTTTCCCATTTTATAATTTCATTTCATGTATCATCAGTGTCACCGCTTGTGGTGCCTCAGTAGTAAAAACGGGCGTTAAACACATATCCAGCAATCAATCTCTTCTATGTTGGTATTGTCATTGTTGTAAACGAGATCCTATTTTGTTACATTCTCTCATAAATATATTGAGAAGCAAGAACTTGCGTATGGTACATTCTGTTGTGATATATGCGCAAACCGCTCGATTTATTGCGAAAATACGCACCGTTCAGCACTAGTTTCATACTCGATACCTGAGCGATGAAGATACACTCCCTGTTGCAATTTATGATGATTAACACAGGTAAATTGCTGAAGCAAATGCAAGCTAAAATACCCAAGAGTTTGCTAAGGAACTCAGGTTTACTCCTCCTTCAATAGTTTGTGATAAATTGGAAAAGTTAGTGAAAATGCTTACCAGAACTTCACCAGAATGACTTGTTCTTCACTACTTTTAAGAAAGTAAAATATGCTACAACAGTGCCGGCCATTGCTCCACAAAAAACAATCTAGAAGCGCACTTAAGCATTACCACATAAAACACATTTTCTCAACCAATTACTATTTTAAATACATCGACAGTATCATAAAGAATAGCCTTCAAAAACCAAACGACAGTTGAAACAGCATTCAGGGAGTTTATCATCCCCAGAAACAAACATTTCTATCCAAATACTATAAATGAAAAGGCTAATATACAAAAAATGCGCCGATGGTGTTTGCATTGAATAATAAAGTTGGTTTTGAAGTGAATTGTGATTTATTGCAGTTTAAGTAAGAGAACCGCGGTTAATTTCATAATATTTATAATGAGAACGATACATCAAGAGTTAGTTTTGATACCATATTATGGAGAGGGGAAGGAAGTTAGAAGGGGAAATGAGAGAAGTTAGAGAGAACCCTACAGGCTTTTCATTTTGAAACTTCCTAGTCTAATTATATTTAATTTAATTTAAACAAAAACTGTGTCAATATAGATATTGAAGAGAGAGATTAAAACCAATGTTCACCTCCTCACCACCAGTCACCTCCACTTGAAATTTCAGATAATACCCCCAACTTATGATTATCTTTTACAGAGGGTGAATTTATTATTACATATTTTGTTTTTTTATTGTTTCCTGTCAACCTGGGGTGTTGCTATTGTTATTTGAAATTGGGAAAAATAATAATATAATAACTATTGAGCATTTGATAGTTGTAATAAACTGTTTTAAAATAATGTATACCCTAAAGACCACCTCATTGGTCTAATGTTTAGTGTTGCTGACTGCTGGCCGGGAGGACCCAGGTTCTATTCCCGGTACCTTGTGAAGATAAAAAGGGGAGTTGCCTGATGGAAAGGTGGCTTTCTTCGATCTAGAAAACCGTGTGATTGTGATCGGCCGGATATTAACATGCTGATCAAAGTCCCACTCCCTGCAATGCTGCCGTCTATCAATGAAGTCATAAGAAGAAGGAGGTTGAAGAAGCAGAAGTGTCAGACCACCGCCAGATCTCTGGATTTAGCGCCACAGAATAAGAAAGAACACATACACAGACGTTTCGAAATTGGTCATATTGTTTTAATAATAATATTATCTAAAATAATGTTTTATTCTACAACTGACTTATTTTTTCATTTTGTTCAAATTCAAACAACAATAACAATTAAAATTTTCATGCAACGAAAAAATGAAAGATACGATAACAATGCATTTTCTTAAATTTTAAGCACCAAACCTTAAGGGGAGGCTGAGTATGAGGGATGAAATCTAAAAGTTAATTATCATTCGTTTGAAACTTCCCTCTCAACATCAAAATGACAGTTTTTTTTAATGAAATTCATTTTATATAGGAAGTTATTCAACTGGAAATATTTTAAATAAAGGCTCTGTATATGTTAATTCATGTCTCTCAGCACATTAGCACGAATGCAAACAGCCATTTGATAGGCAGTAATCTAACGTACTTCCTCAGCGCCAGGAGAGTTTTTAGTGTACGATCTTGTGACCATTGCCACGAAACATAGGCCAAGACAACTATTATGTACACAGCGTAAAATACAGTGAGAATATTTAATTCGGAAGGGGTTTTCTAACAAAAAAGTTAATAATTAGTTAAGTTAAAAATGGATGTATTACACACAGAAAGTTTTCGTATATATATTTCCATCTATTATATTCTTCACAGAGTGTTCGACTACGGTTGAAACAAGTTCTCACCGTTTCCACTGGTCGATTCTCTCTAATCAGAAAGTAGGCTATGGTTTTAAATTTCCAATCACTGCATTGCTGATTTATTGTTTTCGAAATACATATAAATCCTAAGGGACACATTTAAAACATTCTCTATAATAGCATCAGCCAACTTTAAGATAATTTCGAATAAGATGACTGTAGTTCGCTCGCAAATCTCTAGGTATTCTGGATATAGAATCCTCTTCCCTTATTGGGAACAGAAACCAAAGTTATAGTTATTAACGTACTTGCATAAATGAATTCCGTAGGAAAAAATGTACAAAAACAGTTGTTAAGTGGGAATATGCACCATTTGTATTCTGAATATGTATTAATACATTGATAAAAGATTAAAAGTAGTTATTATATATACCGAGTATTCCTAAAGTCTAGCAATAATATTAGATTGCTCAGAAAGTTTTCTCCTATAAACGATCTTACATTTGCCTCTGAGTTACTAAGCAACCAATGATTTGTTTATATTTGCTAGAGTGATTATTTTATAGAATAGATTCAGACAAGTTTATACATATTTATTACATAACTCTACATTTTCTCAATATAATGTAATGTTCGTGTTCTTCTTAGACTCGTTTTTAAAAAAAAGGGTTGAGTCTAAGCCAGCTGCTTAGAATGAAATACGTCACATAGAAGACGAGGATGTTGTGAACATAAGAGCAGCATCAAATTAGCTCAGGCTGTTCGCTGATGGAGACACTAAAATTGAAGTTAAGGTGCTCTGGACAACCTTCAGCTATAGAAAATGGTCTGCACACTGCGCTCAAAGAAGAGTCACTTGCCAGTACTTATGGTTAGAAGGATTTGGTGTCTCCAAACCAACAGCAGCTATGCACTGCACCAACTCGACATATTGTATCCTAGTCAGTGGTTATTTTGCATTTGGTAAACTTTAGAAGGCGTAATCCATTTCTAGTTATTTCCGATCCCAAACAGTCGTGGAGTTGACGCTAAATTGCACTCAACTGCATAGGGTTTACGCAGTTTTAATGTTACGTAACTCGGCTTTAATAAATAGAAATAAAAAATGCCTTGCCACAAGAAAATACTTCTACCCATTGATCAAGACTGACTCAACAAAATATCCAGGCATTAGAAGGGATAGAATTGCTGCCTCACGCAAGAAAAGTTCATATATTTCGCCTTCTTGATTGTGTTTTTTTTTCCGGTCCATGGCACTATTTCTTCGAGGAAAGCGATTCGAGAATCTTGAATATGTAAAAAAATATAATAATAATAATAATAATAATAATAATAATAAATAAATAATAATAAACGAATGACAACAGAGATGGAGTCGTCAAAAATGATAGCCTATATTTTGAGAAATAATATTAGTGTGTTTTTTGATATTGATATGTTATGTTAAGGAACCATTTGTCTATAGGAAAATCAGCAGAAGAGTGCAACATAAAGTATATTGTTATATAAATAGTTTAACCATTACAATAAAACATTACAATAAAATTGTTAGAATTATTAATTTTATTCTCAAACCCACTTAAAAACTTGTTCCACATCTTATTCTTCACTACTCACTATAGTTATTTAATAAACGTTTTTATTTTGCACTGTTCTATTATTACATTAGGAGTACCCAGTATAACAGTGTTACATGGCAGCTATTTGAACCATTTCCTCACTAAAAAATGCAACTATTAATGCACATTCAGAATACACAAATCACTCAATTTCTTTTTTTAACAATAACAGATCAGCTAGGTTACTACATAAAGTATTAATTACAAAAGGAAAATGAGTTGTTAGAAACTGTTAGGACTGCATAAAGCAGTGAGAGCAGATCTTTTGAAGGATTACTTCAGTATTAATACAACTTTGCGTGTAATTTCAATACATTCAATGAAACTTAACAAATTAAACGACGTTTTAGCGAGGCATATAGCTTGTTTAAAGAACGTATGCCCTTTAACATTTTTCTGTCATGAAAAATGATACGTGTCTGAGCACCATATTATAATGGTAATGGGTTGGTACACATGATTAACACGGCAGCAGCAGGCTGAAATGTCATAGAATGTCACAGATGAGAATAATGCTTTATGTGTAGTGATATCTGGCGGACTACCAGTAGCCAAGGATTTTTTACAAAAGCCCTCTCTCATCTCGCCATCAGCATGATGCACAGTGTGTGTGGATCACTGTTGCAAGGTTGTAAATACCAACGCAGAGCTCGATATCCCTAGAGGCTGTGCTATCGACAGGCGAGAGTTTTTGTTTGTGACCACGGTAGCGTGATCCTCGCCTCGGGACCGCGATAAATGTAATTACCATCACTCCATGGTCAACGTCAAAGAGTATGCATACATAACGCAAAGCAAGCAGCTGGTCCAACACCATCCACAAACTTTCAATGGCTAAAAGCGGTTTGGTAAATAACAATAGAAATGCGCCTTAGCGAAGTTTATAAGTCACTGTTGGTGAAAACAGAAAAAATGAAAATGAATGAAATGCTTGTAATATTAAAATTTAAAATGGTATAATCGACTACTTAAATAATTTCTTATTGCAATTTAAGTTTCGTTGGAAATTCTTTCCATATGTCCCAGAATAAATGGTACAAGATACACCCGAATACAGATTCGAGCTTTCTTACAATACAATACATCTCTGTCTTTGAGTTTTAATATAATAATTAACAATAAAACTAGTTAACCTAAGATTGGAGTTAACATTAAATAACAATAAGAAACGTATGCATGACATTAATTGTGGCTTCTTGTTAAGTTTGTTTGCTTGTCAATCACTCAGTGTATTTGGAGATAAAGAATATTAAAACCGAGAATTTAAAAACATATATTAAAACGTTTATATCTGTACACATATAACGGGTCATCGTCAAGTTCCTCCGCATCCGGGTGATGTGCGATGTGCACGTACAGGAGAAAGTTGCCACTCCTATATTTCTGACAATCTTTCCTTGTTTCCTTCCTTTGAAACCGGTTTTTAGCAGGTAATACGCCCACCGTTGTTGTGTGTGCTTGCCTCGGTATTTAATTGAACGCGATAACTGTACGCTCGGGAGCGGCAAGAGCAGCCACCCGAATTCACTTCCTTATTGAAATCTCGACTACACAATAGCTGCAAAGTAACTTCTCGTCGACTATTATATGGAGTAGTAAAATATTTTTCAATTTTGAGAAGTTAAACCTATTAAAAACATGGTAGACAGCGTTTTTATTTTTAGAGTGTCTTTTATAGATTTTCTATGATTATGATACAGGGGATTTGTTAATAAACTGAACTGTTAAGATCAATATCAAATTGCAGAATAAATCAATTTATTAGTGAAACACGTTAATGGATACTGACTACCCAGTAGGTAACTAATGGAGTGAAAAAATATAAATTTTTCGAACTTAAAAAACGACCTATTCTCAGTTTTTAAATATATAACACGTTGACTTATTGGAAAAATATCTGCATGGTCGTAGCCAAAGTCCCAATGAAAGACTTAACCATTTAATTTAACAGCGTATCCTCAAAAATACTATAAGTTGGAGTCATCACATTAAAACTGGATTTTTTATTTGGTTTATTTACGGACGCTCTTTGTTATCAGCGCCCCATTCAAATCAGGGGGTGAAACGGCCGACAAATGCTGCTCAGAGGCCTCTTTTTTTCATTCTTGAGGATTTTTACTGTGCCGTAAATGTAGAACACGGGACCACGGTTTTATTTTGCTTCCGAAGGAAGCCATAGTTAGGATTTTTACGCCCGAAAAAATTAATCGATCCTGGCCGGGAACGAACCCCCGATCTTGGAAAACTGATGTATTGGACGCAGTAGTATGTTTTGATGATGGATGCAGCAGTATAGGATTTAAGCATATGAGTAATTAGAGTTACCACTCGGGGATAGTATGAACCTTTCACTGAGGCGATAAATGAAAAAAGATCATGCGCAAATGGAACACAAAATGCATCTGAGGAGGCTAGAATTAGAAAGAGACAATAGAACAAACAAAGAAATGAAGAAATATCCAAGATTTATATTAACCAGGGATGTTTTAAATTGATGAATTATTTCTCAAAGATAAATATAATTTATCTTTAATTAATTTTCCGAAACTTGCATTTTTTATATTTCAGGTGTACTTTTCTCTGTAGCCCCTTAAAATGCCGAATGACAGGTTTATTATCCATTTTAAGTCTAAGAAGTACATGTTCCACCTAAATTTATTTTCCAAATATTCATTATATTTTATTTAATAAACATAAGCACAAAAATTAGGGTGAACAGAAAGTTATTTTTTTTAATTGCATTCATAAGTGAGAAAAGCATTTAGATGAAGTATATAGTAGTGAAGTAATATATGCATTTTTCATTGAGCAAAAACACATTGTGTATGAGAAAAGTATATACATTACATTTAGTATCAAAGTTTATTTAATTGATGATGAATAGTTTCTGAAAATATTGGGATCAAAGTTTAACTGTATTGAGCGTCATAATTGCTTTCCAATCGAGTAGTTAAACTCTATTTGCTCTAAATAAAAAAGGAAATATTATTACTTATAAATAACAGTCATCCACCGTCCACAGAGCATTTAATTTTGTCCTGCGATACTATAGATTTTCAAAAAATCCTACATATATGAACACCGCACACTATAGAAATTAAATATTTGTTCGTCTTTAAATATCGGGACATCCAATTATCTATGGTAGGCACTACATCACTCACAGCCAGCCGGACTACGCGGATCGGAGCGAGTGAGCGTGTTCATTAAACTACTACATTGGCCTTGAATCTCACCACCCAATCAGTGTTGTTTGAATAACGAAAGAAACAACAAGTTTCTAATCCTAGAGTAAGGTTACTTAGAATACTAAATAGCAAGTATTAGCCCTAGTTATTCAGCATTATTTATGATTTGTGTGTCCGGACCGACCACTCTTTGCTGTGAAACTTTTAGATGATCGAGTTACAAATTGTAGTGCGATTCATAAACTAGCGCTATCCACACACTTTAATTTCGCTTAAGGTAAAGGAGACTAAGAGTACGCATTCGGCTAAAAGATGCAATGAATTGTTGTATATGTTGCTTAATTTGTAAATAATTTCCCGCGTTGTTGTTAGACTGCCGATTAATGTTCAAGTTTCAATCACAGATTTTTTATATTTCTTTGTTTTTTATCGTATGAATTCTTATTATTTTAGTTATAATTCTGCAAGAGTGTGTGATAAGCATATATACTCAGTGGTTTAAGCTAGTATTGTGGTTATGTTTTGACATGACAACCTTACTGTTGTATACAGTCATATGATGTCATTGTGTTCTCTGCTTTAGTAATGGTCTCTAGGGAATCAGTGTAATGGGCTGCCAAGTGTTAAATTGTGGAAAATAAAGGCAGACCTTTCTAGCATTTCCTTGCGTTATATGAGTGCTCCAGCTCTGATTATGTTATCAGATTACTGGATGGTTCGATGTTTGACAGAGACGAAAGTTAATTCTCAAATTGGCCATATTTTTTAGAATATTTCGTTTTCTAGAGCTATAACCCTTTAAAGAGAGAGACCTTTTGCTTTGACCTCGATACAACAGGTGCTCTTCCTCCTGCAGCATGTTGTTGTAAACCAATAAAAATCTATGGTTATATCCTTAGCTGCGGCGTTTCTTTTCTTTGCTCTACTTGAAAAACCTATTCTGTGGAATCTGGTTACATTTAAATGATGCACAAGTTGGTCGCTTAATACGATATACATATATAGGTTTGAAATAAAATTTATTGATTCCTAGAAATGCAGAGTTGGCAAGATGTGGTGCTGCAGTTGACACGAAAAATAACAGACCTTGCAAGGCCTTATTATAAGAATTGGGAACTTTTTCGTGCAAAGTAAATTTTAGCATATTGACAATCAAATTACCTTGTCATTTTTCATAAGAAGCACTTCCCAATTTCAATATACTACTTGAACGATGTGTTTCAAAGTAGCTATATAATTATCGAATTTCTCAAAAGTCTCTTTAAGCAGGCAGTTCAGATATTATAATATATACATTTTTCATTGAACAAACACATGGTTTATGAGGAAAGTGACATCTCATTATTCAAAATGTAGATAATTCTGTGTGACGAATAGAACAAAGCCTGCTTGGTATATTCCATCTAAATATTTTCTCACTGAAAAGTGCACTTGAATACTCTCATAGTATACTCAAAAGGTAAAATGACGCAGTAGTGACAATTTTAAAAGTTATTATCTGATATGCACATATAACTACTGTTTATATATACAATTAAATAGAAATAAATTATTTTCTGTATATATTCACGTGTATAATTTAATTCTTTAACTCCTTTAGAAATTTTCCAAATAGTAATCTTCACTTGAATGATATTGCAAACCGTTTATCATTTAGTCTGAAATATAATGATTAAATTTAAAAAAAATATTAAAAAGGATTGTTCTATGAAAACGAGCATAAGCTGTTTATTTTCTTACATCTGGGAACTCGTAAGCGCGCCCGATATACACAAACTCTCTCATATCTCTACGAGCATTAATCAAGTGCAAGTTGTCTGTCTGTCAATAACGAAAACATTCTTCTTCATGATAACACCCGTTCCTACACTGCAACTATCGTCGAAGTCACTCCAGATGTATCCCCTTATAATTTTTCGAATTTGGACAGCTTAAGAAAAGGCTGCAGATTTCTTGAACAAAGAACAGGTTCTTTAATCTCCCAATATCTTGTGTACATTAGAAAAGGAACAATTGTTCTCACAGTTAAGATAAATGAAACCTTGTAACTGCAGGAATTATTTTTAAGTTGCGATAAATTTGCATTATGAGCCCTTGGTATGCTTTCATTTAAGTTATTCTTATATTCCCTTTAAATTTCATTTCTTCTAAAGTCTTTCTTTTATTTAATTGCTTCTGTCCAATTGGTGATGGTGATTTTTTATTTCCTTCCTTCCGGTGGAATACGCATTTAGCAAATATTCACTACTCCATTCGTTCTGAATGCCCGTACCATTGAAGTTGTTTTGTGTTCTATGATCCAAAATAATTTTTTAAACTTTCATTGTTTGTATGAAAACGTAGTTTCTTTACATTCTAACAGATCTAATAATAATAATAATAATAATAATAATAATAATAATAATAATAACAGGAACAATAACAATAATAATAATAATAATGCAAAGGAATATACCGTTTTTCGACAGATAATCAACAGAAAAATTAAATAAATATCAAAACGTTGTCATAATATACCCCCTCTACATTTTCTTCCTCCACTTTTCACTGTCCTGTTCGTGTTCACAGAATTTAAAACAATTCAACTTCCAACACCAGCAATAAATGCCGGATTGAAAAAGAAACCAATCCCTTTATAAAGCAATATAAGGGACACACGTTTTTTACAACAATCCTTCTTAGTTAACAATGTACCATAAGTTAGCGAACTTAATTGAACTAGATAGAGACCAAAGTGTAAATCCCTCTATTTGCGAAAGAATCATGAGGCATTCTGGATGCACGCACAATCCTGCTAAAGCCAGCCATAAAAATGAGTCAGTTAGAGCCTTGATGTACAAAAGTACATACATTATGACATCACAGCAACTAATTATAGCGCGATAATAATGGAGGAAAAGTGGAAGCAATGTATTACATTTGTACTTAAATTAGTACTACGCTAGCTGGCTTCCCCTAACCTAACCATTTAATCATAACCAAAAATTCTTAATTATACGTAACCTGATAACGGGTTATATTTTTCAAACAGCCCTATGAAAATGACCATGACATGTAAAATCACATAACTGATAGCGTCGAGATAAAAATTACGGCAAATTCACTATATATGTTGGGTTCGGCGCGTTAACAATAAAAACTTTAGATGCTGCACTCAGTTTTAAAGCTCAAAGTTTTACACCATTAGTTATAATGCTTTTAATGTATTATGAACATTTATTTTCGTGTTTTTGCTAGATTCTTTTCCTGTAATTCGTCTTTTAAACTTGGTATTACAACTTTGCCTTTGAATTTCCTGTCATTTACTTCACAGGCCCATTATATTATAATTATTTATAATAATAATAATAATAATAATAATAATAATAATAATAACAAAGTGGCATTCTTCCAATCGGAGGTTTGCAAAATTCCTGAACTCTGTGCAAGCTTTCTTTGGACTTCGTTCTAACTTTTCTCCGTTGGCTTCGAGCTTTTCACCTGTGATAACCTGGTATTTTACTTTCGGTTTCTTATCAAGAATAGGTTCCGTTTCCCTACTTTATTCACAAGATCGCAAACCGTTTCTCTGTGAGGCGTACGAACAGAGGGAATCTCAATAAATCGCCAACTCACTTTTCTATAAGAATTTGTTGTCACACAGGAATCATATACATGATAATTCTGTGTGCGAAAGTATTCGGAATTTTTGGCACTATAACAGCACTAACACTATAACACTGAAACACTTGATCTCACAATGTTCACCTCTTGTGCAGAAGACTTCACGTCAGCACAAGAAAGGAGGGAAAGTAGAAGGGGAAACGGAACTGGTTAGAAACAGGGCAGGAAGTGGCCACGCGGCCAAATGAAGGCTCCGTACTTGGTAGCACAAGTCGGCCCTGTTTTTGTAGTGGTAACCATACTTGCCTTCTAAACCCAAGATCGTGGATTCGATCCCCGCCAGGACCGATGGATTTTTTCTGGCGTAAAAATCCTAAGTATGGCTTCCTTCGGAAGCGAAGTAAAGCCGTGGGTCCAGCGTCGTACATTTACGGCGCGATAAAAAAATCTCAAGCCTGAAAGAAGAGGCCTCTGAGCAAAATTTGTCGGCCGATGACATCCTGATTTGAATGGGAAACTTGTGACCCGAGATGTTAAAGAGCGTCCGTAAATAAACTAAATCAGAAAAATAAACAAAAAAAGTTGGTAGCGTTGTAACGCCATGTTGGATATCTATACCTATGTTAGGTTATTCACGACACGTATATAACCGCCACGGGTGGCCGAGGTCGTTAAGGCACGGACTCGTGAGCGGGAGGTCCGCGGTTCGAATCCCGCCAGGACCGTCCTCCCTGACTGGGGTTTTTTCCAGGTTTTCCTCAGTCTTCATAACTGGCAAATGCCGGGGAGGTACCTAAACTTAGGCCTGGAACGCTTCCTTCCTTAAAAAAAAAAAATCCTTTCCCAATTTATCATTTCATCTCATGTATCATCAGTGTCCACCGCCTGTGGTGCCTCAGTAGTAAAAACGGGCGTTAAACACTACTCAAAAAAAAAAAAAAAAACGACACGTATATGGCTCAGTATCTGTCAAATAGTATTTATCTCTTAGTTTATTTATTTTATATACAGAAGATGTCGAAAAGAGCCATTAACAAAAGAATAAAATTCAAAACATATTTATTTGCCTATTCCATCTGAGGTTTACTCTAGACCAAGAAAATATTTATCACTCTTAACAGAAGTTAAAATTTAGTTGGATATTTTTTATTTTGGGTGCCTACTATTAGTTATGGAAAAATAAATTTTAATTCTCCGTAATAGAAAAGAGTGGAAATAATTGGTTGGTTTCTAATAACACCAGTATGCAAGATTTTCCTTATTGTGGTGAAATTGATGTCCGGTATAAAATATTCTGTTATCTGAAGAAACTATTCAAATAGTTTAATCATAATTTTGTTTATATATGTATGTATGTATGTATGTATGTATGTATGTGTGTGTGTGTGTGTGTGTGTGTGTGTGTGTGTGTGTGTGTGTGTGTGTGTATTCCAAACCTATTACAATTTAAGTGTTGTTGGAGCTATTCAGGTATCATACCTTATGTCTTTTTTTATTTTTACTTTCTGTTTATTTATTTATTAATTATTTTACATACACGTATTTTTAGAGATTGGCAAAATTATGCAACTATACAGTGCCAGATATTTACGATAGAAAAAAAAGTCAAATCACAATTTTCGCTCAGCTGTGGTCGCCAGAGGAGCGAAAATATGGAACACATCACAGCAAGCGAACCGCGAAATAGACATGTGGTTTTAAACCAGGTGGATATGTGTTCGATATCCGTTTAACAACAGCTCTCCAGTCCCGCGAAAATTATGGACGGTTAGCATTCCATCTCTGGAGAATTGCGATTCCCTTATCACTCATTCCAGGAATAATAAACGGCCTCGTTTCAATAGTGTCACACCGTAAATACGACTCTGAATTGAAATGGATTTCACAATGAACTTGGTATGTGTTTGCGCAATGCAAACAAATGAGTGCATTCATACACTTAATATGTCACGGAATGGGTCATATTTTATAATGTTTACGCAGGGCTACACGTGTTGCGCAAATAGCCTACAAGCCGCGTTATTTATACTCATTACTTGTATGGTATGGCAATAGCATGCCATTAATTAACATTACGGAGTTGACTAATGCCACAAATAACGGTTGCGAAGCAAATGTTGATGCTAGCTGTCAAAGCGGCATACGCTGTCTTGACCAGAAACGGGGGAAACATTTTAAATCTAGTTATACAATAAAACATTAGTAATCAACAATCATAAAAATCCCTGTTTTTTTAATAGTGTCTAACGTCCATTTTTACTACTGAGGCACCACAGACGGTGGACCCTGATGATACATAAGATGAAATGATATATTGGGAAGGGATTATTTACGGGAGGAAACGTTCCAGGCCTAAGTTTAGGGTACCTCCCCGGCATTTGCCATTTATGAGGACTGAGAAAAACCTGGAAAAAACCTCAGCAGGATTCGAATCCCAGACCTCCCGCTCACGAGTCCGCGCCTTAATGACCTCGGCCAGGTAATTCCTATTGTGAAAGGTTATTTATAAAATATTTATTTATCTGCGAGAAATTTATGAGCGGTTCATTAAAATAGCATACTATTTTCTGAAACATTCTTTTGAATATTTAACTCATAAATCAGTGACCGATTCGGTATAAGAACATTAGGGGTTCCAGCAGCTGCATATCGCCACAATTTTATCGTTTACGTTTTATCACTTTTCATTTATTGCTTTTATGCAAATTCATTAGAACAACGCACTGAAATATTTTTAGCCTCTTTAGGCTAAACAATAGTGTGCATTGAAAAGCAATAATCAACTTGGCGGACAAATAAAAACGTTTTGGCGAGACGTCAGAAGCACAAATTGACATTATAATTCAAAGCTCAAAAAAAAAAAAAAAAAAAAAATACAATAGAAAGATTGTGTGAAGCCAGTTAAACAATGGAATTTGATTTCAAACTTGCGCTATAATGATTGTACATTTAATTAGTGTTGTAATTTATCATGCTTCAATTGTCTTCAATTCGTTACCCAGTAGTTTAAATGCAAAATAAAACAGTATATCCCGTAAATCGTTTTAATTTCGACCTTCATCTATTGAACTGTTAGCGGACAAAAAAACACACTCATAATTTAAGTGCATTTTATGGTAATATTACTTGATTGTTAAATCATTTTATTCACTAAATAATCAAAATAAATATAACTAGAGCTCCAGATTCTCTCAAGATAAATGCTGGAGCTCTAGTTGTATTATTAAAGGTAACTTTGTTTTCTATTCTCTTTTCAATTCATCTATTCTATTAAAATATTTTTATCAACTTACAGATGTGATCATTTTTGTTGATTTCCTCTCGTTGGACGTAACAGCAGTTGCAAACGACTCCGGTCTTTCATTCCCGGAAAGGCAATAATGGAATTTGTAACAAATTATTAAAAATAATGATTACAGGTTGTAGACCCTCATTCCCCACCCCCAAACTAAAGATATGTTTGCAGATGAAGTAAGATAACTTTAAACAGAATTACACAAATCATACTTTCATTGTTGCAAGTTGATAAGAGATTTTGTTAGAATATTACACAACTAGGCAACATTTGCTTAAAACTTTTATAAGAATTAAATAAACGACTGAGGAGCAAAAAGTGCTCATTTGCTAAATAAAGATGAAATATATTTGATACATTTCTACAGCAAATAATCGATAAATCAATATATAGTGGTGCAGTGAAAAAGAAACCAAACATTAGCCTGACTCCGTCGTAGTCAGGTGACTTCTCTGTTTTGCCTTCGTGTAATCCAGTGTATGCTCCTAGGCGTGTAGGACAGACTGCGCCTGAGCACCCGCAGTAGTTGATCGATTGTGAATAACACAGCACATTTTAAATTCATTCCTGAAGGTCAAACTGGCAATAAAGAAACGTATGTTGCCACTCTTAGACGTCTTCGAAATGCAATGCGACCAGAATGAGCTCATTTATCACAACTTTTTCTCCGTCAGGAAAACGTATCAGAATACCGGTCGCTCCAGGTGAGCTAATTTCTTCATCCTCCTTATTACCTAGATCTTGCTCTAGCTGATTATTAATTGTTTTTGGAAGTGGGAGGTGACAAAAATGGATTGCAGGATTATTTCGAAAATTGGTACGAAAGCTGGTAGACGTGTGTCATTACTCCAGGGACTTTCAAGGCGGTGTTGTGCAACAGGTTCCATTTCTTTTGTAATGATTTTTTCTAAACATATTCGGTTACTTTTTGATTCTGCTAGAACGTATATCAGACTTTATTTACAAAAAGTGTCCGCCCACGTAATGCTTAAAAGTCTCGGCACTAGAAAAACGTGTTCGGCGGTGCCCGTGTGTACAATCTCACGCTATAGAAAATTTTAGAATTATCTTCCTCAGCTAAACATTGTTTCGGGAAAACACATTCTAATTCATATCAATAAGTTTGGCCATCTTCAATGTTTCTGATTTCATTGCTAATGCTGTCCTTTACGTACGAAATTCGCATTAATTGATCAAGATTTGCGTCAAATTTGCCTAGTCTTTCCTCTGTTAAAACTGTATATTATCCCTCCCGTTTTTCGTTTTCGCTTTCGCTTTGTGACAGTACCCTGGACTTCAGATCTGGAGGCGGTAGTTGACCAGGAAAGTTATAGATAAATTCAGCAAGAACGCGACGAGAATTTATGTTTAAAATAACTGTCTTGCTTTAGAATCAACTGACTAATTGAAAGGAGGGAGCGCATTTAAAATAAGGTTTGGTATCTAGTAGCCGAGACATTATACATCGCATTAGCAATCAAGTTTTATAACTAAATCTCTAATATATTAACACATATTTAAAAATACGCAATAGTATATTTGACTCTTTCGTTGATAATTTGTGTTTCATTTAAGGAATTAACACGTCGAGTGCCTAAACCTTTAGGATGATAGGCCCAGGGATTGTCGTATTGTAAGCAACCGGGAAATAAAAGCGATAAAGCTATCCTACGTTCGTCAAATATGCTGAGAAAAAGCATTTTAAAAACCTCAGCAAGGCAGCAGATGCAGTTTTTGAACCTGTACTCTTTGTGCTTATGCAGTTACCTTATACTTCCACTATTCACGTTCTATTAATTAAATTAAAGACTGCTGGGATGTTTTTTTTTTCAAATGTTTGCTTTATGTTTTTGTTTCATTCGCATTCTTGCTCTTTTGCTGTTTTGGGGAAAAAGCCGACTTTTTTTCCATTAACTATTAAACAACATGCTCCAATCAAACTAATGAAGGTATTAACAATATACAGGTTTTCGTTGGCTGGATACTTTACAGAGCTGCTTTTTTTATTTCTAATAACGGTAATGCAATTTGAAAGTTTGTCGGTTGGCAAAATGTTGAAACTTAAAAGCAAACAAGTACTTAATCAGAAAAATTATAGCTTTTATATTAGTTACAAAACACTGAAATATATAGTTGTAAACTTATTTTATGTTTAACATATGTTATGCTGCATAATTTGTTTTTAAATCTATCTAAAAATCTAATTCAAAATGTGAAGACTTCCCGTGATGAGGGCTCAGATTTTAAGTGATGTAAAATAATAGTATTATTAATATTATTATCCTTATTACATTTATATATATTTAACTTGACTAATGGTCCACACTAAAATTACAATGGAATGTATTGAGATTAAATCATAAGATTACAGTCTAATTAGTGTCAAAATACTATAAACATTAATTTTTTCTGACATTTCTAGTAGAAAATCTGGGTAAAATGATCTTACAAAAATTTACAATGAGCGTTAGTACAAACTTCTCTGTTTAAACGGGTAGTCATTACATGAGTGTATTTGCACTAGATCGAAACATTGATACAAGCGTTAATTAATGTCAGTCAGCACAGCATTTTAAAAGTCCCGCAACTGAGATCGGCCGACCAATGAATCTATCTTCCTCAAATCTATGAGATTCCCCATGCAACATATGGCGCTATTGTAGATAAGAATTCACAAACAGTTCATACAAGTGTTCCGTGTATGTTCAGACTACGCCATTTTCTGACATTTCAGGCAATATGATTTTTTCTTTCGATCCTTAGATTTTGAGGAAACAGAACACCTTCCTTGTTTAGGTTTTGCATTTGGAATGCGGCCTTCATATTCATCCTCAGGTATGCCTGCCACTTTCTTCATTGTAGCTCTTAGTTCATGAGGTATATTCTTGTTCTGCAGTCTCTGTGCCATATGTGGTTTACTGAGTTGATAGTCAAGTTCTTGTAGATACTTTCTTCTTACAATGCAGTCTTTTTTGTTGCCTGTCATGGAATTAACATGGATTTCATAGAACATAAAGGCCATCTTCGGGTCTTTCGAGAAATAATAGATATGAACCATCTGATCGAATGTATCGACTCCTCTCTTGGTTTCATTGTACAAATGTATCACCTCTTGCTTATTTGTAACTTCATTTACGTATTTTCCATTGTGCATTGTGGACAAGAGAATAATACTTTTCTTTTATTGAGTGAATATGAGCTTAACATATTTTTGTCATCATTTGTGAACTAACCATGTTTCATAAAATTGTACAACAACGTTTTGAAGGGGAAAAAAAAACTGACAGCTGTGCTTTCTTTCTGTAGCTACCGGAATGAAACTACTGTGCAAGTGAGTTTTAAGGATTGGAGTCTCGTGCTGGCCAGAGGAAATGTGACCGCTGTTCTGCAGTACCGTTTCGTTGTGCACTGAACATCGGAAAACAATTGTGATTATGTTGCACTAATTGCATTACGGGAATGGTATTAATGTTTCATACTGGTATTTACGACCTAAGACAGTTCTTTCATGCATTTGCACCGAAAATAAACACCAAATAAGCACAATACCTTTTAGTTGAACTATAAATGAGGTAAAGTAAAACATATGTTTTTACGTAATATTGAATTAAATGAAATATAAGCAAAAAGTTTTTATCCAATAGAGGAAAACAACAAATAAATAAAATAACTATATTTATGTAAAATTCTGTGAATGCATGAGTACGTAGTACATAAGTGCAGGCTGTAACTGAATAATCAACCATTGTATGTCGAACTCCAGCTTAAAAGGTGAGAGTGCTCTCTCCACAGTTTGCACACTACCTTTTACAAGACTGGGTTATTAATATGGAAGTGAGATTTGGAGATGGAATTTGGCAGGAGGGTATTGAAAACAGGTATAGCGCATGGAAAAAGTCAAAAGACTCCTGTTTGACATAAACCGGCAGGAAAGAATTGCGCGATGCATGCAGATGTCATCTGTGGACCTGCAGAGCGAAGTTAAAATTAGATGGGGTAAAGAGACCTACATCATGGAACAGGATAAACTTTCTTACGGATTTATTTTTGACTTCCAATAAGGGGAGGGTGGCATGTTGGGATTTAATTGTAAGTAGACAAAACTGGCTAAATCAGGGCAATTTCTTAAATGAAGTATGTAGTTTTAGGGACAAGAAAGTTCTATAAACAATGTACATAAATATTACGAAAATTTTATATGACTATCAGAATTAATGTATGTATATCTGTTTCATGTGTGTGAGTGCGTTCTTGTTAATGTTGTTGTTTTCTTTTGTTGGAATTAATTACAGAAATTATTTTTTTTTACAAGAGTATGAACGGTCTTGCATGCCATGCAATATGATGTGCAGCAATATATGTATAGCTAGTTTAATTGTAATAATAAATATTACTACTACCACTACTACAAAACCGGTCTGAAGTGTTGACAAGGTCAGACAACACGTGTCTTCAAACCTCCCCATCCGCGCGTTGTGAGGAAATGACGCAGCAACAAGCTCCGGTTAAAAAGTACGGTTTATGCGAAATAAAAATGCTAAATTGTAGCGAAACGAAGCTCTTAAGGAAGAAAGGAAAGAAAACAAAAAAATGGTAACCAGCTGCACTTTACCATGTCTTTCAATATACCTTGTGGTAATAATTCCACAATTAAATTAAAAGGCCATGAAATGCAAGCTACACCGTTTTTGTTGAAATGCGTTTTAAAGGCTAAAATGACCTTTATATATTCAAGCATCTCTTTAGCTGATTACGTCTATATCCGTTCGATATGCGTTATCCTTGTGGTGTAGTGGGAGCATGTGAATCATAAATATATCTATAAGCAAACTGACTAACCATGTCACTGGAGAATTTTAAATAAAATAATAATAATAATAACAATAATAATAATAATAACAATAATGAATAAATTTATTGTCCGAACTATTCAAAATAGGCAACATCAATAAAAAGGACTTTAAGAGACGAATATTGGCATTTCTTTCTTGATGCAAGTTTTTCACATTACACCTCTATAAATGTTGGCAATAAAAACAGTAAGATAAACAAAATATCCTTCTACAGCTGCGACTGGGGTAGTCTAATCAATCTTTCCTCTTCGTTAACATTCACTTTTACAGCAATTTGATTTCCATTTTCAAATAAATATTTTGATTCTTCCTAGTATTGATAACTTCCCCCATTTTATTACTGTTAATACCGGAACCGGCTGACTAATACACATGCATTACGTTTAACCTGATTATACTGCAATAAAAGGTCAACATGCTGCTTTTAACCTTATTCTTTCTTCTTGTTCTTTTATAAAACTATTGTTTAATAGCAAACTTAAATTTTATTTTCAATGTTAATCAATTGGTTTAAAGCATCGTAAAATGCGTTTTCGGCGTATGTCTGCACAGAGGTCCTGCTCCATTGCATTGCCCCGTTTTGCTCTTCACAGCACGAATTGTGCTAACGTCATTAAACGTTATATTAGGAAAAAGTTTCGCACAACTATTGTGAAACATACACTCACAAACGTTGCACTTGATACCAGTAGTCACTTTTGATTTGCATGTTAAACAAAGCACCCAGTAATAGACAGCAGAGCCGGAAGAGACGTCCGTACACCATCACGTCGCACTATTCTGACATACAAGAGCTCGCTTCGTGTTCCCCAGACAGCACAACAGCACTCTAAGATGGTGCATGCGGATTTGCATTTGCTTTACGAGAAACTACGTGATATGGGTTATTAGAAAATTATCAAATGGAATAGTAGACAAGCATAGGTTGTAAACTGGAAAACAGAACCCTGTAATTTGGTGCGTCTTCACACAAAATCACAAGTATTGTGCACAAGCTGTGTGCAAATAATAAATCCAAACTTCTAGAATATGTTGATAAATATATAAATAAATGATAGTAGTTTTGGAATTATGCATATTAACTTAGTTTTAATAAAATGTATAACAATTTTAATTTAGATTTCTTACTTTTGTTTAAATATATAATTACATATATATAATTAAACATGTTTTCACAAACATAAGAAAGCTATATATAAAGCACAATTTGCAAATTATCTAAAGATAAACTGTAACCATGTCAACAAGATTTTCCTTAAATTTTGAACGATCGGTTGATACCACGAAATGTTTTGTTTTTGGGAAGAGAGCATCTTTTCTAAAGATATAGATAGTTACAGGTATTTTGTAATTTACAGACAAAATGCATTGCTATAATATGCATTTTATTAAAACATATTATAATTAATTAGATATTACAGAGTTTGGAAGGTGGTATTACATTCCAAACTTTGACCTATTAAATGAAGCACGGATTCATAAAATAAAATTTGTACCAAAGCATAGACATTAATAATAATTATATTATTTTGGTGTAAATCAGATGCTGAGATCTTTTATCTTACCTGTCAGAATGCAAATAAAACATTGAAATAAATTATAAAAGTAAAGGTTACTTATTTTAAAACAACTATTATAACTAAATATAACTAATTACAAATATAATATATACTGTATTAATAATAATGCTATAAATATAAATACTATTATTTATAAGTAAATAACTATACATTAAAAGAAATATTGTTATTAATTTACTATTAACGGATTTAGAATTGCACAATGCCAATTTATACACAACATTATGAAGCTTAATCAAAAACGTACATGCATTTAAAACACTTGCTTACTACCACATTAATGTTCATGAATAATTAAATCATTCCTTTTAACGCTTGCAAAACTTTTAAAACTATAAAATCCTATTGTTATCATTCTATTTTTATAATTAATCGGTTGCTCTTCATTGACAGAATCTTGATTAAAGTATAACACACAAAGCAAATTAGGAAAATAAATAAAAAATGCAGAAGCGTGAAAGAAAAATTACTTGAACTTAAGGAAAGGGAAAAATTATTTGCTTGAGAATGATCAATGATCATTTTATTTTCCTCCTTATCTGCGGAAGTTAATTGCAAGGACAAGGGAGAGAGTATTGTGGTCATGTTTGGATAGTTGAGATATTGTATTATTACGGTTATAATAAATGAGTAGACATAGAAAGAACAAGAAACACAATTTTTAAAAAACAAATTTTGTTTGCCGGAATTATAAACAGTCTTTATTTTTGGTCAAAATCGTTAATAAAATGCCACGATGATACTAGTTGCATAAAATTAAAAAAACAAAACCTGAAGGAAGAAAAAGTGTTGCATTAGTTACTAATGCTTTTCTTTCTAATAATTGGTAATATACATTTATAAATAAAATTCAATTACTACGATGATTTATAAGCCAATATTTAGATATGCCAACAATTATGTCATTAAATTGTTTCATCAATAAAACGATATCATAATCTCATTTTATGATACGATAATACTAAGGAAGCAATTTATGTATTACTGAAAGAAGTTTCAAATCAAACTTTATAGCAGAAAGCATAATTACAGAATTAATACAAAATTCTCATGGACCTACTTATGAATGTGAAAATAAATAAATGAATAAATAAGTAATACTAGCCCCAATAAATTAGTAGAATTATTATAACACCATATTGTTATGAAATGCGTCCCAACACTATAGTTTCTGAAATATTTTAATATTATATTGTTCATCCAATTAACGAATCTGTCGTTTCCTTCCGACAAGTCATAAGACTTTCTCGGTATTAGTGACACATTAGCCTTTTCAGCTTGGGCTAAAATTTCTTTCAGTAAATCCACCTTCACTAACAGCAACAACAATAGTCAAACGAATTAAATAAATTACACCGATACATTGACGTTATATAATTAATGAAGGCATTGACTTCAAAGTAATTAAATAGAAAATCAGCATTAATATCAACAATATTTTATCAATATCCTTATATACCCTTTCTGATGTACAAAACTAGTGTGTGATATCCATTTTTAATGTTATACAACTGCTGCATTCACAAAAATTACAAAACTCGCTTCTTAAACAATTGTTCATGCAATAAAGTTAACACTATAAATTAATATCAAAATACCCATTAATGTGCACATGGCCTTATAGGATATAAACTTACCCAGTTATGTATTACATTTTTTAAAAATTATTGTACAACGCTTTACATTTTCTTGGAAATTAAATTCGACGGTACAAAATTATAAAAAATTAAACTCATCTTCAGTCTATTTTTGATGTATTTCAAGTTTATAAGGATGAAACTTCTGTACATTCAAAAAGTTACTCACTGAAATTTCCGATGGAGGAAAATGTTTTACGCAGTGAAGTTGTTGGATTAGCACAAACATGTCCTAGGACTTCAACTGTAACGACTTAGTTTTGTTAGTTAGCAACAGACTCCTGTTTATCTGAATTTCTTAACTAAGTCACGTACCTGAGTATGATATAAAAACTTCTAACAGGAGCTCTTTCCTCAAATATTCCAACTGTCTAACTTGCACATTGATTCGTAAAATGATTGATAAATGAAATTAATTTCAACCATTTCTTGGTGTATACCATAATGAGAGTATCCTCGTTGGAGTATTTCAATAAACACAAAACTATGACTTAATCCTACACAGTCATTAAAGTACTAACTGTTTGTTTATGAAAATGATAAACAAAAGAAACTAAACTTCTATATTTTGTTACATGCAAGCAAAATTCAGCAAAATATATACTAAACTATTTGCACATTCTGATGCGTTCCGGTATGGTCTAGTGGTTAGGATACCTGGCTCTCACCCAGGAGGCTCGGGTTCGATTCCCGGTACCGGAAAAATATCTTTTTATTTCTCATAATATAATTTCTAATATGGATCAAAACGTAGATTTATTATTCATTTTAGACAATCATACTCTTTTATCATCATACATCCAAATATGTTTCATCACCTCCCCCCAAGATTGGGATCTGAGCATTTTATAGAAATAGCCTTAACGGAATCAAGTACGATGTAAAAGTGTTCGCACTATGGAGGTCATTTACGATAACCATAATTCTTTCCGGAATCTGAAATATTCCGTTAAATTGTTAACGGAAAAAAGGGGGAAGCTATTTTATACTTTTTTTTTTCATATATGAATTTCCTGAAACGTTTCTCTATCATTATATTCTGGCTGTAAAAGCTAGGGACAGAAACAGAATATTCACGTTTAATAAACTAAATATCGCCATCATTCCAATTACTGTATAGGCGCGTATGTGGTACAATTTTGTGAATTGAGAGGGTTGGAAGTTAAATCATGCAGTCTCAGTTTAGGTAAGGATGACATTATTATTATTATTATTATTATTATTATTATTATTATTGTTGTTGTTGTTGTTGTTTTTGTAATATAGAGCTAAAATATTACTAATTGTAATATCTTAAATAGTGTTACCATCAGTTAATGGATAAAATGTAAACAAAGTGACCAAATTATACAACCTTTCTATAAAATTATTTTAAAATAAGCACATAATAATTCCGGCCTTGGCATCAGTCTTGTACTTACAGAAGAGCCGGGATCCCACACTCTTGTGACTAAATCAAACAGAAAGAAAAATGTTTCTTGTACGCCCAAGAAAGAGCGAAAATCCTCAAGTTATTCGTTTCTCTTTTTAATTGACCATTTTCATTTATTTATTTTATGTATGAATTTGTCCATTTTATTTCTTAAATGATCTCATTTTATTATTTTTAATATATTTTTTGCTTTTGTGTCTTATTCATCTTTACCTATTCGGACTATATTTCAAGTTAGATTTTGTCTATTTGCTTTTGTTTAAGCATTTACTTTGAGTTAAATTTTATTTCAAGTTTATCCTTGTCTGCAGATAATATTACTGCAAGTTTAATTTCAGTAGAGCTAAGACGCAAGAACTATCAAGAGAAAGTACGTATGAATACGTAAAGTTTATTTCCCACAACTGCTAGAAGTGCTAAGAATGGTTGTATAGTTTAACATATTTAACTGTATGATGGAGAAAAATCAGGTAATGAAGATAAATTAACGTAACGTTCATGCATTCTTCATCTTCATGGTGAGCAGTGTGGCACACAGGCATTTAAGAGAGGATAACCAATAAACTGTGTATACCATTTATCCTCGATTTGTCATTTTTTACTCCACCAAGCCAGTTACTTAACCCCATTGACCTAGGATTAATAAACCAGCACATCAATCTGAGATAATTATTATTCTTACCTTGGAACGAGTGATTATGATGATGATGATGATGATGATGATGATAATAATAATAATAATAATAATAATAATAATAATAATAATAATAATAATAATAATATATGAACTACAGCAGCCGAGGCATCTCTACGACTAGAATCCACGCAAGTGAAGACATCAATACTGCTGGCCCAAATAACAGCGGCCCACATTTAAATCACAGGAGGGGTAAGACCTGAATCAACAACGCCATTTACACAAATTCCCCACATCTTAATAATTACTCCTAATTGGTTCATTCAAACTAATAATAATTAACTTCCATCTCACCATATTAATACCGTTTCAAAATGATGTTACCTACAGTATTAATAACACCATTTCAAAATTGAGGTCACCCATGTGGGACTTAATTGATCATTGTTCCAGTCAACACACCCCGTTATTGTTCCAAATTAAGTATAGATAAACGATAACTAAATCACTGAAGTTTGTTTTGCTTTTCTATCTAGGGAAATATACCGGATGTCTCACCTAACTCTGCGACCTCAAATATTTTCGAAATGAAACAAGGTGTGAAAAATCTGTTTGAGAAGGAATGTATCCATGTCTGGGTCTCACACAATGGAAGGGATATGCACAATCCGGAAAATTAAAAAAATATCATTTTCAATTCTAAGTTACATTTTTTAAATGTAACATATGCTTTTTCTAGCTAACCGAAAACTAGAGATCCAATTAGTGATAACAGAATTGGTTTCACTGTTCTAAATCGCATATCTTTTGAAATAGGTAAACTTTTAAAGAATGGCAATGGTTACACCGTTTTTGATGTTATACAAAGAGTGTATTGCTATGTCTCTGTACTAAAAGCATGCACAGTGAACTAGTGTCTCCTGATCTGATCCATGTTGATATTTGGAAGCAGTTACAAGATAATAATGCATCCCTAAGTAATATGTTTTTACACATGAAACTTCGTTCACAAAGCATGGTAATGTGAATTTGAAGAGCATGCCCTAATGGTCCGTGCAAAATCTCACTGGCTTCGCGAGGTTGCCCATCAACGACAGTGGGGTGTCAATGTTTGGTGAGGTATCATTAGCAACCACATTGTAGGTCCCTATTTTTATCAGGGAACATTAAACGGACAGCGATACGCACTATCTCTCCAAGATACTGCACCCCTTCCCATGGAGGATGGAGAATTGGAAATGCATCTATCAACTTAGCTCCAGCATGATGGGTGTCCCGCCCATGTTCCCAGAGAAGTTGTGGATGTGAGGTTAATAAATCGGTGGATAGGGCGATGTGATGTATCAGAAACTCCCAAAGACACTAGAGAATATGAACCGGCCGTATTTCTGCGGCGTGTGCTGCAATATCTGTAGAAACTCCACAATCTGTGCAACACTCGCTTGGTCACCGTCTCTTCAAATGTACTGATGCAAATAGTGGTCACTTTGAACATCTGCCGAAGTGACACAGTTTCATCGCACAAGACGTTACTGATTATTTGTGTGTGTGTGTGTGTGTGTGTGTTTTTTTTTTTTTTTTGTGCTTGATATAATTTACAAACATGAAGCTTCTTTGAGCTATAGGCCACTATTAATTTTGTTTAGAACAGTAAAACTAATTCTATTATCATTAATTGCGTCTCTAGTTTTTAATTTGTTAGAAAAAACATACACGTACCATTTAAAAAAAAAAGTAGTTTTGAATTGAAAGTGATGATGCTTTTTCAAATTTCTGGATTGTGCATATCATTCCATTTTGCGAGTCCCTGACATGGGTACATTCTTGCGCAACTAAAATTTTCATATCTTGTTTCATTTCGAAAATATTTGAGGTCGCCTGTGTAATTAAGTGATCATAGAAAAAGCTTCTTAAACATAAATAATGAAAGTTATATCGATAAGTTTTAATTGTTTCCCTCTACGTCTGTATTCTTAAGATGACTAATAAAAACTATGTGAATTGAGACAATTATTAACCTTTGAATGCAGAGGCAGATATGAAAAGGAGTTCTGAGTTTAGAGTTTAAAAGTTGTGGATTAAAATGCTCACAAAACGAGCTTGGGTGTAAATTCGCTCACAGAGATGGTTCTGGTAGTAAATGATGCAGCTGTTGATGTTGCTTCTGCCAGAGTGTGAGAGCATGTCTCCGAGTCTTTTGTACGAAACAGGAACAAAGGGAAGGAAAAGATGTATTAGTCTATAAGTTTGATGCTGTAATGTTATGAAGACAAGTAGAGTAGAACGGAGGCAGCGAATAGCAAGGAAGCTCGCGAAATGAGACTCAAAGTGATTTATACACACTAACTCGTGCTGCGAAGTAGGAGAGAAAGAAGGAAGACCCAAATCATCTAGACCTGCTTCACCTCCCTTGGCAATTTCTATGCAGTGCACATAGCTAAAACAACCTTTTCTTAGAAACAGCACTTTTTATATTGACTATCAAAGTAGCTGTATAGAAAATTGAAAAGTTTATCGAACTTTTACTACATAACATTTCATTATGCTAGTAAATAACTGCTTAATTTTGCAATTTATATATGAAATATATTTCTATCGTTTTTTTGGTTGTATAACCACAATCTTCATCATCTTCATATATACAATCTTTCAAAAGCCACTTCAAACTATAAAATATTGCAAACTTATATCATAATACAACATTGGGCAAACATTGGAGTTTAGATTTTACCAAACATCGTGGAAGAGTCGGTCTTGGCCTTCTCCCGAAGATATCCTTTACCTGACGTAAAAATCTTGAGCGAAAGTCCTTCTGAAGGGATTTAAAGCCGTGGGTCCCTTACCAGTTTAAAAGAACTTCTTACTTGAAAAATAGATTCATAGACAAATTATTTGCTTTTTCACGTTGACACTAGATGACATTTGAAGTGATGGGGTGGCAACTATTCTTCTGACTTCTTTAGATGCTAAGTGTAATTAAATTCAAATCTGTTAGGACCTGAAACAGGCCTCAGGCCTTATCTTATAAGTCGAAGATGATAATTGTATAGATTTTGTATTTATCTTTGTCAAAATATATATAATTCTTTCCGCTGCAAACAGATCTCGTATTTCAAGCAAATGTGCTAATTTTCCGTTAACACCGGGGAAAAGCTTTAGTTGTGCTAGCACAGAATCAAATTAATAGTGACTGGTCTTGCAGATTTCTTATCAGCAAAAGAACCCCATTTTTGTATTTCCTGATTTAATTCCCATAACTACAATAGAACATGGGCCTCCTCTTATATTTTATTATATAATTTAAAACTTATCAAGCCTTAAAAACAGTTTTCATAACAGTATAAGAACAGCATATCCTAATATTCAAAAGTAGAAAACTTGCTTGTGACTATAGTCGTACCAATATATTAATTAATATTTTAATGAAAAAATGGCAGCTATGGAGTGCAAAAGAGGCAAATTAAAAACCAAACACCAAGGAATATTTTCGTTTCCTTTTCCTATCTCAATAATTACAATATTTATAACCCTTAAAGTTTGAAGTGATTTTTTGAAAAACTACCGGGCACACACACACACACACACATGATATATATATCATTACTCTGACTTCAGTCCATTTCTTCATGTGTCTGCAGTCTTCCTCCTTGTCTGTAGTTATAGTTTGTTTAGAATTTCTTTCTTGGTTCATCTGTCTAAGTGATATTTCTACCTCATCTGTCATGGCAAAAATTTTAAGTTCTTTTCTAATTTGTATAAGTAATATGTCTTGTAATTTAACCCAATTTAACTGAAAGTGATATTTAAACATGTATATCTTCTATTTTTTGTTTCATTTGTCTGTTATTCGACAAATGTCTTGACTTTGGATATTTTAAGTGATTTTGAAACATAATGCTATGTTATGCTATGTTACTACTGCCTGGTTGTAAGCGAACTACTTCTGGGTACTTTTAAGTAATAATACTATGATGTCTGAATACTCTGTTGTACCTAATAATAAAATGTATATTACTATACAAACATTTGTGGTTTATATTAGGACTTTGTGATTCTAAATTCCATCTAAAATTAACTGGATTATTCATTCATCCTACCAAATGTTTCAGTACTGTCAGCAAATGTTATTTGCATTTACAAGTTATATTATTTTCCTCGTCCTACCAATTCCTTTAACGCAAATGAATTATGCACAAAGGGTTTTGCTTTAGAAATGCTATATTTTGAATTATATGTTACATGAGGTGGTTAAGATGCCCATTCCTCTGTAACAATCTCCTCTCGGGCCATCCAATTAGCTACTGACTAACGCGACGGATGGGAGTACATCGGTTAATAAGCCATCGATTAAGGCTATGAAGGTTGTAGGAGTACGAGCCGGAACAGGCAAAATTTACCGAATTGCTGCTTTGACCTGGAGTTTTACGCCACTCAATTAGCGTAATTTTGAAGAAATAATGCGTGTCTAATCCTAGAGTAAAGTCTGTTAAGAATAATGAGTGGTTATTATTCATTTCAACAACGAATGTTCATTTATGATGGGCGCGTTTGTACGAGAGGACTAAAGTCAAAATTGGTCGAAGTATCAATTTAATTTCTCACAAAATATTAAGAATAACAATGAGTAATTTCATACGCAGATACCTGAAATAATGTGTAAAATGACAGCAGGTGACATGGATGAGAAAATACTTTTTAAGTTCATTAGCATTTATTAGACTATTACTCAAGTGCTTCTTTTGTTGGCGCACCTGCCGGTACCGATTTAGTGTGAGCGATGGCTCATCGGCCGAGCACTTCCCTCCATCGCGACAGTCATAAAATATTTGAATAATCTGTAGATTATTTATGACTTGTTATATTTATGTCTTACATGGATCTGAACCTCACAAAGTATCAAAAAGTAATAATTTGAACAATTATATACCCAATAACCAATAAAAAGTATATTATAAACAAAATTAATGGGTAAATGATTTAAAATAAAGGCTCAAATATGTTGAAACAAATATTTTAAATCAATATATATGTGCAACTTATTTACAACGTGAACTTCGGTGATTAGTAATAACACATCTGTTTTCTGTTGAAGGCCGGCTCATCTGCGTCAGTTTAATTAAAAATAGACATAGCAGTAAAAGTTGTAATATTCTTAGAAATCACATATATAAAATACATCTTCTTTATGCTCAGTATATATCTGTTTTCATTTATGAAGGTATTCAGGTAAAATAATTTTATTTCGAGATATTCCTAAAAATAATGTTTCTCAAACTGAACTTAGATAAAAATAATCTTTAAAAAATATAGCATTGAATTTTAGCAAATATAGAATCATGTTCTAAATAAAAATGCATGTGCACGTTTCTAATAATTCTGATGCACATAACAGCATTTGGACGAACTTATGAATGTCACATCTGTTATTTACGAAAATGCAATAGTGCAACGCGTAATAAAATATATTGATGTATGGAAACATGCTATATACTCGGGTACAAATAAGGAAATATGACTTACATTATAACTTAAATAGAATCTTGTGTAATGTGCACAATATAGTAAACTTAAAATTAAAACATTTTTTAAATTATAATGAAATTGTGCCGAAAATTAAGTGAAATTTAAAACTAAATTTAAAAAAATATATATTCCAGAATAGACAGAGTTCTGTATACGGATATTAATTACACTATCTTATATTAATTATGAAAGCTCCTATTAATTACCATAAGGGAATTTTATTCATACCAATGATAATTGCATACCTAACGTACAGAAGAATTTCACATACAGCACTAGAAATGAATATTTCATATTTGTTAATCTCATTTGTTAATTTGATATTTCATTTAAACTGCTTGAATTCGGAAACCTTTATTTTACAAATGTTTTACAAATAATCCTGTGGACATAAGAACATTTTATAAGTAAACGAAACACCTTAAACATTGTAATAATATGCACTTTTTGGAACTGAGAACAAAATACAATGAAAACCAAATAATGAACAACAAGGTACTGTACCTGAAAGTATTTGTTTATGTGAGGCCCAAACTTTTGCCGGTAAAACACATTGAAGGTATTTTTAAATAGACTGCAGAGGAATTTTATCAAGTTTGTCTGACATTTAGATTAACACCTTCCATTTGGCATGTAAATTTTGGGAAAATGGAAAGAACCACCTATTTGTATTTCCTCATTTGCGTCATTCGCTCGATAGAGTACGGGATAGAAATACTACCCTGTCTGTTTAATTTAGCTTGAAAAAGTTGAACAAATGTGGGAGGTGATATGTGGTTCACTCTGTCTCGCTGCTATGGCACTAACTTTTCGATCTGAGTTTAAATTATTTTGGAAACTGCATGTGGATCGCTTCTGTCGTGGAGATAAACGTTTATCGAATTGCTACGGGCCAGTAGGCAAGCATGTACATGTACATACACACATGTTGCGGTAACGCTAAATGCACCACCCACTAACCACTTCAGATGAAACTATAGTTCGAAACACAGAGACTACAGACTTTTTACATTACTTCTCTATGTTATAATTGAACTAATTTTAGTTTAGAAATGGTGACTTTAGTATGGAGAGATTTTGAGGTTTAAAATTTCCGAGGAGGTTTATTTCCGAACTACTCAGGGTTAGCTGCTCACAGATACAAATTACCAATAGTCTATCCTCCCAGACCAGATATGACCCCCGGAGCTCTTTTCTCTGGCATTCGAAAGAATAAGTTTATCACCTCCTTAAAAAATTAAAAAATAAGTTTATAATAAAATATAGTACTTATGTACTAAACTGAAGAAGTAAGCAAGGAAAGAAAGATTGGAATCAGGCCAAATCCCTTCCTCCGTCTCTTCTGGCTGCTTTGTTTTCGATATCAAGAAAATTGCGGAGCTTTGAATGTTATAAACAACAAAGTAAAGTCAGTGCAAGGTCTCTTCAGCATCAGGGGAATAGTCGCATAAAGTGAAAACATGATAATTCACAAAGCGGCTATTAAATTAACTCCAACTTCTTTCCTTGTGTCTTCGGTTCTTTTGCATGTGCCTGTCCCGAGTTTTCAGGGTGTGTTGAACATACATGTTATGTGACTTGGCATTAAACATGAGTTTAAGTAATTAAAAATTATATATTTTTCAGCAAAACAATAGTAATAATAATAATAAATATACATTGATATGTTCTTGGGAAAAAATCTCTGAATCTCTGAAAATCTGAAAATCTCTTGAACTACATTGTCTAACCTATTAGGTGAGAGATTTATATGCAACTTTATCAGTTGGAATGAGAGATGGCAGTGTATTTATCCACTTTCAGTCCTCGGTCTAACATATCAAACAAATATAATTATTTTTAATATTTTTGCAAGCTTTTAGCCTCTGTTAATTGGGATGCAACGAAAAGAATTTGATTTAATTGGTAGGGAGGGGACTTTAGCCTTGGCTATGAGCTAGCCCTCAGTGGGGGCACCTCCTGGAAAAAGAAGTGAAGTGAGAGAGACGGCCTGGGCTCACAGGTGGTGAGGTTATAGAGTATCTAACATTGTTCATAGATAGAATACCCCGACACCAGAGGAGCGCGTCTCCCAAGGAGTTCGAGTCTCTCAGAAGGGCTGCTTCCATACCCGACACCAGTGTGAAACCTTTCCAAAATGCAAGCTACCGTTGCATCGCACATAGCACCAACCCAACTCGCCTAGTATTTTTAATCCTGTAATAGAACCAACGTAATAAAATGATATGAAAATTTGAGAGTGGAAAATTCATGAAAGTAATGATTGATCCCAGCATTGGCCTAAGCGACCAGGTAGAAACCACGAAAAAACCCAAGGTCAGGATCTAAAAGTTTAAAAGGGGTTTCAATCAGGCACTTCCCGAATGTGAGTTCCAGGCATTACCACCTGGACAACCCCGCTCGTTAAGGAAAATTATTACCTAATTATTGGTAATAACCAAAGTATTCCTCCCTCTATTTCAACGGCATATACGTAGATATTTCCTCCGTTGTAACAGCGATAAAGTGTTATAATTCCATTAATTATCAATATTGTGAATAATAAGGTGAGAAACAGACTAGAATTAAACTTTCTTTTCCTTTCGCTCTCTGAAACATACTTTTATATTCATGCATGGTATAAAAATAGATATTTTATTTTATTTTTACCTCCTTTGAATGTAGAAATGTAAACCTTTACTCGTTTCACGATTAGCGTTTTAATATTTGAGTTTGTAAATTTTGATGCAGGATTGTTTATTTTTCCTTACTGTTCTCTTTGATCTTCTGATTTTATATATTTTTATTTTTAACGACGCTGAACGTAGCATCTATCGAAAAATGAAGGAAAATATCATAAACAGGAGTTATATTTATAGACGTTTGTACTGTATTGAGATTTACATTCTTTTATAAGGAGCACGCATTCTTAATTTGAATTGATTCTAGCTGTAAGAATGGCAAGGTGCCGTCCAAGTCAGAAATTAATGTTTTTAGAACATCGATGATGGCATATAAATAGTGACCAAATTCCAAACCTAAAGTTAAATAATGTTTTCGTGACCTTAACCTTAACCTTAAAAGGTATAATAAATTACCGTAAATATAGCTTGCTTACAGGGTGAAGGGTTGTGACAATTTTGGCTACGGCTCATGGAAAACCAGGAAGTAGATATAAATAAAAACAAAGAATTTTCAGAGGTGAGGAGAAATTCAATGGTTAGGAGTCACAAGGGTTTGCACATATGTGGGCTGTAACCTCTTAATTCATCGGCTCAAAAGTTGACAATCTTCCTAAAGCTAAACGTGATCCAATATATTGCATATCCATGAAAAATCAGTAATAGGGTAGTGAAAATAAACAATTGTGTATTATTTTGTCACTTACTTTGAACTAATTTCCTCTTAAAGACTTGTCAGGCGTTGGCAATTTAGCAATGCTTCAAGTTACATGATCATTGTTTCATATGTGCTCGTTACGTTTCATGGTGTGCATTTGTCATGGTTACAGGTCAATCAGTAACAAACAATAACACAGCGAGTATGGGCCTATATGAGAAGTAATAGAGAAAGAGCTTACATTTAATTTCTAAGAAGAGAGAGAGAGAGAGGTAAAAGGCAATGTACGAGAGGATAAATGTTCAAGGTGTCGATATTTTCGTATTGTAGAAGGATAGAAGAATACCTGATGTTTTAAAATTCATAAGATCTTACCACTTGAATTGTTTCTTTTTGCGTGTAAGTTATAAAAGCACCCACACAAAAAAGTTAACTTCACAAGTTCCCCAACATTAAGAAGTAGCGTAACGCAGAATATTAGAAGTTGCACATATGCCTAATAATAACTAATACTAGTTATTCTGGCTATACACTACAATGTGCATGCCTTCAAACTTTACAAAAACTGACTTTTTAGTGTCTGGAAACTTAATTTTGTGTTCTTTCACAACTAGTATTAAAATCTATATTTGCTGCACTTAACGGGTCATCACATTCTGTTACTATAGGACTAAATTAGGGAGATTACGTTGTGCAGAATTATTTCAGCTCTAAAATCACCATTTCAGTAGTCTTAGGACCAGCGTGTCTTCCTGCAAATCCGGAGGTCCCGTGTTTGAATCCCGTAAGTTCAGTTGTCTAGATAACGTTTTTTTCCGGAGCTTTTCCTAACTATGAAAAGAAAATTTCAGGTAACTTTTAGCGTTGCGGACTCCGGGCTCATTTACACACCCATTTCATCAACTATTCATTCATCACCTCTTTAGACCTTCGTTATGAGGGACGTTAAATTGTAACAATAATATGTAAAATATTCTTTTATACACACAAACACATACAAATAATAATATTAGCTATATACAGGTTTACTATTAAATTTTTATTTATTAGCAACAAAAGAAGAAACACAAATTCATTATTTTGTGGAAATTTTGAAGCTATTTGCACGCCCTCTAAGTGTTATTTTATTTTACGAGAAAATGTTATATTTTTTCAATATAATGGGATACTTTTAAGGGGTAAGACTTAGAAAATGCTACAGAATTATTTTTAGCAGGTATAAACATTTGTCACCAACTTATTATAAGTTGAAAGGAGCCATCAATTTGAATGGTGTCGGGAGTTAATTAAGGACCAACTCTCCACTCAGAACCACCCGCGGAGACATCACCACATGAAAGGAACAAAAATAATAGAGGCCATAATTATGGAAGATGATCCTTCCAAGATTAGTGTTATAGCTCATGAACAAACACATAAATTAGTGCCGCTTACTGAAGTATCCTTAATAGTTTGATGTCAAAGGTAAGTTCTAGATCCAGAACATTGATCGAGCAGTTTATCTCACTTCTCTTCACAGACTATTAACGAGAATGAAATGTACTTTCGTCACTATGGTCACAAAAACAATATAACAAGTAAGGTTCTCCCTTAAAAAAAACTGTAAAAAAGTTTAAAAATTGATAATTTCGAATGTTTCTTAGATACAAAGTGTTTCAATTAAAATTAATCATCAAATCGACGTCATTGGAAGATTATGTACCTTCAGAAAAGAAGGCATCTAACACAAACGTGGTCTGTTTCAAAGCAAATTGGCATTACATAAGTTTCACAAATTACAAATAAATATGTAAAGGAATGTTTTAGTATGGAGCTTAACTATCTTTTCAACAATACAGTAATAGGCAATAACGTCTTCAAATATTGCACGGTTGGCTGAAGAAACGCTTCATATCGCTGGAGGCACAATAGAAAAGCGCACTGAAGTAAGGGACAATTACACTTGAAAACAATGAGACGAGTTGATGCATTAACATTATTTAGGGATTCGGGTGGATGCATTATTGTATCGCTCAAATGTTATACAACAAAATTTTTATGTTTCAGAGGAAGATTGTGGCATCTTTCCGGCATATATCAACAACGCGGCTGTAGCGCGCAAGCGCAGTCTTATGCTGAAAAGTTCATATAAAAACTGACATATTATTTTGGGATCTTACCTGAATATGAAGATACAACCAAGCTTCGTCAGTAACAATTCCTCCGCTGCTAACTCTATTGAGAATCCAAATACTATAATTCAGTGATCATTGTGATATCATTTCTATATACAGTTCAATGTCCGATTTTACTGCTGAGGCAGCACAGCTGGTAGGCACTAGTTATACATGAGATGAAATGATAAGTCCTGAAAGTTTTTTTTTTAAAGGAGGGACGTGTTCAAGGCTTAATTTTAGGAATTTTCCTGATATTTGTCATATATGAGGACTCAGGAAAATCTGGGAAAAATTAGTGTCTGGGAGACAAATTCCAGATCTTCTCTTCCTCAACCACTTGTGTCGGTTCTATTGTAAATGCTATAGTATTGATTTTATGAGTGTATTTAATGTTAAAAGATTTGAAACTGTAGTTACTAAGCACTTTGACATTCCTGTATTTTGTGAGAAACGCGTGAGAGGTTAGTTTTAATCTGGCGCCTTTTTCATCTAATTTTTCCTCTGTGGGAACATAATGCATTTAATACTTTTTTTGCTCCGGAAAGAGCCCGTGATATGCACTTCCTCCGCCGGTATTTTTATAATGCTGTAAGTTGGAACTATCAGAACATTTTCGCCATACTTTTCTTTTTGTTCTGCTATAATATTTGCTTTAATGTATAATGTATAATGTTTCGTATAATGTACACTAGATTTCACTAGACATTACTAAATGCAAGTTACGACTAAATTCGAAACAAGCTGCTACCGACGTACTTTGGTATTCGCGGAAGCTACGTGAGAGACCGGGCAACTGCAAGCAAACTGTTGGCACTGTGCACTCGGCTATGCGCACCTCAAGCGACAAGCAATTAGAGACCGGGAAAGGCTAACAAAAATTGAAGTACTGTATATGCCCCTCCAAAACAATAAAGATATATTTTGTCTCAATTTGCTTCTATGCCAGTAATCTGGCATGTCGTTACTTCATACCCATACCATACATTCACTTATATCCTAAGTGCCAAACTTCTGTCACAGTTACCTCTTAAAATCTTTACAAAGTTTCACTTTGGTTCACATTCATAATTGGCTGCACTTACAAGAATATTGCCTATACGCTATCTCGTAAACAACTTTACAGTGATTTGAAAAGTTCACTACTTTCATTGCAATTGAAGAATCACAGACGGCAAAATCAAATTTATTTTTTGCCAGTCGCTCTATAGTACAGGAAAGTTAGATTAAATTTTTACAATTGTACGTATTTATACATATCTTACCCACCCATGCGTCTAAAGGCAGTGTTAGAGAGAGAAGAGAGTACATAAATTTCCTCATTTGTCTTACATACTAATGCTGTATTATAATTGAATTACTACTAAAGTTTAAGAACACATTGGAAAATTCCAGGATTATAGTTTTGTTCAGTTAGCTTTTATGCAGCAATGGACTATGTGTTCTGCAAATCACTGGCCTTGAAAATAATTCTGCAATATTCCACTAGATGAAAATACCTTCTAGCAACAAGTATTGTCATCTCAATAGGAGCATTTTTCATGGTGAAAACGAGTGTGAAAGCTGGATGGCGAGAGAATATAATTTGGTTAACTGAATTCGTTCTATTTCATTTCAATGTTTTATTTGAAATCTTGACATATTTAAATATTAGTAAAGAAATATTTCTTCTCATTGGCGCTACAACCCGGTATGAGCCTTGGCCCGCCACAGCGACCTCTGTTTCCTCTACTCCGTCTCACGACTTCATTGATAGAGGGCAGTATTTCAGGGGATATGTAGTCAGCAAATCGGCATCCCCAGGTCGCCTATCACGCGGCTTTCTAGATCGAAGAACGCCTCTTCTCCATCAGGCAGCTTCCCAATTATCCTCACGAGGTTAAGTGGATCCCGTTTCAGACCTCCCTAATTTGGGAAAGTTCCTAAGTAGGTACCGGAAATCGAAGCCAGGCCTCCGAGCCAGCAGTCAGAAATGTTTGTAATAATGAACGGAATTTTGTAATACTACGGTAACCTTTTCTGCTATATTAGTGCAGATATATATATTCAATTGATGAGGAGGACTTTTGCTGTTGTTGTTATATAAAGTCCCTTTTAGATGAATTATTTTCATTGTACATTTTTATAGGCTAACCAATAAAATAATCACAAAACACATATTTTTGTTTTAGATATGACATTTGAGAGAATTAATTGATTTTTGCACAGAAATGAAAAGTATGACAGCTGCCATATATTTTGTCAAAAAATGTAAAGCTGAAAAAATGAGTTTTTTTTAAATCATGAGCATTTTATTAGATTTATAACTTAATGTCCTACACCACATGTTTTCCATTTCTTTGTTCTGTTTGGCTGCTTTCTTTTACTTTTTCCTTTTTTGATAACTGTTCTTGTAATCTGCTTCCTTCTTGTTCGAGTACTCTGCTGTCACGCCTATTCATAATGACACTGGGTATAGGAGATTTTTTGTATCGCAGATTTTAATTCTTGTTCAATCGAGCACCCCATATTAAATTGACACAGCAATTTTGATCCTCTTCTCTGACACAAATATTTATTCTGACACATTTTCCATATCAGTGCATGCAGAGATTAATTCTGGTTTTATGCTATACATCGCATACGCCGAGATAATTGCTCATCACGAGCAAATCTTTGATGGACTGACATTATTTTGTCAACTACTGATTCGGGTAATTTGTTATTAATGACAGGTTGGGTAACATTAGCAACTCTTTTATTATAAAAAGGGACGCTGAAAATGTTGCCTTTAAAATGACAAAATACTTAGACCAAAATTATTCACAGATACTGAGAGAAAAATTTCGCCATTTTTGCTCATAAACTCAGTCCATGTCCACAAGATCAGCCGTATCTTATCACGAGGTCATGTGTTTGAATGGCACAAGGCATTTTTAACGGGAGGCACATAAGGATAATGCATCTGTCGGGAAAGCCGATGTATGAACTGAAAACATATGAGTAGAAGCTTTCCCAACATTCAGAAAAGTTGGCAACAATGTATGAATTGCGGTGGGACTACTTTGAACGGACCAAGGACCAGTAATTGGTAAGTTAAATATTTTATATTTTTATAATTGATTTCGGAAACTATTATGGAGGATTGAGTTTAAGTCCTTCTGTTATCATGCGACCACTCAGATCTTGTCAACGGTACTTTACTCGCTTATTGCGCAGTTATTCTCGTTTTTATTCAACTGAGCATTTGTTACAAGTTAGTACTTTCTGATAATACGTTGAACGGGAAGTGTACTCACCAAAATCTGCAATTCGTAAACGTCATTCTGGTAGCGCTATCATAACCGATCTACAGTGAGGTTATTTGAGTTACGGGCTGCCTGAGCGCAGCTGTTGGGAAATTGCAGCAACTGAAATCGGAAAAAGACAGATACCAAAACTAATATTTCAATTTTACTATTTATATTTTTACTGAAAACATAAAACGAAATTGTATTTAAAAGTGATTAATCAGCATTGACCTAAATGATAGATGTAGCAAATGATACCTCTCAGCGACAATATATTTATTTACAAAATTTCTGTATTTCATCTATTTTTTTTTTTCCCCAGTAAGAGTTGAGGAACACATTTCTTGTCATTGAGAGATACCTTTTGTCGTAACTTTAAATAACTTGGCGAAAGTACCTCTATCTGGAACACGATTTCCAGAATATTTTCTTGCAAATCGCATTAACTTTTTTCTGCAAGAATCTGTTTTCAGATATGTAGCATATATTAAAACTCATTCGTTAGCACTATATTTATGTAGTGGCATGATTAACGAAGAACATTAGCACACAATTTGCACACAATGAAAGCTCAGAGAAACACACAACCATTCGTCAACAAATTTCTCTCAAAACACCTACAAGCTTGCTACCCGCACATGTATTATACGGCATTGACGACTAACTCCCCAATTCGCAGCCGCTCTCTGCTGTCCCGGAACTTAAATAACCACGCTATATTAAGGGGAAAAATGTGGAAGAAATTTCCTTGAAAGAGCAAATAAATGGCATTTACTATTGAAGAAATTAACGCCATGAAATTTCAGTTATATCGCATCAAAATGCTATCTTGTATCCCATTGCATTAATTTAGTTTCTCCACTTTGTATAGTATGGGTATATGCACACCCGAATTCTGACCAATAAAAATATAAGTGCGAGTCACTATACCTAATTGACTTTCACTCTTCAAGGTCATACAATTTTCATACAAAGGAGCCCTTTACTTGCTCATTTTTACTGATGAGTCATCGCTGGCGATGGATACTGATGATACATTAGATGAAATGATAAACTAGTAAGAATTTTTTGGAGGATGGAAGGAAGCATTCCAGGCCTGAATTTAGGGTACCTCCCCAACGTGGATGAAGATTGAAGAAAATGTGAACAAAAATAAAACAGTCAGACAGAATGGCATTGAAGGGAATCGAACCGCAAACCTTCCGTCACAAGTCCATGTCTGACCGACTTCGGCCATCGATTAGCTAGCGTTTTGGTTAAATTAAAGTGGCAGCAAAACGATTAACTAACTGCTTTATAATACACTAATCCGACACATATAAGTACACAAACGTATATTTGCACGAAAAAAGTTAATTTACCTAAAGAATATGCAATGGAAAGGTCAATATATATATATATATATATATATATATATATATATATATATTTTACTGAATTTTTAGTAACAAGCTGTTTAATTTTGTTACTCACGCCCTTTAGGCTCCATTCGTATTTAATTTGCGATGCTTCTGCAAAGGTATTATTTACTATAGCATTTTTGACGATGCTCACATAAATTTTTTAATATACAAAGACTCCATAAGATAGAGAATGTTTTGGGTACAGAATACCTATTTCTATATCGTGGTGAGCTGCTCAATTTCACTATTACAGATTTCACGTTCCTATGCCTTGGCTTAAGGTCGATAATCCCAGTGTTCTGTTCGTTAAACTATAGAGGAACTTAATTCTTTTGTCTCGTCTCCACAAAGACTTCGTTTTCAACATTACACACAAGCAAGAAACTGCCTTTGTCGAAGACTTGGCTGATATGGTCAAGCCAAACGGGGAATGGAGGTCAAGCTCAAAGGATTTGTGTCAATACACAAAGGCAGATAAAAACAAAGAGCCTAGAGCCGCTTATCTCAATTAGCCTCCAGCAAGAGATCCGATCGCCTTTACTTGGGCAATCCCTCACCGAATGACACTCCTCCCGTCTCTTCTGACGTTATTTTAGAAAGTTCCTATGGCTCATTATTTATAGACATCTGCCTGCTTTAGAGATGTAAGCGCTAGCAATGTGGTGGACGAGTGAAAATTCTCTCGTTGGACAACGTGGACAAATTCCTCATAAAATTGGTTTTATTAATTTACTCAACACTTACTTGTAGAAAATATGTAACATACCCTGCATTAAATGTGTAAGGTTCAAAAAGCTGAAAATAAAGCTATTATTATTATTATTATTATTATTATTATTATTATTATTATTATTATTATTATTATTATTATTATTATTGCATAGAGGATGAACGTGCAAGTATTGACCATTCATGTGTCATTTGCTTCCATGGTTGATAGAGGAAGATTTGCTGATTGTTACAAGCAAATCCAGGACAGTTAGCGATTACTGTGTGAAAAAGCTGCATGAGCTGCATGTCTCAGCTTACTGCACCAGCGGTTGGTGACCTAGAGCATGACTTGTCCCAAGATGATGAGATTCTAAGACAACATACGATCCACAATAAAATAAATGCTTTTGGGAATGAAATGGGAAATGAAAGTCGCGGATTATGTTCAACGAAACAGATGACTGACCATTTCTTTCACAACAAATGGGCTTTTTTAAGGTTTATCAGGAGCATTTTCTCTAGCAAGTTACTGGTTTGAGTTCCTCTAAATGTTGCTTAATGCAGGGGTTCTCGACCTTTTGTAGTGACCTGCGTTACATTCAACCCAGGATATTATATGTGCCAGTAAGCAAATTTACGAGAGAAATGCGTGATTTTTTAATAAAGAGGTAAAAATAAGAATGTCTCATATTTATAAAAATACTAGTGATTTATTTCGTTATTTCTTGTATGTAGTGTTTAAAATTGGACATTTATTGGATTAAAAATGTTCAATCTATTCCGATTCCCTAAATTGTTCTCGGAAACATCTCAATATTAATTTTCTTAAGGTTAAAATATAGTAAATGAATACACAAACTTCGATATATTCCTGATAATGGTACTCCAGTACTCAGACTTACAACAGATAAAAGCTATTAACTTTACAAATTTAACTAATATCTGACTCATACTTTTGTTTCAGTGTGAAGTTGGTGTTTGTTTAGCTAAACACAATTCATTGATGTAAAACAAATATTAAGTTAGCTTATTTGTTAAAATGTTTACGTACCACCCGACAATAGCTCAAGTACCATCAATGGTACGTGTACCACAGGTTGAAAACCCCTAGCTTAATGCTTATTATGTGTAAAAAAGTTTGTAATGGACTTCTATCTTATGTCTAATATTTTTACTTGCTGTTATTAACTGGATTTAATTTTCAGTCGCACTGCAAATCAATGTCTGGATAAGATTGTAAAATATTTTGAGAAGAAGCGGTAGAAGGAGCCGCTTGTCCATTATATATATATATATATATATATATATATATATATATATTAGTAGTAAAGTTGTGCAACTCGGCTTTATACCACTGCGAGCTACCGCTGCATTCCAGGACAAGATACACATATTTTCCAGCAATTTTAATTCACGTACAGTTCTGTTAACATGCCCAACGAAAGATATTCTGAATCCACCTGAGGTTGCTGTTATGACGCCTTCATTTACTAATTCATACAATAAAGCTCTTTCTCTCGAAATGCCAGGTTTGAGTACTAACAATAACTTTTGGATTCATAAATAAATGGTTAGGTTAGCCTTTGGAAGCGAGCAAGCAGTAAAGGAACTGAACAAACCATAGAACACATTATTTCTACAATACGTCCATCACAGTCTTGTTACGCGTAACGATCGGGTGGTGTATGTGATCAGTTATTACCTAATGTTCTGTATCATGGCCTTTTTGTTTTCCTATTGAGTTGCACTTAACTCTTATTGTTGCTTTTAGCATGTTGAGTTTTTGTAAAAGTATGACTTTATATGTTCTATGAATAAATGATGTGGTTCTCACTCTCATGTTCCAGAACATGACGATATTATGCAAAGAATGTTATGAGGAAACTGTAATTCATAAAGGAGACTAAGTTTCAAAGAATGAATTGCTTGACGAATGAATGGTTAGATTAGCGTTAGGAAACGAGCGAATGTAGCGAGTATACTTCAATTTTAGTTATAATTAATGCGGTTATAAAAGTGCAGATTGTTTAATATTGTATTTTTTATTTAAATGCCAAGTTATGTGCTATAAAATTCGTAATAGGGAATCATTGGCATGTAGTGAAGGAATTTCTAACTTATTACCTATACAAAAACGTTGTTTGCATATACAGAATTCAGTTTCCAACGCTAGCAATAAATACACCTGAGAACTATAACAAAATACTGCTTTCAACCCGGTTTTCTTTTGAACCATACTTTCCTTTAACATATCTTACTATAACATCGTCAACACATTCAAGGACTAATTTGAGAATTATATAATGTTCCTTTCAGTGCACAAAAAGCTAGCAATAAAAGCCTAAACCAATAAACAAACGAGTCTTACGTGCAATATACAATATTATGTAAATAATGACAGTGTATCACCTGAGTGTAACATCATTATCATTGGAAGCACAACTATGATGAAGGTTAGTTATTAAATTCTGTCATTTGCTATACTTAAAATTACTCGGTGATCCTATTTAATTAGATTTTATCGGGATTCAGTTTGAATAGATGGGATAATTGATAGTTAGCTCACCTTGTCTTAAAGAAGTAGTGAAAGTTGCACGTTACTGTGCAACTTAGTGAATACTTAAAAGTACTATCACGATCGCATTTTACAAACAAATTAACTTATTACCTAGTTGTTGTTTTGAACCGAGTGCTGCCGACAACACACGAATGTGAGCGTTATTCAACTGGGTTGACATCTAGTGAGGAGGGCGAGTTCTGTCTACCTAACTGGTGATGACTTTATTTTGTTCATGCTCATTAACAATGCAGCATATCATGGTTGTTTCTGTGTCATCAGTTAGCATTCCTACATGGCTGCACTAGCGTCATGTAAAGGTAGTGGGAAGGCACCAATAAGAGCTGATGTAAACAGTTCGCAGCGCTCCCATAAAAACCAGGAAACGTAAAAGAAACTGCATGAGACTGTATATCTCGCAAGGTGGACCCCGCTCTCCACTGTGAATTCTCATAACTAAATCAACCGGTGGCTCATTATAATGACAGAAACTCGCCCCGCTATAATGATGTCATTAATTTCAAACGACTCGCGGTAAAATCGGACTAACTTTAATTACCCACTATGCTCACTAGCTCCCTAAGGGTAATTTAATCACTATTTTCTACACCGAGAATTAAATTTGACCTGTGGGCTACATTTTTAAGCAATACTATTTACATAATATGTGAATCACAACAGCAAACTATATTTTATGTGAATATTACAGGTACGTAAGGGACACAAAATCAAATGTACAAATCCTCGCGCCATTACACTGCCCGAACTACGCTTTTATGAGATGGCACTTGATAAGCAAGTTCTCCATGCTGTTATTATCGCCAGCATCAATTAACACACACACATCTTTCCTTATATGTTTACATTGTTGATCTGCAAAATTAACTTATGAAAATATATCAAGCGTGATTAGTTACAATTTTGTTAAAGACACAATTGTTAAACGTTTTAGAAGGAAGGAAATGACTTCATATATGAAACTATCCTTAGGCACGTTTAATACTCCACTAGACTAATAAATCCACATGGCTTGTCCTCAAAAGATTCTGGCGCCACTTCAGGCCATTTTGACGTCCATTTGCCATTCGTAATAGGTCCACTAAAAGAAATCACAAGTATAAACCTCAATGCTGTAACTTTATATTGTAATAAAGTGTTTGGTGGTGTAGAGAAATAAAATAACGTATCTGCTTACCATGCAACTCAACAAAATGTGCACGTTTTACAGGTTTTTAAATTTCTTACTGAATTGAGTCATAATCAAACGTTACTGTTTATAAGCCCAATGTGATAAACCTAAAAGAAAGAAGAAAAACACATTGGGGGAAGAAATTTTAGGAAGAAGGAAAATTTCTTCTGTTTTTCCTGAAGTTTAATAATTCAATCGCTTTCACACTATGTTTTTTTTTTTAATTTGTCACACGTGACCACAACAGAAAATAGCGCACGATATTTCTTTTCGTTAGAATGGTGTTATTTAATATATTGCTCAAGGAAAATCCCCGGCGCAGAAATTCGCATGAGGCTAGCGCATTAAAAAGGGCGAGCGGGAACGTGAGCGTTCGAAATCAGCCATGTAGCTGTCGCCCTCGAACAGCCGCAATTGAAAGCAAGAAAGGGAGAGAGTTATGGTCATTAACGAACATCCTTGCGTGTTCATGGATGAAATAGCAAGAATAATTTAAATAGAACACAACGCAATTTAGGAGATAAATAATAGTTTAGAGTACAGGAAAAGTTATGTTTATTGTGTTCGCGTATATTGATCAAAGACCCAAGTTATGCTCAAAACCGCCAACATCAGAAGTGCTTCAAAGATATCGAAATTAAGAAGATGATTTTACGTTTACTATTGTGAAAAGGAACGAAATTAGGTTTCATCATTTCAAGCTGAAACAGGAGAGCATATTATAGCACCGTTTGAAATCACCAACAAAATAGAAAGCAAAGGCAGTGCCATCAGCTGTAAAACTTATAGCTTAAAGCTGGAATACAGAGGGTGATTCTGGGAAACCATAAATACGTCAGTCCTGGTGGCCTAGTGGTAACCATACTTGCTTTGTAAACCAAGATCGCGATTCCATCCCGGTCAGGGTCGATGGATTTATTCGTGCGTAAAAATCCTAAGTATGGCTTCCTTTGGAAGGGAAGTAAAACAGTGGGTCCCATGTCATAGATTTACGGCATGTAAAAAACCTCAAGCCTGAAAGTAGAGGCCTCTGAGCAAAATTTATGCCGTTTCACATGGGACGTTGATGACCTGAGATGTTAAAGAGCGTCATAAAATAAAATAAATAAAATAAAATAAATAAACAACAAAACCATAAATACTGCAGACACTGTAAAAGTTCCTGGAAGAAATATAATCTTCCATCATGATAATGTTCTGCTCCACTCTGCTCGCTTCACATAAAAAACATTTCTTAAATGGGATGAGATGTTTACACAACCTTAACACCTACCTATTTTTGGTTTCTTAAAGGATTAGATTCTGTCAGCTTTGAGATAACTTCAGAAAGCTGTGCATCAGTATCTTTGGCAGGATGGAGTGACCGGAAATGTTCCATAACTAGGAGAAAAATGTGCATAAAGAAACCGGAATTATGTGAAAAAGTAAACCAAAATCTATAAATTAAGTTGATATACTCGTTTTTACAATAATTTACCATGAAAATTTACAAAACAATTGTTGCATATGACTTTTATATGATTGTAATATACAGGATGGAAGGCATATAGCCGTCATCCTTTGAATCCAAAAGAGAGAATGAAAGGGTCCGATCTTTCATAGGTTTGTAGAAAAACTCTAAAAAAAGAGATGTTTGGAAATCGCACTACTAAGTGTGTAGCTACTAGAATGCTACCACTGTACAAATCAGTATTAAGGATAGCAGGTCCAGGATGACAAAGGGAAATATGCGCACTGAATATTTGAAAAGTGGCCACATTTATGTTGCACCGATTGCATTACAGAAATGATATTATGTTAATACCAGTATTAACTTTATATGACAGTAACAATATTTTGTGCATTTTCAGCGAAATCTTTATTATTTAATGAAACACGCATTTATTTTAACTTTGAATGAAAGAAGAAAAATGCTTTTCTTCAAAATATTTACCTAAACGTGCTGAAAGTGAGCAACAAATAGGTGCAATTATTTAATTCTTTATCAGTGAAAGAAAGTAAATCATACATGGTTTTACATAACCATTCAATAATATAAAATAAAAACAAAAAAAATTTTTATTGGTTTAGAGAAATAAAACTCAAATAAAACAATGAATTTATTTAAACATTCAGTCAAGGTTGGCATGCTAACGTTCCTATATACAAAGGTGCAAGCTACAACGGAACGACTAAGCACTGTGTGTGGAACTCCAGTTTAAAATCTCCAAGTGCCCAGTTCCTACAGCGAACGCACTCCTTATACCAAACATGTTTGAAGTAGGTACAAGTAAGCGTTATAAACTCCTCCATCCCCCATACTGTCAGCCACTGTCTCAACCTAAGCAACGCTTTTTTTCTTCTCAGCTGATTACACCTATACACATTGTGCTAGGTACATTTATACAGGATGGGGGCAAAAATATACTGCGTTTACATTTGATAACCCAGTATAGCTGTACAGAGCAACGATGACGCCGCAATCATTTGTTTATTTCAAATCTGTTGCCATTTCGTTCGAATTGAGTCGTTGGAACATTCGGACTGTAGAAAAATGGCAAGATTTTGACAATCCTTTCTGGGGCGACACATTTCACATTTTGGCAATGTCCAGAAGATTTTTTTTTATCTTAAAAGCGAAAGATCTTTTCCATTCGCCAGCAAACAACTGACTGCCATCCATGCTTATGGAGCTATTTGTGATACTTGTATTAATAGCTTCCAGAGGCAGTTACAGAAGGAGGTCATTTACCGGATATTATTTTTATGAAATAAAGATCCATTCGAGTGAACAAAAATTGCCCACTATTGACTTTGATTTGAAAAATAATATTTATCAAGGAACGTAGTTATTCCTTCCACAATTAATTTCTCTTTTTTGTACCATCCATTTTGCTTCATCCTGTATTTTGTATTGTACCCAGTCTTACATTTGCGAACACTTAGCTCAACTAAATTTTAGAGACACGTGACTTATGCACTTTTTTCCTCACAGTTTTCACTGCCTTTTCTTTTATACCATTTTAAGTGTACAGAAAAGCTAAAGAATGCTCACTCAATCTCTATTGTCGTTTAGAAGTAGCATCTGCCCACACTACGGGATCCTTTAAAGTTGTCTGCAGGGTAGGCTCGGTAAGTTCTTGACTTGTAGATGTTTTAAGAAGCTCATTGGTCTTCTTCGTCATGAGACAATTTGAAAATCTCATTATCCCGAAACAAAGCAAGTCACCGCTGATCTTGCACCATAAGCGGGTCTCCTTGAGCATCTACAGGAGTACACGCTCTATATGCCCTTCATCTCTTTGCTTCCCTTCCTTCTCTTTCTTCCCAAGGGACTTCCTGGACCTATTTGAATACACACGGAATAAATAACTGTCTTGGAGATAGTACCTTATGTAAAGTAGTCGGTGCCGAAGCGACATTCCACGCCCTTTGTTTGTGTGTATGTAGAAAGTGGAGCATCCCACCAGAAATTTATGACTTCTCCTATGGCTTGGCAGCACAGCATCCAGTTCAGGAGCATTTTGAAAATAAGTTTCCTTTTTCACCTCGTGCATCTTTTTTGTTTTTTTTTGTTTGTTTGCTTTTTTGCATTCGAAAGGTCCACATATCCTGTTTTCTGTATATATTTACTCACAGACCTTTGTAGCTGCTTGGTCATATACGGAAACACAAAGATTTTAATACATATAAACATATAAATAAAGATTGTAATACATGAAACGTTTTTTGTTTGCTGAAAATTCGGGATTTATCTAACAATATTTAAGCCCTTTGTGTGAAAGGTGCAATTAGTTGCGAATTATTTGTCTTTATAATTTTTTGTGATGTGTAAAATATAGCTGAAATATTTTTTATTTCGAATACCTTTGAGATTGGTTAGCCATTAGTCATTCGTGATTATCTTAAATGTCAAATATACCCATTTATCATGGATGTTCCATTTATTGATAATTTCTTAGGAAATTATCTTTCTGTTAAAGAATTATTCAATTAAAAGTTCAAAGGTGTGGGTACTTTTTAAAAGTATACAATTGAGGTTCAACTGTAGTAATATGCAACTATATAAAACAGCTTATCCCATTTATCCTTACTTACATGAGGACACTAGATAGAGTAACCTTTGATAGATTGCAATAAAAGCTGTGGCAGGTCTTTGGGTTTTAGTTTCTTCATGGGTATAAATATGCTAAAGCCTTATCTTGAAAGCAGCAAATTGAGCACTCATTGAAAACTTTAACGAATAAGTTTCTTGAAATATTTGGTTTGTTGGATAAAAGTTTAATTACCACGTTGATCCAAAGTCAAAACCTTCCAGTTTGTAATAGACGTGCAAAAGTTTAGGCTCATCCAAACATATCATTTTCAGAAAATAATAGCGAATGTTTAAAATATCTGAAGAATTACTTTCTGGTGTGGACAGAATGTAAAAATGCGCACTTTCCTAACAAGGCAAAGAGAAGGTTCAAATTGGTAAGGAATGCGTTATTACATCAAGAAAACCTCTACCTCAGAAGAATTATATTCCACGGTCACTATTTCAAATGCTTGTTCACCAGAGCGAGTCCTAACATGCAACATTGAAAGATTAGGATACTTTACATAATATTCCCAAATGTAATGCTAATTTTTAAGACGCCAAAATGGTGTTTGTGGCGGTTATCAATTATTTATGACCAATATTGAGCATTATTTTGCAAATGGGATCAAGATACTAGGGTAGCTAATTAATTTTCGAGATTCTACTAAGTTGGAGGTTATAAATGGTCAACTTTGCCTATTTCTTTTCAAAGTAGTCTCCCATGTTCTTTTATAATTAAATAATGTTTCTTTAGAGATAGCACAAACCTCCTCCTTTGTAGAACGGAACAGCTTCTTCCAGACTGTCAAACTGATGGCGCCTGAGTTTTCCCTTGATAGGTGAAAACAGAAAAGGGAACCAGATCTAAACTTTACGACGGGAGATTGAGCAATGTCACTCCCAATTCTTCATAAATTTTATTATTTTCAAAGCGGTGAGCGCGGAAGTTATTTCATGGTAAAGCAAGTCAGACTTTGGTCTTCTTTCTGGTAGGTAGCATTCTGAAGACCCTGAGAATGCAAACCTTGGGGTTCCAGTTGGCAGTGACTGTGTTTTGTTCCTGGAATGGATTGTTTATAATAGGGGGCACTTGCCGAGAAGAAACTGGTACTATCTTTGTGCCTACTCTTCCACATCCATATCTTTACTGAGAGGTCGGCAATTGGAAAGACGCAGATCGCCGTCTGCCTCTTTGATTGCAATTCGTGATGGTAAATCGTCCTGGACACTTCGAAAGCTTCCATTGGCGTAACGACGAACCGTTTCCTGGCACTATTGCACACTGTCTTCCTTTCTTTGTTGTTCTGTAAGGATATAGGATATCCAACGATAATAAAGCTTCCTCACACGAAAATATTTGTGCACCTGCAGCGAGTAAATGTTTAGGCTCTCCACCTAGTTGTTGGTCACTCGTGGATCTTCTTCACTAAGGCTTTTACAACCGAGCGGAGTGGCTCAGACTCGCATTTGAGAGGTCTGGGTTGTGTCCGCCATCGTGACCTTGTTTTTTCTCGTTTTCTCTGGTCACTTAGGCGAATGCTAGGATGGTTATTTACATTTCACGAAATTTCTGCTATGCCAATTCATATACCTTTCATTTCGTTGGTTCTGTCACAGGGTCGAAAGTGTCAATGTGACGGTAACTTGCGTTTTGGAAAGGTTGCCTACTGGAATCTGGAATAGAAGCTGACGTTCTGAGAGGATCGAATAACTGGAACTCATGTGGAGGGGCTCACCCAGCGTCTCGGAATACTCAATCTGGAATAGGGACGCCTTCTGCATCCGTGCAGTCATCTTGACCGCAAAGTATGTGGCCCTATTGCAGTCATAGCCACAAAGGGCTAGCTGTAAACAGATTCAAATATCGAAAGTATTCCCCTTCGCCTCAGACCATCACTGAATTCTTGGCTTCTACAGAGCCGTGTTTTCATATGGGACTACTATTGCTAGACGTCTCTTGTTTTCAAGGCTATCCTTGCTGGTCTAAACTTGCAAACCAGTTATAAACTTTGAACGTTAAGGGGTAGAGTCTGAAAATCTCTCTGTATTTTTTCAAGGCATTCTTGTTTGCAAAGGCCGCACTTATAACTGAAAAAAAATAATCGGACGAAAATACTCAGGAGTCAGCAAATTTGTTCCCTGCTTCCCGTTGTCAGCAACCACACACTATTTCCAGTGCTGACAACAGGAAAGTGATATTTCTCATAATATCTTCAAATACTGAAAAATATATAACACCTTCATATATCACAGTTGTTAAGTGAATTATTTTTAAGGGCACTGACATAAGAGATAATCATAAAATATAGTAATTAAAGCAAAAGGTCGTAAAATATTAAATTAATTAAATTAACACAGCAAAGTGATTAATAATTTAAATATTTTTTCTGGTAAACTTAAAATCAATTGACAAAACTTTCTATTTATTTTATTAACATCTTTCCATGCATTCTCTACACCGCAAATTTCTAATCCAATTGAATGTGAAAATATCAGTATCATATCTTGGTACAGGGAACTACAATGAAAAGTAATAAAATGTGATCGATTTTGCTTTATAAAACTACAGGCAGTTAAAGATAAATTAAGCTGATATTACACAGGGTCATCGAGAAGTCGCTCCTCAGGCATTGTGCAGCTGAGATTCGAGAGAAGCGAATTCGAGTGGCATCTGGCTGCGTACCGAGTGTATAGTTATTGTGTTCAATTAACCACCAAGGCCCTGCAAAGTCCAAATCTTAGCAGAAGTTACCTGCTAAAACCGATTTCGAAGGAATGTAAGAAATGTAGGAATACTAATTTTCTCCTCTACGGAGAAAATTTTGAGGACCGTTATAATAATTGGTTTCCTTGAAATGCTTAAATAGAAAATTTAAGAAATGCTCAACATGAATAACCAACAGTTCTTCGTTACTAAATATTTTTAGTTTAATTAAATTTCTAGAATTTGAATATGTGCCTTTATATTTCAGAAATTGAGTATTTTTGCTCTCTTACAATATAATACTAGTATATTCCCTTATTGTATTGGAGAATTCTTGTTTTCAGCTAACATTCAACGTTGCTTCTCAGCTTACTAGAGCAAACAATGACAGCCGGAAGGATATGGTATATCAAAACATTGAAGACTACTTATTCTAACTGTACACATTATATCTTGCTAAGTATTAACAATTATTATCATAATATTGTAAATTTTCTGTTGAATACATTGTATACTAGACTTTTAAATAAGTAAAGATTTTTCCTTGCTGATTGAAGTTAGCATAAATGGGTTCTCTTGATATGAAACAAAGGAAAGAATATCAATCAGTTTTTCTTATATGTGGCCTATTCATAGATTCCAGTTACAGCTGCAAAAGCAACGTCAGAGCAAGAAAACACCAGAACTACGTTGGCAGAAATATTCGCTGGATGCAACAGTAATGAACTGAAGAATGTTGAACAAGCGTTTTGAGTGCGTTTTCCAGCCACTTGCTGACGCTAAGTGACGAGTGTTGTTCATATTACGCTTCGTCTCTTCCCGTTCTCCATTTCCACCCCCATGTTGATCTCTTTCCACATATGTGAAGTATTAGGATGTACACACAAATTCCGACTGGTGAAATTACAATTATCAAATATTCAGCATGCACTCCCTACTAACTTGTAACTCTGGCTAATTTCAGGTTGAGGCATACGAGAGCACCAGAACAACAGTACGTGGTACTGCTAATGAGTTCAGTTTAATGAATAACGAGGCCAGGAAATCGAAAGCACAAAACTTCAAGGAAATAACAGAATCTCTGTCTGCAGAGTTACTGAAAATAACTCCATTTTATATGTCTTGTGTTTTGTGATGCTCTTTTAATTGAAAGCTGATATAAAATTATGGTTTTAAGCAAACGCACGCAAGAATTTTAGAATTTTATCTAAGCTTAGCGTATGAGAAAAGTATTAATTAATTACAAGTCAGTTATGCTTTTTAAGTCTTGAGTTTCTCAACATTTCGACCACAGAACAAAATAATTATTTTAGTGTTCATACATTCTGGTTAATATATCTTTTTTAAAAAGTTATCTGTTGTTTTTTCTACAATTAAAATATCTGCCTCGTATAATAACATATTAAGATTTTTAAGTCAATTTAACTTTATTTATTGTGTATTTCTCGATGAACATATGGAATCATCTATATACGTGTGAGTGTGTCGGACCAAGAATTATAGAGTAACCCTTATCTAACACCTTTATTTATTAAAACAGGTTTCTTAATATGCTAACAAAATTAATTTCCCAATTATTATATTGTTATTATTGTTATTATTATTATTATTATTACTATTATTATTATCACCATCATCATTATATATTTACTAAAATATAGTGTTTTGAATAGTGTTTAACACCAGTTTACTACTGAGGCACTATAGGCGGTGGGCATTGATGAAAAGTTAGATGAAATGATTAAATAGAAAAGGATTTTTAAGGAAGGAAACTGGCGTTCCAGGCCTATATTCAGAGCATCTCCGGTATTTTTGAGAATTGAAGAACTGGAAAAAAAGAAGAAGAACCCAGTAAGGGAGAACAGTTCATGCAGTAAACGAACCCCAGACCTCCAGCATAACAAGTTCGTGCCTTAACGATCTCGGCCACCCGTGTGGGTATTGATATATGCATACACTGCTTTTATTTACGTATTTATTTATAAAATAGGTTTGCCCATATGCTGATAAAACTTATTATTATTACTATTATTATTATTATTATTATTATCGTATTGTTATACAAAACCTTTTCTTAGCTTATCTTGCATTATCTTGTGATAATAATATTAACTTTTTAAAAAGCTATATTTTTAGTTTTTATAATAATATGCAGGACATTAAAATCGTAATGAGTAAGAACAAACAATCAAATATTAACACGTAAATATATAAATAAAATGACAATGAAAGAGAAAAAGGATTATAGGAAATCAAGATATTTCTAGATTTGATTCCATAAAGTCAGTTTCATTACAATTCTTTCCTTCTCTCCTACAGAAATTGGAACAGTTGGGGGTTAGCAAATCCAAGGAATACAACACAAAACCAATACATTATTTTAATTGATTTGCTTTCCGAAACAAACTACTGAACTTTCGAAACATTTCCTACAGCTGACTGATTGGATACGTTGTGGTATAACATAGTCTCCTCTTCCACGGAACGAAGTATCGCTCTGTTTGCGCTTTGTATTTTATATTCAGTGTGATGTTTGTTTTCCAGCTGAGGTATTTCTTTGTTACCGCTCAGTCACATGGATACACAAAAGATTTATGCTCTGTACGGCGCAATAATCACAGAAAGAGAGGACTCCATTGAAAAAAAAAGTAATGGTACTTAACTCGAAGAGCTAGGGTGGGATGGATCCTTAACTATTCTCTGAATATTTGCAACAACAGCTGGAATAAATCGTTCCATAAAAACGACCCATGTTGTCCTGTTTATTTTTTTTTAATTTATTGCACATATGCAGCTACCTCAGATAGGCATGGCATAGTATAACGAAACAAATGAGAAATGTAATTTAAAATAAATCGAGTTATTTAAGTGTACAATTTGACTGGGGTATAAAACGATTGCACGAAACAAAACAAAAGCACTGCAAATAATTACGGATCGGATGACGGGTATCCTGTTTCCACATATAACGAATACACATTTTTGCGACTCAAAACGAGAAAGGTAGTTCCAATAACTACATGCAAACCTTGAAATCCCGTGGCTACAAAAAAGATTGAAAAATTGAAAAGGCTTGAATGTATTTGTCCGAAATGTATCCAACTATTTAATATTAAAAGTAGCTTAACTAGACAACACATCTTGGTTTCCTTTAAAGCCCCCAGCTCCTATAATCATCTGCAAAGTAATTTCATCCACAGCCTAAAACAAAGACAAAGAAGAAAGAATTTAACAGGAAGCCAACTGTGCACACATAAAGCGAATGAAAATAGCGTTTCACTAACCATTAGCAGCTATAAGGAAATTGTCGGTTCGCGAATGCTAAGTAAGAGATCTTCTGTGAGAATTCTGGAGAATTTAAGAACAGGTCTGATACTGATTGAGCCATACAACTATCGTCCAATTGCGCGGCATTTTCTCTCAATATCGAAAAACTCCTCCTGCTAACTCCAGGCTCAAGTCTGTTGGCAGGCGACTAGTGGAAAGGTTAATTAATTGTGCAATGGCTCAGCGTATGCTATCTAAATTGGTTATTTTTAAGAATGATAGCATAAACGCGTTAAGTTTCAAAATGATTAGAACGAAGATTCTTATCTCGTTTATTAAAATAAATTGTATTTAAAAAACTAGGGTCTCTTGAAAGAATTGAACTGAAATTCATCGGGAATTATAGGAATGATGAGTAGATTTTTTACATGTACATACAAAGTTTTGATTTCCTAAATTGTTAAAAAAAAAATCTATTTTCCAGTGCATCATCAACACTAAAAGGTGTTCGCAACTCCCAAATGAAAAGGCCGTGAGGGTTTCTGTGTTTTTACAGTTCTGTTTCAAAATATGCAGAAATGTTGCAATATAGCATTATAATATGCATTATTATATTTGCTCTTTTCCTCGGTAAAAGTGAAGTACAAAATTATAGCTCCGTTCTCTAATATTATCTTTATGAAACTCTTAAATTATCCTGTCTTATAGAATTTGCCTAACATTTGATGATCGAGCAAGGTCATACGAAATGTATGTTTAATAATTAAAACTTTCAACAAGGTTTTTATGAAGTTTACATTTTATAGCGATTTGTAATATAACAAAATTATTTATTGTCATCTTCCTTTGCTGTAGCGTGTGATTTGAATCTACGTACTAGTGAGCAGAGGCTTTTGACTATTTGTTATTTTTTTTACAAAAGTACTAACAATAATAATAATAATAATAATAATAATAATAATAATAATAATAATAATAATAATATAAGGTTTTTGGAGAAACGTGTTCATTCTAGCATTAAAATAATGTCAGTGCAATATAAATATCTATTAACACATGTGCATTTACATATAAATAATAACATGATCACCTCCTTGGTCTAGTGGTTATGCTTAAGAAATTTTCTAAGTTAGGGAGGTCTGGAATGGAGTCCACCCAGCTTCATGAGGATAATTGTGAAGCTGCCTGATGAAGAGATGGCGTTCTTCGGGCTATAGAGCCGCGTGCTAGGCAACCTGCGGGGAGCCGGCAGGCTGATCACATGCCTCCCTGCAATACTGCCCTTTATCAATGAAGTCGTAAGACGGAGGTAGAGGAAGCAGATGTCGCTGCGGCAGGCTATGGGTCATCCCCGGGTTGTAGCGCGAATGAGAAGATGAAGAAATAGAAACATATTTAAAGAAATTAAAATATAGTTAAAAATGGGGGTATTGTGTAATTTATACAGAGAATACAAAGTCACTAATTTATGTGTGTGTTTGTGTGCCTGGTAATCGTTGTGTTTCTCCCTCCCCAAGTTGCGCGCGCAACTGACATTTCGAACATCCGAACAAGGGTAATGTCTGAGCACTTATTGCACATTTTGGACAATCTGTAAGAATTATTCAGAATGAAGATTTCGTTAACAAATCATTCAATATATTTTCATTAATAGAAACAGCTTAAATTGTCCACGCATGATTAATAAATTAACAGAATCAAATTTTTCCAAAACTAAAGGCAATAATATAATGCCCATTTATCAACGTATGAACATGCTTAAAATGTTTGCAGACTTTCAGAATGTTTCACTCAGAATTTGAATTTTTTACTTTTAAACATTGGATTGTTTCAGTATTGTTTATTAGATTTTAGTTTGTTTATAAATAATTAACTGATGTCTTTCGTTCTCTTGCGTAATACTAGACTAAGCTAAATATTGTTAGTTAGTGTGTGTGTTTTCCTATAGCATATTGTCCACAAAGCATGTGTTTCTCTTTTTAATCAAACTAGCCAAAGAACACTAGCTTTGAAAAAATCATCAGCCTGGAAAAAATCTCCTAGCTCAGAAAAGAATAATAATAGTCTAAATAGCAGAAGAAAGAGTAAGAAAGAATTTGCCTATATTAGCAGTTTATTTTCCACTCCCAGTTGGAAGGTTAATGATATTCTATCGTGGAATATCAGTAAGCAATCTATAAATGCACAAACGTTAAAATATCCTCAGTCTGCCTAGAGTTTTCCATTTCTCGCAAATAATTTTCCAGTTCTCAGCCGATAATAATATTTTCTACTCCGCTTTCCGCTTACATGGTCTGAGAAGATGATTATTATAATTTTGTGACTAATTCATTTATACCATATACCTCCTTTTCATAGAAAATTAATACTTTTATAATTTAAGTGATTATTTTTCTTGAAGGTGATTTTGTCGGTCCTGGTGGTGTAGTGGTAGCCATACTTGCTCCTAACCAAGATCGCGGGTTCGAACCCGGTCAGGATCGATGGATTTTTTTTCGGGCGTAAAAATCCTAAGTACGGCTTCCTTCGGAAAGGAAGTAACGCCGTGAGTCCCATGTTGTACATTTATGTCACGATAAAGAACCTCGAGCGTGAAAGAAGAGTTCTCTGAGCAAAATTTGTCGGAAATCATGCCCGGAATTGAATGGGACGTTGATGACCTGAGATGTTAAAGAGCGTCCGTAAATAAAACAAAGCAACAAGGTGATTGTGAACGCTAAATATTTTTATTCCAATCAACTCGTAATAAACAGCAGTGGAAATTAAAAGAGAAATACATTTTGGTTGTCCTGATACACCATTCATGACTAGTCCTTCTTTCAAATACTTTGCAGCAGCCTTAACCAGTACAAATGCCTTGAGTTTTTCACCATCTATTCTAAAGAGGCTTATCCTGCAAGAATGCAGGCATATCAGTCTTTATTTGTACATAGCGATAGAGAGTTTTATACAAACTTTCATTCAATTTGCGTAGTTTTCTCATGCCAGTTATTCAATATAATGCGATTTTATTTCATATACTTTTTTGTATATTTTGACTCATACCGACTGTTGCACTGTGGCGAAAAATATTTTTGGAATATTAAAACAATGGAAGAAATGTAGAGGAAGGGTACGATGGAAGACCAAACAGTAGACTTTATTTGGTACTAAATTAGATGCTATGTTGGAGCAAAGATAGAATTCTATTTGTTTGTATCCTTTAAAATGTGTTGTTTTTGTTATAATGCTGTAACATTTTAATTAACAACATACCTAAAATCTGGACATCCCTGTTTGTGGTACTATATCTAAACCGATATGACAATATTGATGTACACAGACAATATAATGAAAATATAAAGAAATGGAAAGAAGAAAGTTTATAGAAAATATCTATTAAGAATCCCTTTTAGATCTGGATTATCTGGTATGCTACAGGAGGAAAATGCAACGGAGTAGGGAAGTCAAAAACTGCTAAATGAGTGGGAACGGGTCAGGAAAATAATAAATAACACCTGCAAAAGCATCTGGAATAACAAAGAAAACGTTAAAAGAACTGTAAAAAAGAAGAGAAAAGTTACGTTAATACAGATAGAAATAATGAAAAGAATGTAGAAGAAGCATCTGCAGAATGCAATTAATTACAAAAGAGGAAAACGATGATTTCATTTCAGAAAAGCGCTTTGCTAGACTTTCTGTATTTGCAAAATAGCTACAGTGTACCGGCATGCGTAAACTTTTTACTCCGATGTTTTCTTTTACTGCCCCCCCCCCCCCCCCCTGTCGGAAGAAACAATGCTACGTGTGTAAGTCAGCGATCTTTTTCCTTTCCAACTTGAAGGAAGTGCAGCTCCTCGGTCACTCCTGCGGGACGATCTCCCTATCTTCTCTGCTGGAGTTAGAGGCGTTTTGGGGTTCTCATGATGCGAAATCTTTTATCTTCACTTCTACTTTTCCTTTCTTCCACTTTGCTGAGTCGAGTGGTTTTCCTTTCCTCTACTACATACCGTCCGTCCCTCGGAGCCTTGTGTGTTTGTGGCATCTCTGCGGACCCCTTTGTTCGTCTGTATTCAAGCTGCCTTCATCCTAGGAAGAAGGTGCATTAGCCTCATTGGATTACTATCAGCGATGGCTCCCAGACTAGATTGTGTACGGTGACCATCTACCTTGCTTTCTTTTATGGGCCTTTTAACTATGATTTGAATCTTAAGAGAAAGCATTACTAGGATAATAAAACTTAGGTGATCATATTACTAGGATAATAAAACTTAGGTGATCATATGGGTTAAACTTTAATATTCAGCAGCATAATTCAATAGCCAAGGACTTTAAATCAACAATAAAATAATACTACAAATAATTAATAGGAAGCGGTATGAAAGTTGGTACTAAAGCCACTACGCATTGATAAAGAATATATGAGAAGGAAAGGAGTCAAAAAATAGGCCTTAAGAATAGAAAGAATTGAACTTGAACGCCTCGTTGTGGGCAGACATTAACTCCAAAACTAAAATGTGTTTAAGAATTTGCAAGAGGTTCAAGCACACAATAGCTTACCTTTAACAAATATATTATTCTGCAAACACATTACTAATTAATTAATTAATTAAATTCAAGTGTAGTAATCGTTCATATGTAGTTCTCAAATTTATCGAATACCTATATATTGAGTGGTTAAATTATAGCCTGTTTATGATTTAGCCTCTACCAATGACATTGGTATGCACACGTCACATCACAACGTAGATATGCCGTCGATGCCTCTCATCATATTGAAGCGTCTGAGATAATTTTTTCCACTCTCAAAAACTAAGGCTTTCTTTCTATTCATGCCTTTTTTTACGTATTCTGTATATGTTTTTATATAGGTTTATGTGTGGAGCACTAGCAAATTCAAACTATTTAGTTAATTACCGAACGGGATGGATTAGACAGTTACTCTTGGAACTGACATTCGGAAGGTTCTGGGTTCAAATACCTTCGCATGGCCACCCTGACCTCTCTCTCTCTCTCTCTCTCTCTCTCTCTTTGTGAATTCCTCTGGTCTTTTAGGTGAATACTTGAATGAATCTTTACTTTCCACTAATTTCCGCTCTTTCATTTAATATCATATTATTTCATTCCATTTCTGTTACTGGGTCTAAAGTATCATGGCTGGTATGGCGTGACGGTAGCTTGCGCTTTAGAAAAAGTTTCTGCTCCTGTTCCTGGTATCAAAACGACTCTTCTGAAGGACTTGAACACCTTGGAGGGATGTTATATCGGAAACAATGTTAGGAACACAGCCCGATGTCTTCCTCATCTCATATTTTTTCCCGGAGGTTCCCTCACTTGGGGTGTAAGCACAAACGACCAGCCCCAACGATCACAACAATGATTATTATATTAGTGTTATTACCAGCTCTTTAGAGGTGTTTTTACAACAATGTACAACGCTTGGATGTTAGTACTATATGATTAATGAGTATAATGAGTATATGAGTATATTTCGTTATTAATAATAAGTTTAGTTTTAATTGTTTTTGTAGTTATTAAATTTATTGTCAGTTATTGCGCTTGGTTTATAGTATATTCACAAACTATTTGTAGTGTCGATTCCAAAACCTTGAAGGCCTGAGATCGTACATGCGAATCTTGCTAAGAAAAGGTAAATGGAAATGTGCTATCTTATCTGCGCTTGAGTGCCGTATCTAGTGTCTAAAATCACCTTAGAATTGTACCTCTTTATTTCCAAGTGTCATCAGTCCACGTACTCCTTTCCTTGCGTCCCAACGTCACAGTCTGAGATAAGAGAGCAAAAAGAAATAATTCAAATGTGCCATAGCCCTCAAGTTATTAGCGAATAAAACAGACAATAAGAAGTCAGCATTTCATGTTACATTATACTAACTACACCTCCCGGCTACTGAGAGAAGCCTGTCTGTTTCGACATGAGGTGAGTAGTGCACCGCATAACTCTCGGCTCTGCAGGGATATTCGAATTGTGAAGGTTAAGATTGACCTGGTGTCTCTACAAACACAACACCAAATTGGACAAACTGTTTATTAAAATTATGACGCAGTTAAGGTCCACTCTGTTTGCAAAGATTACTAGAATAATGTTAAATTAAGGAAGGTAATTTAAGGGCAATTAATACGAAAATATTAAAAAAAAATTAAACTGGAAAAATTGTGTTTTATTATTGCACCATTATTACGACTAGTATTATAAACTCAAGTTAAGAATACTGAAATACCTAATAATAATTCATAATACATAATGCAATGCAATAAAATAAAATAATATAATTTATATAATTATAGAAGATACTCCAGTTATCTACCACCAAGCGCTTTGCATGACTCAGTACGTCTTGTGTTGCAATATATCAATTTACATAATAGATGCATGCATTCTTAAAATCCTTTCTTTTACATCCGGGGATGATTCTCGATAATTTTCATTTGATAATGGCATTGGAATTGGTAGAGTTATTTTTTGATCTTTCTCTAAACTTTTATAGAACAATAGAATTATTTTCTTTGATGCAAAGGGTGCATTCAGAATGGAAATCTGTAAAGCCAGCTCCCTGTTTTGTTATTTTTACATTACATTGTATCCACCAGGCAGAGCAGATGACAGGCACACTTTCTCATTGGCCTTGGAACCTCCTTTGGAATATTAATATAAATTTTGCCCCTTCAAATCAGTCCAGGTGTACACACTCCCTATCGTATCAGCAGCGGCTACCACCAAAAAGTCATCGAACGCTCGCCTTTCTATACGCTAACTTTATGCTAAAATAACGTGAAAATTATTGCAGTTCAAAAATAAGTTATATTACATTTATTTCTCATATTTGTCCTTAGAATACGCTAGTGCAGAATTAGTGCGTGAATTCTAGGAGAGTCTGCATGTACCAAGCTCATCCATGACAAGCATCGCTCAAAGAAGCCACGTTAATGCTTCCACTTTAAAACTTCGAAAACTCCAACGATCATTTGCTCGCTTGCAACGGTATAACCATGTAGTGCGAACTTCCTATGTAAGCAAAAGTTGATAAGAGCAGGTACCTAATTCCTTCCAGGTTCCAGAGCGTATGCGAACCTTTCGCTTACCTGAAGTGAGTTTCTGTGATGAATTCTGCCGGGTTTGTGCATATTTTAACATTTGCAATACTAGTAGTTTTTTATTGTATGTTAATACAAAGCAATGCAATTAAAAGTATAATTTAAATGTACACTTATTAAAAATGAGCAATACGCAGAGATAATTTTCTATTCGGAAAACATCACAAACATTCGCAAAAGCTGGGTTCACAACGCCGCCTTCAAATTAAACAGCAAATGCATTTGCGTTCGATTTTGCAAGTAAAACCTATATTTTGAAGGACAACGTATATTTTAAGGCATTTATGCTCAAACAAATAAAAAAAAACTAAAATTAATCATCGATTTCAAAATAATGCCACATTAAAAATATACTAAAGTAAAAATCTAACACTAATATATAAATTGTTTTTATTTACTTTAAAAACAATTAATAATTTTCTATTTATTTTGAAAACAATTATTATTCCTTAAATCCGAATTCCTTTCCAAACAAGCCTTTGCAATGGAAGTTATATTATTCTGTGTGTGCTAAACATTATTTTTACTTGCAGAAAATTACAAATAAAACAATTGACGCATGGATAGAATTCGAACTTCGGTAGCTTTCATTACTAGATAGGTTACTTTAACAAATGGGCTATCAGAGTATCTGTCATGTGATTGATAACAGAATGAGGCTAAATACTGTAAAATCCACGCACAGGAATACCATAAATCGAGTCGAACAGAACTTAGACAAATTGCCTATATGGGGTCACAAAATGTGGTTTTATAGCGTGCAACAGATGCATTTTCTGTAACGAACTCTATTATGATCAGTTTTTTTTCTGAATTATTCACTAAAAGAGCAAAAGATCGAGGATAGAACTAATTGTTAAATTGTTAAATAGAATTAGAACAAGTGAACAGGTATCTGGAGACCATCCCAAGCAAATGACAAACACTTTGACATTATGAAACTTAACACAACTATATGGAAAGTGTATTTGATAATTATAATGAAGTATTATCACTTGCAAAGAACAAACAAACTTTGAGGCTTAGTTTACGAGTACAAAGCTAAACAAGAATAGAATCATACAAAGCGTATATATAAATGAAGATAGTCAATTAACATGGATCCTGAAATTAACTCCTGTGCTATCAAATGTCGATGTGGGTTAACAAGGAGAGGTGCTTGATGTACAGTAAACAACGTTAATGGTTTAGGTTTCCACAAACACTCAAGATTACCACTCAGTTTATCGCAGTCTTTGAGGAACTCTGAGGAAGCCCTTTCGACGTCACTCGTGCGAGAAATGCTCTCTAGCTACCGCACGGAAACCTGATTAAACATATAAACGAAGCAAGGGGAAGGGCTGAGAAGATCACTCGAATGAAGATTAAACAAACAGGCTGCAGTTGTTCGTATACAGATCAAACTGAGCAGTCCCGCCGTGGAGGGTGAGGGAATTAGCCAGAGCAACTGAACCGAGAGGAGGTTGTTACACGTGAAGTCCGCCGTCTCCCCAATGGAATCTCCACAGACGCGATCGTCAAGCGTGAGATTGATGTTTCGTTAGCGGTGGCACATGCCAAATAAACCAGTGTAATTCGTCTTCCATCCTTTCAGCGTACTTTCTGTAGATTTCGGGTTCGTAGCCATAGCTGTACAAATCAAGCTGGTTTTAAAATTACAGTATCTGTCAAAAGTTTAAGGATGCCCCTTTAAAGCACATTGTTGACCCCTGTCCTTTGTGAAAACCATATGGACTAAAAGATTTGAACATTAAACTTGACTTCTCTGTATTTAAAATTAAGTATTATACAATTATTTTTCTATTATGGCAAAAATCCCTTTTGGTAGGAAAAACATTTTTTTTTCTAAAAGGAGTTCCTAAATCAATGGATTTTGCTATATAGGTAGGTATATCTGATATATTTTTATGCTATTATCACTTTTTTATTTTAAAAACCTTTGATGGCCTATTCGTGGAGTCTAAATCACAAAACATTTGTTTGCTCTTTGTTGAAAAAAAAAAAAAAAAAGATTTAACACAACCTCACGTCAGTTCGAGATTTGCGGCTTATTAATCTCGCATTACCATTTCCACTTACATCACAACAAGATGTACTGATAAATATTTTGTTTCCGCTACTTTTATTTATTACCTGTAGATTGTTACTATTATTGTACAAGGGTTACTTTTTTCACCCATTAAAACATTTAACATGAATATGGTTGCAAAGTGGTAGATTATCGGGATGTGGAAAAAAATAAAGATAATAGCAGACCTCAGGAAAATTTGGGACTGTTAAAAATATCTCGAACAGAAAATGAAACTTATTAATTGACCGACGTCATACTGAACAGGTAGGCCCAAGGCTAAATTTCAGTAGAACCAGTGTAAATAAGATAGATATAGCTTACCTCATCTTTTGGTTAAAGTTATATATTTATTGTACGTCAGCATCGTGTTGAGAGCCTAGGTCTTCGTCTGAGAGATGCTAGACTGACATCATATGTTGAATAACATGGCTAATAAAAGGCAAATGACATTGTACTGTGCACGAAGTAATTGAATGGAGAAAGCATGGCAAACATACGTTTTCGGTCGTTCGAGTTGGAGGAAATGTGCTGATGATTTGGAGCAGTATTTCCTTGCTCCAGAGATTAGGGAGAATATAAAATTGTATGTTTAATTTTATCAACCCTAAAACATTAATAAGACATTATCAACATAAATTAAAGTAAAAGCCTCTGAGAATATGATACACACATTTTGTGCAGTGACTCTGCAAAATCATGAAAGTCAAGACCCCGCAAGCTGCGTCCGCTATACAAAGAATAGTAAGGTCATAAAAATTCCAATCCCTAACATATAGTTTAGCTAGGGGTGATCTTATGGTAGCAGGAAGACCTCGAAAACGACGCAACTTGAACAAAGCCTAACGGGACATGCTTCTAACACAAATAAAACTTGAAGGGGAGATCTGAGGGGAGAAATGAGATAAACAAGCCCAGGAGTTCGTTAGTAGGAGTACTCTTACAGAAATCGGCTCCAAATAGCAGCCTATAGGGAACGAACCGGGAACCACGTGATTCTCATGTAGCAAACCTAGGAGTAGAACCTAAACAGACGCTACGAGAATTTGAACTCAAAATTAAAAGGAGGCACATGAGACTGACCGACTGTGAAACTAATAAAAGTTATGGGAAAGCAGAAAAGTCCCACAGTTTTGTAGAAAAGCCACGCAGTTGTCGACAGTTTCTGATGAGTCGTGAAGCAGGTCAGGCCGGAGTATTTTGCAAGCAGTTTTGAAGAAAAGCCAGGCAGCTCTAATTAAGCAGTTTTGTGAAGAATCTTGACGCAGTTTTAGTTAGGCAGTTTTGTGAAGAACCGTGACGTAGTTCCGTAGCAGTTCGGGCAGGAGCCGTTTTTGAGCAGTCTGATGGGTTTTTAGTCAAGCACCGCAGTTAAAGGCAGGGGCAGTGTGATCAACTTTTTAGTTAGGCAGTTTGATCAGAGCAGTGTGACGAGTTTTGAACAGTTTTGATGAGTTTTGAGGTAGTTCAGACAACCCGCAGTTAGCTCAGGTCGAGTGACTTACCTAATCACTCATAGACAAACAGTCCGAGATTCTCTCCTGGCTAGAAATTATAACTTAAGTAAATAAAAGAGGTTCATCGTCTCTGCAACTGTAAATAAACAATTCTCAAAAGGAATTTACATGTGTCTTGAAGTGAAGGAGAGTGTGTCTCCCGTTCCCATCCTGTCTCCCTGGTAACGTGCATATGTTCCAAAAATTAAAAAACAAATATAAACCCTGAGATTCCAAAAACTATAAACAAGTAATTCATTCTCATGCGCAGGAACATTGGTCCTGACGTGGTGAACGACACTTCATAGCAGCGGAGCGTTCACCATTCTCAGCAGGTACGCCTACAGCCGACACCCCCCCCCCCCCGTTTTTAATACCGCTGCAGATTTGGGGATGCTTAACCTACGGAGGTTCTGGAGAACTCCACTTTCTTGATGATGCTGTTAATAGTCAGAGATATATGCAAATTCTAATGGAAATCATAGTCCCAGCAATCACTCGGCTAATGGAAAAGAATTCGTTCTTTCATACAACGTTTTTCACCGGAGTTACTTCACGAAAAACTGGTTTAAAGTTCAAGACATAGAATAATACCTGACCAACACGTTTATCTGATGTAATTCCACAATGTGTAGTCTATCGATCAATGGCTATCTGCTCGACTCGAGATTCTGGATCTTCGGTCACTCAAAGTTCCAAAATTAACTGTCCCACACGGCAGTGACTTTTATCACATTACATGATAATGTAGTTGTAAAAATGTAATAGGGTAATTTTAACATTTACATAGTACCATTAAATTTTACAACGAATTTTGCAAACCGTGATTACTTTTTAGGGTGTAATTCAAAATTGTATTGTACTGAATAGTTCATAAAAATCTATACCATATTACCGCCATAATTAAGTTAAATAATTAAATTATTTTATCCTAGCTGTGGTGGAATTCATTGAATTGCTGACATACGTCTATTACATTTTTGAGACACTTTTTGTAAAAACTGGGGGAACACTGCATTAAAACTGCATGAAAAATATGAAAAGAAATCTGTTTCTAAGTAAATGAAGTTTGAACATAAAAGATTAAAATTCGGTTTAGTTTTACTTATATAAACCTTAAAATTCATCACAAAATATAAAACAAAACTCTGAAACATTAATCTTTACTATAATTTCAGTATAACATTCTTTAAAGGGCCAATTCTTGATCGCACTGATTTGAATAGTGGAGTTCCTATTGTGAACAGGCCGGTAGTGTCTAAGGCGTCGCCAAGAACATAGAAATACCTGATTCAGAAGAATAAAATAGTACATAACTAATTTAAATCGATGTCAGAGTATGATACTAGGTAAAAATGAGAGATTATATATAGAAAATTGTTATTTTTACAACTTCTTGATTTATTGTGAAATCACAGCTTCAGAAAGAATTATAATCAGAATACGTAAGTTACCACAGAGTCAGCAAATATCTAGGGTACAAATGCTTTGATACAATATGATAACGGCAATTAGTCAGTTGCAAAAATGTACTGTCATTATAAATTCTTACTAAACATCGCTACCATTATAAGGCTACCTGAAAAGTTGCCTACTTCGACTATAGATGACCATGCAATTGGCAAGGAATTTCTTTTTACTTTGGAAATTTTGATTGAAATATGAAGTAATAGTTACAAATGGTTTATTTCATATAGCTGACATATTAGGATATCCCGTAAAATGGATAAATTTTTGTATTGTGCAGTGATAAAGCTATTTGTAAAGATTGTTCAACGGGAATGGAAATTCAACTCAAAATGTAAAAACTTTAGCCTTGAAGATGACCCACTTGAAGGATATCCAAAATATGCAACAACAACAACAACAACAACAACAACAACAACAACAACAACAACAACAACAACAACAACAACAACAGAATTCATTGAACAAATACATTATATCTTACTAGATGGCCACCAAGTTAAGGTGCATGTAATTTCTGAGGCCAGAGGTATTTCATAGGAACGTGTAAGGTTATATTTTGCACTAAGAGTTTGCATATGATAATGCTTTGCGTAAATGGGTACCGCGCTTCGTAACAGCAGAACAAAAGCGAATTTATATGAAAATATCACATGTTTGAGGCGTTTTGATAGCACAGACCTACTTACTGCGTGGGGTTATAACTATGGATTATACTTCATCACCATCGCACATTAGAATCGGAACAACAGTCAAAACAGTGGACAGCAGCCTGTTATTTAGTGACGAAGATGGTCAATTCGATTCCACATGCACGAAAGTCTTTTGAGATGCTATAGAAATTATGACATATAGGGGGATGACAATGTAAGGAAATGCATTGTAAGATTAAGTTCGTTAAGAAGCTGAACTGACGGTTGGGAAAGATTACTTGTGTGTGTGTGTGTGTGTGTGTGTGTGTGTGTGTGTGTGTGTGGGGAAAATTAGTTTGCGCATGCGCGGCCAGGGAAAGCAAAAATGTTTTAACGGTTTTCTTATACAGTCGATTGTGAAAACTTGATATGAGAGGTCGTACTACCATCCTTACCTCGTCGGTCCTGGTTGTGTAGTGGTTACCATACTTGCCTCCTACACCCACGATCGCGGGTTCGAACCCGGCCAGGACCGATGGATTTTTTCGGGCGTAAAAATCCTAAGTATGGCTTTCTTCGGAAGGGAAGTAAAGCCGTGGGTCCCGTGTCGTACATTTACGGCACGAAAAAGAACCTCAAGCCTGAAAGAGAGGCCTCTGAGCAAAATTTGTCGGCCGTTTCACGCCCTGAGTTGAATGGGACGCTGATGACCTGAGATGTTAAAGAGCGTCCATAAATAAATCAATCAAAACAAAAAATCCTTACCTCGAAATCATCTTGGTTAACGTCCATCATGAATGTGATTGTTAACTATTCATTATAAAGACGACTTTGTTAACGTCTAAATAATATTTGTGTTTTCAGTAAATACCAAAGCCTAATATTTACTCAATAGGATCCCGTTTTAAATCAGGATTATTAGAATTTGTTTAGATTAATGTTGTAAGTTATGTCCCCAGTTCCTTAAAGTTCGTTATGGCAGTTTAAGAGATTGGAAGCAGGGTGGTTGTGGCAATTTAACTAAAGGAGAGAAACATAATCTTGAGATTAGCATTCCAAGTTTTATTATCTTTTATTTATTTTTTAGTTAGAAGATATTCATTGTTAGAATTTTATTATTATCAAATAAGTACTAGGAATTCTATGCTCCTTACAAAACAATTTCACAGCATCTCCAAAAGGCTGTAACAAACCCATATATCCAACCTTGTTGTAATTGTTATAATGTTGAATGTATAAGTGATGAAATAAAATATTCAAAAAATTTAAATCAACAGATGAAAATTATTGTGAGAAAAGACCTTGTTTGCAAAAGATAAAAAATAGTTGTTCATCAAGATAATGCATCCGTCTCAAAAAAGTGTTTTAGCGATGGAAAAAATTTAGGGATTTGAACTATTGGAACATCCACTCTACTTCCCAGATTTCGCTCCATCTAACTTACAGCTGTTCCTGAAACTCAAACTCTGCCTCGCTATTCAATAGTTTCTTCAAATTAAGATACGATTGTAGTAGTACAGGAACGTTTTGCAGATCTGAAGAGTCGAATTAATGACATTGGAATATCCCTGAAATAAATGTATCGACCTTAAAGAAGATTATGCTAAAAACTCGTTCCTTCTTTGTTAGGGCGCGAACTTTTCAGATCGCCTCGTAAATTGTTTTCATGATTAGGCACATGTGTCAAACATGGTTAAGGGTAACGGAAACATAATTATGAGTTTAGTGATTATATAATAGCAAGGATATCATGTAACAACTACAGCGATGCCGGGCTTATCAACCCTCCTAGAGTTTTCCTTTAGCAAATTATTAACTATAGTGAAGAGCTTATTACGTGTTGACTTCGTTATGATGCAATAGCAAACGTAATTATCTGTAACATGTTCCGTTAGCTTCTTATGACTGGCGTGCTGTAAGAGTTAGGATCATAACAGAACGTACTGTAGATGTGGCGTGCAACAGCCAGTTTAGAGCTGTCTTGTTCAAGTATATCGTCTGTTTACAACTCTCTAAAATTCTCTTTGAGTTTCAGACGACTGTAGCAATGCAATGCTAGCTTTTTCTTGCTGTACTCTATAAACAAAAGAGAATTTGTCCTCCTTTGCCGAACGTGCTGTAGGCAGATCTGTTCATGTGGTAAAGTTACGCTACACTTTCTTATCGTTGTACAAATATTTCTCTTCATTTTCCAATACAAATAAAATGTCCGCTTTTAGCCTTTATTAAAGGCTATTAAATTACTTCACCATCTCAACGGAGAAGCAAAGATTCTTCTATTCGGAACGAAAGTTTAATTATAAATTCCTTGGAGGAAGAAGGAGAAAGAATGAATGAAAGGAACAAAAAGTACTTTCATTATACTTTGAAGTACTAATTATCAAGGCATGGGAGGAATATATACGGCTAACTAAATAATAGTTTTTAGTTTTTTTATAATTACTTTCAGAACGGGGAGAGCAAGAAGGAAAGGAGATCTGAAACTAGAACAGACGTTCTATTACATTCAACTTTCACGGGTTTCCACACGGATAAAATTATTTCTTGCTGGCTGAATTATGAGAGAATTCCGTATCGTTTGAGATATTATTGGATTTCTTCGCTCTCTATGCTTGCTTTCTGCAGAGATATTACGGTTTCTCTCTGCTTGGTGGATGTTGTTTACAAAAGTTATTGTTTATTCAATGTTTTATCAACTTCATAGCAAATTGGTAGCTTGTCCACGCCAAGCTTTTTGAAACTTTATACTTAAGAAATTACAGCGGAGCCAAAAGACTTAGACATCAATACATTTCACGCTTCTTTGGAGTAACCTCATACTTCTTAATGTATTATTGATTTTAGATATATAAAATTAAAAAAATTAAAACATTGTTTGTCCAAAAATTATAAGCTGCAGCTTAAATACATAGTGATTTATACAGAACAAACGCATTTCTTTCTTTATTTATATGGCTGAAAATTCACTAAATGTTCTGAGTTTAACGTGAAATTAAAAGGGATATTTGGGAGTTTTCATTCCCTGACATGAAATGTGCAGGTGTTTATTCTTTGTTGTTGGCTTTAGTTTGATATTTTGTTCTAGTCGCTGTGAAAATGCGGTACATATTAAACCAACGGGTCTTCCTTGTGAAGCAATACAGGATTATACATTTAAATACAGCTATTCAAAGTGTATACCAGAGAGAATTTGATGTTCGCACTGGCATTACTGAACAAATTGGAAACCACTGAATCTCTGGTGAGTGAGAAAGCCAAACATCTTCACTTTTTGACTGTCGACTCTACAGAGTACCGAAGGATTTTCATGGGGTTTATTGAGTAACTGGACGATGTAGAGCTGGTTATGTATATTTTCAACAAGATTGTGCTATATGCCATACACCAAACCAATCCATGGCTCTGTTTGCAAGTATCTATGCCTACAGGATAATTTCCAAGAACCTGTATCCATCGAAATCACCTGATTTCACAACATCGTATTTCTTCCTATGGGGTTACTAAAAAGACAAGTTTACGCCACAAGCCCCCATTTACATTGGAATATCTGAATTACACCATTACACAGAAAATTAATGGTATTGACAACACGGTCTTCCAACGAGCGACCAGTAACATGGAACATGTTCAATTACGCTTTATGCAGTTTCGATCTCATTCCATACATGATTAAGGTTATGGTTGTTTACCTGTGTTTCTATTTAACTTTTTTCATTAACTCAGTCATACCAAGCCAAAACTTATAAGCACAACACAATACAAACAAATCTTCGAGATAATTAAGATTTATGAAAAATTGCAAAAGGAGCAGTTTTGGATTGAACATTGGCCGGGGCAGCAGAGAATACTTCGGCACCTAAGCCTCACTCACGACAGGTCCTCTGTACCAATGACCCCAAGGTGAGGAAGAGATAAGGGGGAGACACAGGGCTGTCAAGATCTATGGGTGGTGACTGTGCAGACGAAGATGCAGTTCCTAACATGTTTCCAAACAGAACATTTCCGGTGCCGATGGAAACCCCCGCTCCCTGAATTGTACGAGCCCTTTGAAAGGTCCGTTTCCATTCAGACGCCGGGGCATTGACATTTCCAGAATGCACGTCACCATAACACCGCGTTAGCTCACCTCATCATGGCATTTTCGACCCTGTATGAGAATCAACGGAATGAAATAATATGAAGTAGGAAAGCGGAAAATTCGTGGAATGTAAATATCCATCCTGCCATTCGCCTAAGTGACATGGAAATCGCAAAAAGTTCGTCATGCAGGAGCTGCATAAACGAAGTGAATTCCTCAGTAACTTGAATAACTTTAAAAAGTGAATATAAATTCACATTAAGGCCTTAATAATTAATGAAATTAAACAAATTATAATATTACTGTGTGGTATTAGGGGAACAAAATTATAATTCTTACAATCTATAGGTTACTCTATTACATTTTTATAATTATTATTATTGTTTTTATTATTAATAAAGAGTTTAAACCAAAAAAATTATATTCATACACAATTGATTAAATGAAATGTATGAACACTGTGACAAATTATAGACAAAGCTATACCGTGTGGGTATTTTTAAACATTTTTAAATGTAACCATGTATGAAATGAGCTGATGAGAAACATCTTTTGTTAGACATAAAACATATGCAACGTTATGAATATAGTTTATATGTTGAATTAATTTGCTATTTTATTTTAAAACAATGAAGAGAATAGCGTTTTTTAAATTTCAGTTCTCAAATAAACCTCTACTCCTAAAAGTCCGATTTCCCTAATTTTCGGAAAAAGTTTTATTTTATTTAAATAGTATGCACAGTTTTTCGCTGCGAAAAATAAAAAAATGGTGCAACCCGAGTATTTAGTAAATTTTGGGTACCAGGTAAACCGCCACTCCTAATATTTTTATTTCGCTGATTTTCGGAAACTATTATTACTATTTTATTTCAATGTCCTATACCGACTTTCCCTTGAAAAAATTAAAATTGCAGCGGCTAGAATGCTTTTTAAATTTCGCTTTAACCCCCCCCCCCACAAGATTTTTAGTCATACACCCACTTTTAATGGTAGAATTGCGCTGATTTTCTGAAGATATTTTTATTAATTTATTTTTATGAAATATACCGCCGTTTCGTTGAGAAAAAACTAAAATTGCAACCACTAGAACGTTTTTTTAAATTTTTGCATTAGGTTAAGCCCCAATGGGGGGATCCCACCCCCAATCGTCAAATTTTGCTGATTAAAAACTCGGCGAATCGTTTATTTATTGATATACGTATGCTGAGTTTTCGTTGAAAAAAACTGCAATAAATATAGCTTCAACAGAAATATATGGTTTTCTTCATATCAACAACAAAATAAAAAAGAGAGAAGGGAAAGTTAGTGAAAAACATTTGCTGTGTTAATTGTCCAATAGCATATTACCTGCCACCCCTAGCTAATAGATGTACTAGTACTTTTATACTGAAAACTGAATGCTCTATCCATTTCCGGAAAAGAAAATACACCATTCCATTTGAAATAATCGGTTTGACCTTGAAATGACCATGAGAACGGCATTTCCAGGACGATTTAAGGTGACTATCTTATGTCCCTCTAAGAGCACTTTTTTTTTTATTTTCCCCTTCATTTCGGAGGAAAATGGCTGCAACACTATCAATGCCTCACTCTATATATAAGGTTAGGTATATGCCGGGGGTGCCAAAAATGTATACACACTTTCACAGTAGATATCTATTTAACATATTTCAAAGTTGGACCGAAAAACAACAGTAATGTATAGTATATAATGTTCTGTAAACAGATGTGACTCATATATATTACGATAGCGTTGTTACGTGACAGGTGAATTAACAATAAATTAATGAAGCCAAGATTATCATAAATAAAAAATGAACAAATGAAGCCAAGATTATCGTATGATGTTCTGTAAACAGATGTTACTCCCATTATGTTATGCTAGGGTTGCTACAACAAAATGGAGCCAAGATTATCGTTTGAGCAGCGGAAAGCAATTTTGAAGTGGTATTGGAAAACCGAGAATGTTGTTGAAGTTCAAAGGTAAAGGAGACGTGTGTACAGAACAGACCGCCAACGCGAATAAAAATTGCACCCATTCGAGACAAATTTTAGAATCATGGTACCGTATGCGATGTTCACAAGGGCAGATCTTGGCAGACCAGCTACACTGGCAGCACTTTGGGAAGAAAATGAAACGGCATGTGTTGCAATCGCTGAGGACACTTTCGCAAACGTTGCTCACAGCAGTTCACGTATCGAAGCCTATGGTGGGCATTTTGAGCAACTGTTGTAACCATTGTAACTATAAAGCCTAAGATGATTAGTGCTCATCATTTTCTGTTTGTGTGGATTCAGTTTTGTTGTATTAACATAGTTTTTTCTTTGCTTGAAGTGTGTATACATTTTTGGCACCCTCTGTATAACCTAACCTAACACTTGCTATTCACAACAATCTAAAAATGTAACACCTAGGATACGTTTAAGATAACAAGTTCATTAGCAGATTTCATGCTACTTTTATCTACTATAACATTACTGGTTACTTAAAGCGCGTTCTTGGCGGGTAAATCAGTGTTCATGTGTAAAATCATGTATAGCACATAGGTCCAAGTTGGTATTGGTGTTCATTTCTTACTAATGTCTTTGGAGTTGTTAAATGTCGGCTGTATCTGATATTCAATTGTATTATTTATCTGATAAGGTATGTATGTAAGCGATCGTATTGTAAAGTTTAGCTAATTATATTTATCTAGTTCCGATGCATGCATACAATGCAGCACATGAATTAAGACCATGCTTATGGAATTTTCCAAAAACGTTTTGCTTGTTTTTTTAAACTAAATTAATCCTCAACACAAGAACCGTTAGCCCATCATATATGTATAATCGGTCCTGGTGATATAGTAGTAACCATACTTGCCTCCTAAACCCAAGATCGCGGTTTCAAACTCGGCCAGGATCGATGGATTTTTTGGGCGTAAAAATTCAAAGTATGGCTACCTTCGGAAGGGAAGTAAAGCCTTGGGTCCCGTGTCGTAAATTTACGGCATGAAATAGAATCTCAAGCCTGAAAAAAGAGGCCTCAGAGCAAAATTTGTCGGCCGTTTCACGCCCTGAGTTGAATGAGACGCTGATGACCTGAGATGTTAAAGAGCGTCCATAAATACACCAAATCAACAACCACCACATATTTTTTCCGCAGTATTTTTCTCATAAAGATATTTTTTACATAACCGTTTTTAGTCTTTCGTTCAACCCAAAACAAAGCTGATTTTCATCATTGTTTTGAACACAGAGTTCCAGTTTGTATTTCATTCAGGCACCTTGGGCAATCAATAGTGACAGAGGAAGTCAATTCAAACAACATAACATATGTTGTACAGAACACAAACGCTGTTAATATGAGGTAGCTATTCATATCTCATCACCATGAAGTATTGATGAACATCAGAGAATATTGTCATTAAACTTCGAAATCTCTACTAGGACGCTACAGCATATTGGACAAATCAAGGGCGTTTTACAGCTCAGTCTGGCGCGCTGCATACTAATTATGTAAAATAATTATCAATGGAATATCAATAGCAACACAATTGATATAGTCACTGTAATATCAGTAAAAGGTGTTTGCAGAATGCGTTTTGGAGATAGTTTTTAGAACAAATTTAAACACAAATTCAAAGCATAAACTATTACAACTACTGCTCGGCAGTATTTCATTCAGTTGGCATAATTGCACTGTGCAATTATACGACGATTCCACGTTTAAGAGTTTAACAAGCAACTATGTTGGCAGTTTGACTAATGATGCATGCTTATTGCCTTTTTATTTTTCTCTATTTTTTCAGCTTAATAATTTTCATGTAATATTTTTATATTCCTTATAATGAATTCAGATTGTTACTTCTAGTTATTGCTTTTTAAACCACGTGCTACATTGTCCAGTATTTTCTAGAGAGAAAACTTTAATAAATTTTGTTTTGTTTAATAAACGTTTTTTAGCTACCTCCTAAGTCACAACCTTAGACGTCACACTATGTCAGCATTTACCAGAACATGATCTTATTTCGCTGAAGCCATTACGAACGTATTTGTCTCCATGTTAAAAGGGCAGAAGTCACTTTTATACTTTTCCACTAATTATGAACCTAGAAGTGTAGATGCATCATTTTATGTTAAAAGGACAGTGATATATATATTATAAATGAGTTAAATTTTCCTTGGTGATTTGCTAAAAGGTTAGATATCCTGGACATCTGCTTTTTAACAAATTAATTGCAAATTTGAGTTGGTAGTACTTGTCACACTTTAGATCAAAGCTCAATAATATTCTTTGGAATTTGCATTGTTGTAAACTTCATACCTTACAAAGCATCATTAAGCATGAGTACTTTGGATGAAGATTAATGTTTTCATGGAGGAAAAAGAAAAACCAGTCCTCAAAGTTATAAGAGAAATGACATAAAACAAGAAAGACTGAAAAAAGAAAGTTAAACAAACCACTGTGAACAGGATATAACTGACAAAACAATTGGTGAATGGTGCAGGTAATTTAATAATATATAATTGAGTTTAGTTCATGGATACTTTGAATGTAACTAGAAAATAATTAATCTACATTTAACTATCTCTACTAGCCCTATACTTTTTATATTATAAAATGACTTTGATTTATCAAGTATGTTCATTTTTTGGAATTATTTACAAAAGCATGTGCTTGCTCATATTGAAGAAGTTTGATTGTTCAGCATTAATTGTATTGGATAGAATAAAAATCATCATATCAGAATACTTTTAGCATTAATTGGCATAAAACCTTAAAAGGATTCGGCATTTTCCCCCCATAAAGTGGCATAGATATCCTCCCTTGTGCTCGTGGTTTCAGCATAGTGCATACAAGGTTAATGTAGATATGTTCATTCGTATGTATATATCAGCTTGCAGAACTAACACATAAGTTTACAGTGAAAGCAATAGATAGTTCTACGTAAATTGTAAAGACTAGTAGACCAAATTCTATAAGAAAACAACTGTTTCTCATTGAAACGGAGGGATGAGAGGCCCCATTTTGGCATTAATTTACTACATCACTTCATTTATGGCTGTGCTGACTATATAGTGGTATTACTTATTCATTAACAATCTAATCAAATAAACCTTTAATGTTGGCCTAAAACATGTTGAACTACCTTACCGACAATGTATCCTTAAAAAATAAAAAATATTGAGACCCTTCACAAAATTATATCAATGAGAGCTACCGGAAATTTTGCATATGCATTCTGCTTAGTAAAGAAACAGCTGCTACAGATCTTGCTGAAGATGAGAGAAATTACATTTGCTATGCCCGCAGTTTCATCTTTTAACTTTTAAGAGAGGTTTATTGTAAAAATAACTATAAAGGCAATTAATAAGTTTTTAAAATTAATATCATTTGTATGCTCTTTTTCAACACTTGTTAAAAGGACACAAGTTCGAAGGTTTCAAAATGTAATGGAAATATCAATTTAATCAATGTAAGAGATTTCAAGCAAATGATCATTATAAGATAGGAAAATATAATATTCTGAATTGAACATTGAGGAAGACACTTTTAAAGCATGGATAAAAATTGTTAATGCTGAAAATTTTAGTTTAATGGACATCTGCCGCTTAACTAATCCCCATTCAAGTATTTTTGTATTCACTATAATAGAATATGTCATGTTTCTTTGTATTACTATTTTTTGCTGCTTCTTGAATTGAGATGTATTAGTGTTTGTTGATATACAGGGGGTTATTTGCGATCTGTTGTAACAAATTTAGAAGCTCCACTTGAACTTAGCGCAGCAAATTTAACTTGGGCAGCAAGAGCAATATGCAGCTAGTGTACTGCAGTGTGCTCTCCTGCCTGCGACTTAAAATGGCGCCAAAATATAACCATTCTGAAGAGGTTACTTACCACCTTTTCCTATGCAAAATATTCTTATTCCGAGATTATTAAGGAATGAAGCAGGCTTGAGTGTCACCAGCTCCAAAGAAAATGCACATGGAATGTGCTTAACTAAAAAGGCAAGGCTTATTCCAGAGGGCAAGAAACACAAATTCACGACAGTTACCTGCCATACTCTCGAGATACTTGCTTCTGGCTCAAATGCAGCAGCAAAGAGAGCCTTTCGATATCAGTTACAACTGTCAACACCATTATCAACCGCAATTTGAACCTAAAAATCGGTTATGCCTTCAAGTCATACATCTATTTCAACCCGCCTTTTTTGGAGAATGTGGAGAGAAATGAGAATATATTTCATCCCTTACAGCGACATCTCTGTTAAATAGCCTTATGCATCGCTAATGGATTTCTGTGTATTAAGCATCCTCGGAGGCAGAAGACTGCGAACTATGGACGGTTTCAGGAACGCCTGCCAGGAGCAGTGAAATAAAATGTACATCACAGTATTTCGTACCAGCTTGCTGCAGCGGACTGTTATGCAGCTCACGCTTGAGGCTACCACATGGAACATCACTGTTGATAGAGGCATGGCTTTTTCTCCTGTTAAAGCAGTTTGAGTTTGTTACCATAGATCACAAACAACCCTACGTACATAAACGCTATTTTTAGCGAAGCTCTATTGACAATACTGCATTTATATTCTAATAATTCAATAAGATTATTACGAAATACTTGAGAAATAATGACAATAAGAGGTGAATTGTTTTTAACTATATTTTTACAACATTTTCTGTTTGTGAGGGAGTTTTGGGTTTATCTATTTTAGTTTCTACTGAACAACTAACATAAGGTGGTATAAAGTATGCAACAATAGCCTAAATACGATACCAGAGGGCATATAATAGATAAGTTTTATCTAATTATCAATTAGCAGAGAGTGATTACGTGAATCACCGCGATTTACTAGTATAAACAGAGTTGCCAAAGACAACTTCCTTTGGGCTGCACGCTTAACGAAGAAATCATCGCCTTGTTCTTGCGTCCAATTTAATTCGGTATTACATTTCGCTTAATACACCAAAACATAAAATAAAAAACATTACTTTTAATCACGGTAAATACAATCGCATGTACGGTGAAATACACCACAAACCATTGTGTGTTTTTTGCAAATGAAGTCAAGAACTAAGGTTTTTAGCTGCTTCGGTTGAATGCGGGCTTTCACTTGAATACATGTATAACCAATTATTGGAAAATAATTGGCTGATGATAATAGTCAAAAGAGTTGGAATTATGAATTTATAGAGCAACAGCGTATACAGATATCTCACCATCGCCACCCATTGTTAAAGCTTTTTCCCCTTATGCCGGAGTTGTGTCTATTCGGTCAAATACATGCTTCTAGGATACTCGTGTAAATTTAGAAAATATAAATATATTATCACTGTCTATTGTACCAGTTCGCAAACAAACAAGATTATTTACTCAAATATTTTAGAAATTTATGTATTTTTATTATAATAATAATAATAATAAAACCCCGGTATTGTGTTGCTTTTCGTTTTGCTCACTCCAGTCGTATTTCCTTGTGATTCAATTTAGTGCTCTTTTTACGAAGAAACATAAAATATATAAAATATAATGTAACTGTGATTTACAGTTATTTATTTTTATTCATCAGAAATTATTTAACCCAGCCCATTATATATAAGCTTAATAATGTTTAAGACTATGGGCATGATAAAAGGATGACGACCTTTTTTTCATTATTGCTAGTTCGTGTAATTTTAGTTCTAATGTATTCTACACATTTATCTGGTTAAACTTGAACCGACACAAAGTAATTTTAGCCAAAATTAGATTATGTACACTAGAGAGTGATGACATTTTTAATCTCTCTCTGTAAAATTGGGGAAAAATCTTGCGGAAGTTTTCAAACTTTCCTAGGTTGAAAGCATTTAATAATACAGAACTTATTAACTTTAAAACTTCAACTCTGTTTAACAAAATAAGGGTAAGATACAAAAGCTCTGTTTTTTGCATTTAAAAGGAAATTTCTCAAAGTTATATTTACATCGGTATTCTCATTTGTTGAATAAATTGTGAAGGCGTGAGATGACAATGCGATAAGTGCTCTACAGTAAAAGCCATAATCTGTTTCCTGGATCAGTGAAGCAAGATTAGAGCGCAGTTTTAAAGAGGTTTAAATGTCGAAGGAAAATATTACCACAGTTAGTAAATTGTGAATGACACAGGAGTTTATTGAAATCGGCAGTGACCTAGTCGAAGGCATTAGTGAAGGGGATAGTAAAAGCGTTCGTGAAGCTCTAGAAGATGTGCCAGAAAGTTGAATATTCCTCGTTCAACAGCACACAAGCGTTTGCTAGCATGCTTACAAAGTGTAATTACTGCAAGCTATTAAGCCAAAGGATAAACAGAAACGTGAAGAGTTACTGTTGACATTGATAATGGAGTTTGGTTCATTAACTGAGTTTTCTTCAGTAACAGGATAATATTTATTTTAGGGGTTTTTGTTCTCATCTAAGACCTTCAGATATAATCTAAGATAGAGCTCACCGGGTTACAGTTATACGCGAGTTATTAGATGAATATTTTCCATATCGATGGAAGGAAATGGTCCAATTACTTGACAACCATGATGCCCGACATAACCCCTTAAGGATTTATTTTTGTGGGTTATGATATGTTAACATTCCGTTGCTGCAGTCATTGCAACATTTACAAAAGAGATACTGCAATGAGAATGGCAGGAAATCGACTTTTTGTCTTGATCTACTTCACGTACTCAAGCAGAGGGACTAAGATGTCGAAGGAAACGTTGGAGCTGCTCGTTCATAAGAAGAAAACTTCAATCTGATACCTACCCGCCATTATTTTGTTGCTTAGAGCTGAATTTGTAAAGATAATTTGTTACACCTTGTGTTTTCTTTATTATAGACTGCTGATGCTAAAACAAAGTCATTGACACAAATGGTTAAAAAAACTTAATAATATATTTCTTATTTTGCAAATCCCAGTGATTAGGTTCGTCCTTTTCAAGTTTACGAAGAACAACTTAGGCATGGGAAGATTTTACAGAGGAATACATTTTATGTGTCATAATTAGCTACCTATTTTGAAATAAAAATACGTTTCGTTTTTGCATATCAACTACAGATTTTGCACCGTTCTCTATTTGCCATTATGTGAGACTGTTTCAAATCACGTTTTGCCATATTCAATTGCTGCTTCCATTGTATGTTTGGTTGGGTTATTGCTACATTGAAAAGAGGTCTCTCCCATGATCGGGTCATTGACTCCGTTCCAGCCCATTTGTTCTAGAGCCAATAAACGTGGGCTACACATGTCATGCTGAAAATCTAAGGCAGCGATATAAAGGGAATAATTTGATATATCAGCAGTTTGGCATAAGAAAATAATAAAATTGCTATAAAAATCTTGATTTAATATGAAAAACACATTTAGACTGCAACTTTATTTCAGTTGTAAACTCTATGGCTCATGAAATTGATGATCCAATCTTCACACATCAACTACATTACCAGAGAGTAAAAATGCATCATTTTCAATGAACTTAGAAGATAAGAATTCCATAAGCCTTTCAGTTGGACTGGATTGTTAGGGACGGAGGAGGCACGCCTCAGTGGAGGCACCTCCGTGAGAAAATGTTGAGGTTTTGTTCCTTGCTCCCTCCTCATCTGGCCGCGCCAGCATGGTACAACTCGTAAGCATTCTTCGTCATTGGTTGAAGCTGTTCAAATGCTCACAAACCGGCGTAGTAGCCAGAGTGGAGCGCTTACGGCTCTTTACTCGACACACTGAAAAACCCCAGTGGGGTGTGATCTACATATGTTTCGGCTCTTCATTCTAAATTGTTAGCTCCAGAGTCTTCTTCGTCACCTATATCCAGTGACCCAGGTAGTTCTGATACATTTTATTGCAAAGTTCTTGATTATATTGTATTATATTATACTGGATTAAATGTTTCTTTGTTACACTTTTTGGTGGCCAAGGAATACGCATTTGTAAGTCAAAATATCGAAGTTATTATAACTAACCGTCCGCTTTTAAAGTATTTACTCATTGTTAAAGCAGGAAATTTAACAATATGCTTGTGCTCTGGCATTTATTTCGGTAATTTCATTCATTATTATATGGTAAATAATTAAAGATTAAAAACTTTAAAGAACCAAAGCGTTCAAAATATAGGTTTCATAACTTCAAATGTAATACTTCAAGTGTTTTATGGCTATTTAAATGATGCATTGCTGAGATACATTTACACAATTTACATGTTTAAACTGCTTTCAGTTTTACCGCAATTTTTTATATTTTAAATTGGAACATTATATAAATTCTTCATCTTCTTCTGTATTGCAAACAAGCATATCACACAATGTGTTACATCTTAGGCTTAAAGGAATATAAATATTGATCACTTTTAATGCTGAAACAATTACAATAGAAATAAACATAAGTTCAAAAATGTAAGCAACATAGAACGGATGTTGGCCAATTTTTTTTTAATACGACAATTATTACGAGGAAAGTATAAAAACTTAAGTATGCGTGACAAATATCTCAATGCTGGCTTTAAAATTATTTTGTTACTTTTCCCTATGGTATTTTCAGCCTTGTCCATTCTTATATTCCCTTTCTCCTTTAATTGTTTATTTTATTCGTTATTGTATAACTCATTTTGTTTATTACTGTATATATATATTATATAGTCACTGGGGTTAAGCGAATAAATCAATTACAAATTACTATTTTTTACCATTATATTTACTGATAAGAGGCATGTAAATCTGGATTTTAACTGAAGTCGAAAAGATTTAATCAACCCACTTTTATAATAATACAGGATGACTTAAAATCATTACTCATTGACATTACTTATAACAAATATTTTCTTAGTAATTTACATTCTGAGCTGATAAAATCTTTAATACTGAAGAATAATTTTCTGCTAAGTATCTGCTTTTGATCGATTTCTACAAAATCGTTTTAAATGACTGTTTTCAGGTTTCCAACTGTTGTTGGTTTTGAGGTGTAAACTTAATCCTTTTATCAGTCGCCACAATCAATAATCCATAATTATTAAGTTCAGTGGAATAGGGAGTTTTACTCTCCAATAATTTCGCAAACACTTTATCATTTTAGTCTCCCACAACAGTCGTTAGATTATCATTATTGAAAGTAAAGGTGACTGAAATAGCTGTATTTCATATATAGCTCTGAAACGATATAGGTAGGTATTTCCTCGTACCTTTCTGTACCATCAACAAACGGTGGTCCTATGTCTCGGCATCAGATACACCAAGCAGTATATTATGCTGATTTAAATGAACTTCAAGAACAAATCTATATCTATATCTATATCTATATTGCGTGTCAGGCAAGTTGAGAGTTGATAGTTGATAGTTGCTACATAGCTCTGAATTGTTTTAGAAAAAATATAAATCAACATTCATAATTTACCTTTGCCTTATTTTTGTATAATGGTGTCGCAATTAATTTTATAATCTTCGTACCAGTTTTTAAAGTAAATATACTTTCTTCCATAGTTAACATACAGCCGTAATGATATCCGAAAAAAGCAAAATCTTAACACATTTGTAGTAGGAATGCATTTTCACGATTACGGCACTTGACAAAGAATGGCGAATCCCCCCCCCCAAATGCTTACATTTATGAATTTTCTATAAGTATTTAACTTTGGAGCACCCTGTATTTAATAACGTTTCTAACCCTTCTACCTTTGAAAATTTATACATAGTACGTATTTCTCAATCTTAAAATAGCACAGAAAGGCACTGAAACATTTCACGTTTTATGTCCCCTTTCAGAAGTATAACAAAAGTTAACTGAACCAAAACACACATTGTCCTAAGTAAACGAACGAACAACTTCGTTAGCGCTTACAGCGTATTTAAAGGGAAAATATACTTAAATGAAGTTCATGGATATTAATTAGGCACTCTAAATTCAAACGAAATTAACATTTATGAGCGTGTATCAATATTCATGGTTGCCGCACGCTTTATAGATGATTATGTTCTCCATATCGAAATGGTGTCCGTTATTACTTCATCAGAAGCAACTAGCCAACAAAACTCTGCTACACATTAGTATGTCTGTTATTATTACATGGCTTCTAATAATCACGTCTATAAACGCGCCTGAAAGCTGTATATATACGTTATTAATAATTTACTCGTTTAAAAAAACCATTTGAGTAAATGGCTAAGAATTAGTTTGTTTACGTACGGGATTAGTATTAGACAGTTCTTCTCACTTTAAATATTCAATAAATTTTCCCTCCCGAGTTTTATTAGTCCTGAGTATTAGTAATTATTTACCAATGGAGCAATCCCAAAAAATGCGATTTGCGGTTTAAAAAAATTAAGTAAGAGGTACAGGCTCACCAATTCCCCACTGCCTACAGGATGACAGAAAAAGGTGTTTATGCAATAACAGTTCTATAATCTGAAATAAGTGAACTGCAAGTGATCAACGGTAACTAAATGTCGCGAGAAGATCAATGTAATTAACGTGTAAACAAAAAGCTAACTAAACACATAAATAATATAGTATGCACTTGAACATTTTAAATAAACAACGAATAAATTCTGTTTCTCTGTCATATTTTGCATTTTATATTTCCGTTTTAATTTAAGAGATACTAAGGCCAGAATGAACATTACTGGATGACTGCAACTACACTTTTGAATTTGACAAGGGCACTGCAAAATTTTACTAACAGAAGTTTTAAATCAAATTTGCCTGCCCATGTGCTCTTCTACCCCCGTTTCGTTAACAGCTAAGTACACTAAGTTTAGATTGCAATTGCGCTGAATTGGTTGTTAGCAATGTTTTTCAGTAGGAAGGAAAATCTCAATAAAATATACAGAATTTATACAATCTCTTGCTTTCACAACATTTGACGCGTATAAAAGAAAATATGCTGGATCTTTGTTCATACAATAGATATATGAAGAATGCAAAGGTTTTTGCACTTGTCAAGGTGATCTAGGCAAGTAACTGTTTTATAATATAATAAATTTAATTCAGTAACTAAGAAATCTGAATCTTCGAAACTTCAATATCATTGATGACAAATATTTTTAAGAGTTAAGTTGGGTTTGTATTTTCACAATTTAAGTATAAAATTCATTTCGTAGTCAAAATATATATTTTAGAAATGCGGCACAAAAAATGTGCCATTTAAAGGCAACATTTTTTACAGTTCAATACTTATTCTTTCAGACAAGAGTTTGAACTTGAAGTTAAAAAGTAAGGCCATGAACATGTTCATTTACCTGCTCTCCTTTACTGCTCACAGATACGAAGTTTCATAAAAAGGAGGTGGGTACAGCTAATAATAAGTGAAAGGAAAATGAAAAGAAAAATATTAGGAGTAAGCTTGAGAGACCGCATATGAAACGACGAAGAAAAAGGACAGGCATCCAAAACCATTCAATGTCTTAAAGGAGTTAGAATTAAGACATGAACTAAAAAATCTAATGCTTGGTCCGTCCTTGTGCGCAGCGAGTGGTTTTTAAGGATGTACGCCCAGCTTAGTTCAGTGTTCAGTGTATGCACAAGATGAACAACACGGTGTTAGCTGCATTGATACACTATTACAATGAAACGAAGAACATTTGCTCATGTTAGACATGAAAAATCAAAAAATTAAAGTAGAAAGTTTATTTTCCTCCTGAAAACTTTATTTATCACCAATATCTGTTTTAGTTAACCATTTCTTTTCCTAATTACATCTCGGTACATTAATACATTTTTATAGATTGTAGGGTGATAATATTATAACCGCACTTAAGTTAAAGGGACAATACTGTTTATTTGAGGTGGTTGTTAAATTGCCATAAAGAGATTGTGACATAATTAATTGTAGTGTGATTGGGTCGTCACATAAATTGGTGGAGGCGCCCTAACACTACGTCCTAACACTACCATGACTTCTTCTGAACTCTCGTTGCAAAAAACAAGCCAATCTCACATCACATCATGCGTAGACCAATCGCTATCAATCTCTATTCTCCCCCTAATCTTACTCTAACGGACTTGGCTAGCTTTTTAAAACAAACTCTCCCACGATACTGTTGCTGACAATTACTCTATAATACGTTGTACGCCTCATTATTAGTACCACTTTTATAATCACCACAATGTGTTTTTTACATTTAGTGATTAAAATATAAATATATTGTCAGTTTTAATTTCAAATATAATGTTTGTTTTATTGTGTTCGTTACAAAATTCTCCTTTTTCAAACATGAGAATGTAATTCAATAGAATCTACCACATACAAAATCGCAATGTATCACATCCCCTAAAAATTTCAATTACAAAAACCATTATTAATTTTCTTTATTTCACTAGTCTAAGAATGAAAAATATTCAGCATAGGTTACAAATAACAATCAGAAAGTATAGAAAAAAATATATAAATCATCGAAATAGGGAGAAGAATATGAGGTGATTGGTGCTGGTTGATTGTCACTAAGTGATGACATGTATTCATGTTCCAATTGCGATATTACTTCTTATTTACCTTCAGATTGCAGCTGCGGATTAAATTTTGATACAGTTGCGGCTTTACTCGATAAAACAGGCAGGTAACAGTTTCTGCGGTTTAGTAAATAATCAGCTCTCGAAGAAGATGTATTTTTTCCTATAGGACTTTTTTAATTTCCTTTATGATGAGTCTATTATCATTCTCTCAGGATAAAAATTTAAGTCCATTTTACAACATAGGAATAGGCGAGCTAACGCGTTCTGCTCTGCGACTCTGCGATTCTGTCCAATTGCAGTGGACACACTGCGCGTTGTCCATAAAAACTGCTCCTTTAAATGCAGGTGGTACGTTGAGATTTCAACAAATGAACTCGTCAACTGACACCATAAGACGGAGGAACATCAATGTATAAGATGACAGAGAGATTGAAGATTTTCGGAAGTCGATAGTCTGCGAAAGAGAAGACAAACAAACAAAAGTGAAGTTAGATTGAAGTCTCCCAGAGTGGCTAAAAGGGATTGCTAAAATTTAGCTTCCTTTTATTACCAAAGGATATGTTAAATCCTAAATGTCGTTTTAATTTTAATAATAATAATAATAATAATAATAATAATAATAATAATAATAATAATAATAATAATACCTTTAAGAAACGCATTCCTTTGATTTCTTCTCCCTGTAAATGGTGGCGTCTATTATTGTTTTAGAGTCAATGTTTTCTTTTCCTATCGACAGCTTCTTCGGGCACTGCCTTGTTTGTTTGTTTGTTGTTGTTGTCGTTTTTTTTTCTCGAATTCCTCTAAAGCAGGTTTGCCACTACCGGAGATGGAGAAAACCCATAGCTACCTCTTCTATTTGTTCAAATAGTTCTTTAAAACTAAAGTGTGTTAACAACAGGCAATAAGCAATCATCTCTGTACAATCCGCAGGGCACCCAGATATACTCGTGTAATTATTTCTTTAATAATTACTGGAGAGTTTTCTTAATTTTTTCATAGTGCACGGAAAACAAAATCAGTTCATAGGAATCCACTAAACTCCAGAGATATCTCCATCTGAACCATTTATCCTCTTCTTCTTTCTCCTCCTCCTTTTCCTCTTTTTTTCCTTGCAGCCTTCATTATCTTCATCGCTACTCTCTGCGCGTAATCGAATAATAAAACTTTCGATAACTTCATCTGCTTGAGATATTTGTTTCAAGTATTCTTTTTTATATGATATGACTTTCTCACATTTTCCTTCCAAAACTATTCTATTGCCAATGCGATGGCGTTTTCCATTTTGAATGTGTTGTTGTTTGCAGTCACCCAGGTTTTTTTTTTACTTCGGAATGGGAATCAGTTCTAAATGAGGGTGGCAGCTGTGGAACTATGTGACCATGTTGCTGAAGCAAGGAGTTTATCGCATGTTCTTTGTGAATTGGTTTATTTAATCTTACTTGCTCAAGTAGCTGAACTTTTTGGCATGTTGTCAGCAAATGTCACCTTAGACATTCTTGTATGTCAATTTTCTGGAACTAGTGGAATGATAAAAGATTTAATTTGACATTGTGAGAGGAGACATTACACAACGTAAGCACAAGTTTTCAGAGAGAATGAGGATTAGGTTTTCTTGGAGCCACTTCATATAATTTTCAAAGTTCATATTGTTGACTGAGTAGATTTGCACATTATTAAACAATTATTTACAAACCCCCTCTCTCTTTCTCTCTTCCTGCACGCATTATAATGAATCTTCTTCCCCCAGCAATAGACATGAACATACATTCATTTGATTCACCCGACCAGATTTGAAAGTGACATGGGTATGGATCTCATCCATGTTAAGTATAGATAGCGCTTCAGATTTGTAGTTTGCTATATTCCTTGTTGCTTTTCATCGAGGATGCACCTGTTGTTTCTCACTTGTAGCCCAACTCTTTGACAACTGTTCTCAGACTGTTATGCTGCTGTTGAACATAAAATCTTTCATGCAATTTCGAAATTGTTGGAAGACACTTTTCCGCAAGGCAAAATTTGTGGATCACCGTTCTTACAACCGCTTTATCTGAATTATCAAGATCTGTTCTTGATTTGTCTATTTCCCTCCTTTTTTATTAGGAAATATGAACATTGGTTCACTACCGCTCCTTTCTCTCTCGGTCTCACAACGAATCCTCAGTAATGTCATTTTAGAAACCCCTACTACCGCAGACGCTCGTTCCTTCAGCTTTTTAACATCAATAAGAAATTCCCCTGTTTACTTTCCTTTTCCATAAATTCTATAACATTATTTATAATCTCACAAGTTTGGCTGTGCAGAACTTGGTGCGATAATTTCTTATCTTAGCACAAACAGATATGTGTCGTAAACAAATACTCTAGACATAGATGATAACAGCTGGTTTTGGAAAGGAACTATGTTAAGTGCGATAGTGGAGGAGATTAGCTCTCGCACCTGCTCTAACCATAAAACTTCCTAATTTGAGTCATCAATATGTGGGGGTTTTACCCTCTAGTTCTTTTGCCAAGTAGAAATTTTATTAATTCATGATTGGAAAATCAATAGCGTTGACTATAGGTCTTAACGGCCTTATGTATCTTAGGCAGTTCGTATATTGCAGGAGTTTGCGTATCACGTGAAATTAGATTCTGTTGTTTTACTTTGGGTTTGGAAGAAATATTTATCATGCTTGCGGTTTTCCATTGCTGTCAATCTTCCTAAATGTAGAATCTTACAGAAAGACTTGCATTTTGTCATAATACTCTATAGTATCCATTATAATCGAGCATTTCCAGAATAAGCTCTCGGGCCTAAATAATGGATAATGCCTGTAGAAGCTTGCGCACTCACAATAACAAACTCTACGGGGAGAATAATTACAAGGATATATAAATGTTTTCCAAGTTGGGACAGTGCTTAGAAGAATATCTTGATATGAAGGAAAAAAGGTTGGCTAGAAAACATCAAATGATCTGACCTTTACCGAAATAAGAAGAAGAAGAAAAATAGATACTGGATACTGAAAGCCTTTACATTCTCGTAAAATATTACCTTGTTTATTCTGCTAACCACTAGTTAATGTAGTAGAACATTCAGCCAAGATCCTGAGTGTCTGTTTAAGGAGGTTTGTGTTAAAAACGTAAATTACTGTATTAATTTTTCGATTAATTTAATCGTTCATAAGGTGATAAAATACAATTAAATAGCAATTTTAACTTACTAAGCTTTTAAAAAGATTTCTTGTTATTTTTTCGATTTGTTTATTATTTTTAAAGATATAAAATCTTAATGTTTTGTGAGAATCCATAGTATACCAAATGTGCTTGTTAGTGGGTGTGTTTATTGACAACGAAACTTCAAAGATTTTGGTGAACAATGACCAGCTCTTTAGAAGCTTTCGAAAATAAAAATATATTATTTCAGCTTCTTCGTCCCTCCCAGAAATAAACTAGCATTTTTTAAAATCAACTAATTGAATACATAAGAGGAAACTGGAGAGGATGATTCCAGGCGTCAATTTGAGCGATTACATTAGTAAGGAAAACACCAGGAAAATGACAGAAATAGGATGTGACAACAGCAGCAAAACACATTGAATAGAGATGGGAGATCATGTCGCTAGAATGGACGTAAAAGGCAATCTGGGATCCAAAAACTGGCCACAGGAAAGAAGGAAGACGAAGAGACGGTTGGTTGATGACAAAAAGATCTATTTTGACAACAACTGGTCATCAAAGGTGTCGGACAGAGTGGACTGAAAAAAGCATCTGAAGATAGCATTGATATAAACCCGAGGATCTTTCCTAAAGATCGGGAATGCCAAACCAGCCACCTTGCTCAGGCAAGAGACAACGAGTTTTACGCAGTTGAACCTCTTGAGCTCACTTGGTACAGTATAGTAAAACTTCAACAGTTAACAGCGGATCGTTGGCAAGCAGCTCTAGATACTTACTAACCAGGATTCCTGGTTGGTTGAAGTACGGCAACTCTCATGCTGAGGACATCCGCGAGGCTAACCTAGCTCTTAATGATTTTTCTAAATTGTTTACTAGTTAATATAAATAAACTACTTTCCAAACTTAAGTCACTGATTTTTCTGAGAACTCGATCCAATGGTTTCACTCCTATATTTCCGCCCTATTTCAATGTGTTGTTTTTCTCCTTGGGTATCAGCAGAGTGTGGAGTGTCACAAGAGTCAATACTTGGACCAATATGCTTTTGCATTTATATAAATGACGTCACTAATGATATTATTGCAAATACTGTTTGGCGATCAGAAGAACGCAAGTGCGGGCTGAAGGCTTGTACTGTTTTAGGGGAACATGTATGAGTGTATGTGGTCTATCCATGCTGTCACATGAATGAGGACCTTTCAGATTCAGATCTTGCACGCTCGCTGGATTTTCAGCCATTAGGGAGTATCTGACAACACTGTTTATTTTTATCGGCACTAGTGTGCATATGAACATAATGAGGGTAGAAAATGTTATCATAGCACATTCCTCTCACTTGCCTTCCTCTGATTGCTTAACAGTACATGTATAAGCACTCGCTACCAGACTTACTCATCAATGCCATGACTGAACTTGACGGAGACCAAGACTCGTGGACTAAACAAACAATCTTATCTTAAATGCAGGCTTTGATTTGTTCTATTTACGGACGCTCTTTAACATCTGAGGTCCCATTCTGTTCAAGGCGTGAAACGGCCGACAAATTTTGCTCAGATGCCCCTTCTTTGAGGCTTGAGGTTCTTTTTCGTGCCATAAATGTACGACATGCGACCCACGGCTTTACTTCCCTTCCGAATGAAGGAATTTAGGAATTTTACGCCCGAAAAAATCCATAGGTCCTGGCCGGGTTTGAAACCAGGCAAGTATGGTTACTACTACACCACCAGGACCACGTTAAATGCAGGAAAATCACAGGCAATCATAATGGGGCATAATAGACTATTAAACAAAATTAATCAAACAGTACTCATTCCCACGAAACTTAATGAAACAAAAAATCCCGGTCTCTAATTTGGACGTGATCTTAACAGAGAAATTCAAACAAAAGAAACTTGCAAAAAAAAAAAAAAAAAAAAATACTTTCAGTAATCCATTCCGCGAAGTGGCTTAAAAATGTTTTCAAATACAATATGAAAAAAAAAAATCCCTTGTATCAACATTGATTATGCCATATTTCGATTACTGCGACATTTTGTTAATTAACATAATGACAAATCTTGGACAAAGACTACAACATGTTCATAATGCCGAAGTGTGTAACCTACGTAAATCAGATTATATCACTACAGCTTTTGACTTGTTATCCTGGCACTGACAGGATGCTAAAAGGAAGTGGCGCTCTCTCATTCTTCTGCGTCGAATTCTATACACCTCAACTTTGCACCATCTATCTATCCGTTTTCACTCATCTTCTCATCATAATTTAATAACCAGATCGTATAACAACTTCGTTCTCTTATTCCCTTACACCAAATCTCTTACTTTTCTTTTTATCTTTCACATTTGCCGCTACTCTGGCACTCTCTGTTGTCTCACATCAAGGATTGCCGGTCACAACAACAATTTAGAATATTGCTGGAAGGTAATTTATTAGGAGACTGCACCATTTAACAAGAACTACACTCAAATTGTATTGTATTTATTGAAATGATATTGTCCCTGTGAAATGGAATAGAGGATTTTAAGGTCTTAATTTTTCCAAGAAAATAGATAATTTAATTATTATATTCAAAGAAGAAGACCGTAAAAATAATTCTAAAATCTATTTCATCTTAGAATTCTGGAGGAATCCTTTTATGAAACTAAACCTACTCATTTGTTGCGTTAATTAACTAATTCATTCATTCACTCCGCGTACTGGAATCAGCCATCGCTGCTCATAAGAATTTTTTGCACAGCTTGAGTCTCATAAATCATAAGACAATTTGGCAAACTGTGCCTTCCATTTCGCGTTCTTTGATTTTTCCATAAGAAACACCCATTGTCACGCCATCTTCTCAGAAAATGTACCGTCAGATATACCAAAGTCCGGTTTCCTGACACAGCAGCATAAAAAAGTCAATGTAAGACAGCATTACAATAACTTCTACCATTGATCACATACCCATAAACTCACAATACTCCGTTGGCAGCAAGTGGTATATTTAAACACTTTTATCATATTGAATCATTAAACCGTGCATGTTCTAAAACAATGAAGTTCAGCTTTACCCCAAATATTCATACTGTTTTGGGGAGTAAGATTTGAGAATGCATTTCACTTCTTAGCTGAACTAAGAGAAAAAGGTAGAAACATAAGAAAATCGTAGAAACATCAGAACCAGCAGAGATTGAAATGAAGTCCGCATACGTTGACAAAGATCCTATCTTACATAGCACTTTATTACGCTGAAGAGTGTAAATATTTAGGACCCTCTATAGTGCTTCGCTTCTTATGTGGGATTCTTGGTTCCCCCTACAGGCTCATGTTTTTTACTTCCTAATTCCCTCGCAGAATGTTGAGCGCCGTTCCTTTAATGTCCTTTTTCCCCTAGCACCCCAGATCCAATTGCCTATTTGCAATGTAATTTAACAGTTTCGATATCCGAGCTTAATGATTCGGAATAAATGACACTGTCGGAATTAAGCAGGCCGTTATTTTCTACGTACTTGCCCAAAAACAAAGACCTTTAATACAGAAGAACTTTTAATGCTTCTTGAGGGCAGATATTTTTCAGGACAAAGGTAATATTTCGGAGCTACCAAAGGAATTGAATTATTTGTTGTGACTGGAAGAGGAACCATTCTCTTTTTTAAGATAATTTTCTTACAAATAAATATTAATATTTAGCAATTATCTTGAAACTCTATTCAAGGAAATATACGCGGATTCTGTTCTAGACAGTGATGATATCAAAAAATGTGAATCAGCATGTGTGAGAAATGCTATATTTTGCAGGAAAGTACTGAAAAGTTTTGCTCTGAGGCCTGAAAAAGATTATTATTTTTTGTGAAAAAATAAATGAACATTTATATAATTAAATTATTCATTATAAAGAAAATTTTGATTGCTCATTTATATAAGTGAAATTTTAAACAAAACGTTGAAATAGTGGTAAAATTTTCATGCATTTAGCTTCAATTATAATGCATATACAGGTATTAAAACATGTAATTGTTTCAATTTATAGCATTATAGCAGGATTTTACAAAGTAATATATATATATATATATATATATATATATATATATATATATATTACTTTGAAAGTGAATTGCTCTTAGGAATATATAAGAATATATAAGATAGTAATATATATAAGATAGTAATATATATAAGAATATATAAGATAGTAACCTTAACTCTCCTCGAAAGCCAAAGTCATTTCAAGGTCAAATTATTTTTTTCAAATAGAAAAGTGTATTTTTTTCCTCGGAAATAGAAAGAGCATTCAATTTTCAGTATAAAATTTGTAGTACATCTAACAGTTAGGTGTAATAAATGATGAGATATTGGACAAATAAGACAACAAATATTATTCACTTACTTTCACTTCTTTCCCTTTTGTTTTGTTGTTGCTATGAAGGAAACTCATTTGTTTATATGCAGATGCTCATTTGTTGACATCGGTACACAAACGAATGCTGATCATTGCCAATTAAAACCTAAAAGGACACTATTCTCAGTCAGTTTCACTTCGTTTTCAATTATGGATGTTTGATACACGATCAATGAGAGGATCGATATGATTTGCATTTATGGCGAAGCTCATAAGAACGCTAGGGCAGCTTGCAATTTATACGGAGATCGATATCCTGAAAGGAGGTAGCCATTTGTTAGAAATGTTCAACGACTTGCAAACTTACTCTCCGAAATGGGCGGTGTCGCATCAAGAAAACATGGAATGAGAAGTACTGCTGGAGAAAATTCGGCAGTCGCTGTATTAGCTGCAGTTGCATTTAAATCCCAACCAAGTTCCCGTCGACTGGAACATGATTCGGGAATCTCTCAAAGAATCTCGAATACTTCAGCGTTACAAATACTATTCATGTCACATTAATTTCCACTAAGCCCTTCATGGGAATGATTTTCAGAAGTGTGTTGAATTTTGCTAATGGGCTCTACTGCAAATTCAAAACTAACTTTTCCAACATTTTATTTTCTGTTGAGGCTCTACATTCACCAATCAATCAAGTGAACCAATTATTGGGCTATGGAAAATCCAAGATGGTTACGGGAAGTAGAGCATCAGCGGCAATGGAGCTTGAACGTTTGGTGTGGCATTTTGGGAATACGTATAATTGGACCACACTTCACTGAAGGTAAACTTAATGAGTAGAAATACAGAACTTTTTTGGACCAAGGACTTCCAGTGCTTGAAGATGTGCCCCTTGTGGACCAGGCTACAATATGATATCAACACGAAGGTTGTCTATCTCATTACTCAGCTGTAGCTCGAGAAATATTAATCCGAGAGTATCCTGGTCAATGGATAGGACGCAGAGGACCTGTTCATTGGGCTGCCCGTTCCCCTGAACTCATTTCTCCAGCCTTTTCTTATGGGGATACATTAAAGATAAAGTTTATGAAGAAGTACCAACTACACTTGGCAAACTACACCAACAAACTAGAAACAGGTGTGTAAGAATCAGCGAAGAAATGTTGAGACGTTTTCATCGATCTTTTGAAGCACGTTTTCGGAAATGCATCGAAGTTAATGATCATAATTTCGAGCATTTATTGAATTAAAGTTGTTTGTAATGTGAACATGACATTATTTCAATTATGTTTATAACTGTACTGTATGTAAATTAATGACAGTAAAGTGAAAGTGAGCGAAAAAGATTTGCTCTGTTATTTGTCCAATATATCATCATATATCAACCCTAGCTCATAGATGTACAAGAACTTTTATACTGAAAATTGAATGCACTTTCCATTCCCGGAAAAAAATCACCATTCCATTTGAAAAATTCTATTTGACCTGGAAATGGCACCGAAAATGACAATTCAAGGACGAGTTAAGGTTGCTATTTTATGTCCCCCTAAGATCATTAAAATTTTGTCTGAAGCATTTTTTGATTTTCCTCTTCGTTTCGGAGTAAAATGGCCGCGGCACTATAAATGCCTCATCCTGTATGTTTTGATTAATAAAATGCAATGATTGCATATGTTATTATATTAAGTACATTTTCTGGAATTACTATTCATTTTGATAGTATTTCATACAAATTTTGGATACACATTTTATCTTGTTGGAAGGTAATGGCCAACACATACAGAGATTATATCCATACATGCCATGGGATGCAAAGAACAATTAATGAAAATGCATATCTCAAAGCCTCTAGAAATGTAATATTGGTTATTGTAATATTTATATTTGCATAAGCAGAACAAGCTTACAATCTATTTGGAAATATCATACGCTTGAAAGGATCTATAGACAATTGCTGCTAGGTTTGATTACAAATATAGGGTTACAGTATTTTTTCCGATATTTGCAATTCTGAAAGTTGTACAAAAATCAGAAACAAGAACCCAATGCGTTGGTTCTGCGTATATATAAGTAAACTTTATTTATAACGGCTTTCGCGTGAAAATGAGCCATTTATGCTATCAATATATAAATACATATAACTGCTGAGGCCTAATAAGTCTGCCGAAAGAACTGCGTCCACAAAATCTCAAGCTCCAACGAAGGGAAACATCTCGCGGAGTGTTTTACTGCTAAGTAACGGAAAGTTTGCCGTCATATAATACAGATGTTTGGTGGAAAAGACGCCTTAATGTGGACAGTTTTTTCTTGAAACGAAGAAACCGCATAACAGCGGAGGTCTCCACTTGCTCAACCGATGCCCCATCTTGCTTCTGTTCTTGCTTGATTAAGTCTATTCTGCTATATAGAAGTGAACTACGGGGATGGGGGAAAACTGAACATGTAAATAAAATATCAAGAAAATTTTTGGAAAAGAATTCTCGGGCTCTCTAAAGAAACGTTGTACTGTGATGTCACGAGGGAGATGGATTGCCATGAAGATATGATTAATAGTAAAACGAAGGTGGTTTAGACTAACGCAGGGAGACCAGAGCACATATCGAGCTAAATGACATAGACACTGATATAAACAACACCACCATTTTGTTCTGAAGAACTGGAAAGAGAACTCAGAGTAATTGGCATGGCTCCAATATGGCAACGAGGCAAGGAAAATAATAAAAACACATGGAAGAAGGTTGAAACAAAGCTAGAGGATGTCAGCACGCAGAAAATCGAGACAGAATGTAAACACGAAACTCTCCTTGAGCCTATCGAATGAAATGAAATTAAACTATTCTAGGTAGAAAGCCAAGATCAATTTAGATGTGTGTGTGTGTGTGTGTGTGTGTGTGTGTCATGTATGTGTGCGCGCGCGTGTGTGTCTGTAAACTTTAATGCCAATAAAGATGCACTTGCTACTGCTGCTGCTACTGATACTCCTGCTACTACTACTGCTACTACTAACTACTACTACTACTACTATCAGTTTTACACAGTGATGTAAAAATATAAATTATATCAAAAAGTACGAGGGGCGTTCAATAAGTAATGAAACACATTTTTTCGGCCAATTTTAGTTGAAAAAATTGTAATTTTGTGTAGGACATGTTTAAATATTTCCACTGCACCTCAAACAGTTTCATTAATGTCCGAAAGGTAGCAGAGCTATAACTAGCCTTCAAAATGGCGTCTGTATCGGAGGTGCGTTCCAAACAGAGAGCAGTTATTGAGTCTCTGTTGGCGGAAAATCAGAGCATCACAGATATTCACATGTGCTTGCAGAATGTCTACGGAGATCTGGCAGTGGACAAAAGCACGGTGAGTCGTTGGGCAAGGCATGTGTCATTAACACAATAAGGTCGAGCAAACCTGTCTAATCTCACGCGTGCCGGCCGGCCGCACACAGCTGTGACTCCTGCAGTGTTGGAACGTGCGGACTCTCTTATTCGAGGTATCGACGGATCACAATCAAACATCTCGCTGCTCAACTTGGCGTTTCTATTGGTAGTGTTGACACACTTATCCACCAGTTGGGGACTCAAAGGTTTGTTCTTGCTGGATTCCTCGACGCCTAACTGACGACCCTAAAGATCACAGAAGGACCATCTGTGCGGAATTGATTGCTCGTTATGAAGCTGAAGGTGACAATTTTTTGCCAAATATTGTCACAGGCGATGACACATGGGTCCATCACTTCGAACCCGAAACAAAACGGCAATCCATGGAGCGGCACCACACCAACCTTCCTTTAACGAAAAAGTTCAAAGCCGTACCCTCAGCTGGCCGTAAAGTCATGGATACGACTTTCTGGGACTCTGAAGGGTTATTCTGTTCGATGTCCTCCCACGTGGTGAAACGATCAACTCTGAAGTGTATTGTGCTACTCTAAGGAAATTCAAGAAACGACTTCAGCGTATTCGTAGCCACAAAAATTCAAATGAACTTCTCATTATGCATGATAACGCAAGGCCTCACACAAGTCTGCGCACCTGAGAGGAGCTCACAAAACTTCAGTGGATTGTTCTTCCAAATCCACCCTACAGCCCGGATCTCGCACCTTCCGACTTCCACCTGTTTGGCCCAATGAAGGATACACTCCGCGGGAAGCACTACATGGATGATATGGAAGTTGTTGATGCAGCAAGACGTTGGCTCCAACATAGAGCAACAGAGTGGTACCATGCAGGCATACAGGCCCTCCCATCAGGGTGGCCTAAGGCTGTAGCATTGAACGTAGATTATGTTGGAAAATAGGGTTTTGTAGTCAAAACATTGGGGAATAACATGCTGTATTTGAATCCTGAATAAAACTAACCTGTTTTAAGAAAAAAAGTGTTGCATTGCTTATTGAACGCCTCTCGTGAAAAACAAATTAATAAAATACAATCCTAAATATAATATCATTTTCTTGAGAGCGAGAACCTAGAATTAAGCTGACGTGCAAATATGCTGACTTTATATTATTAATTAAAAATAACCAACATAATAACAACCTTTGTTCCAGCACAGTTCGAGATTACTCTTACTAATTTTCAGAATATTTCCTCTCGAAATCAGGCATCAGCCTTATTTACAATCCACATTTCGAGCAAAACATTTTAAGAAAAGGCTCCAAATAATAACCGAATAACAAAACCTGCGATCACAGGGATGAATTTACATTTCATTTTCTAACAGTAAAACATTTCCCTATCGGTACTTCTTACCTACCAGCATAGCGCTCCATTTATTTATTTATTTATTTTTGTTTTGATTGATTTGGTTTATTTACGGACGCTCTTTAACACCTCAGATCATCAACGTCCTATGGAAGTCAAAGCGTGAAACGGCCGAAAATTTTGCTCACAGGGCTCTTTTCTCAGGCTTGAGGTTCTTTATCGTGCCGTAAATGTACGATATGGGACCCATGGTTTTACTTCCCGTCCAAAGATGCCATACTTAGGGTTTTTAAGACGGAAAAAATCCATCGGTCCTGGAATAGATATACCCGCGATCTTGGGTTTAGGAGACAAGTATGGTAACCACTACACCACTGGGACCGACTGATTTTTATTTATGGACGCTCTTTAACATCTCAGGTCATCAGCGTTGGGACCGACTGAGCGGACTAAGAGAGAAGACACAAGATAAGGTGAAGAGACGGAGTGATTCGAACTGCTCGCAGCAACCAAGACTATAATCCTTCTGACGCGTACTAAGAGGGCCTGTAGTAGCCAATCAAATGACGTCACCACGTTCACATGACCATCGCTAGAGAGCGAATGAAGAAATCTCGATCGATCGATGGAATGTTTTAATGTGTTAGATTTCCCTTCTTCGAGAAAGACTGCGGTTGTTATTAGAAATTTTAGGCTGATTAGTTATATCTTGATAGCAAGGTAGAACGATAATGAAGTACTTATAAGCAAATGAAAAATGAAAAAAAAAAAAAAAATACCTATTCTCCTTTGCTATCTTATCTTATAGTTCGTTCCGACATTGAACCTGCATCGCCAAGATAAGAGGTGATCACTCAGCTAGAGTGTCATATGCCTTTCTGTTGTGTCTTGTCTTGTTCTTTATTTTAGTTTGGAATTGAGTTTAATATCTTCCAGTCATACTTTTACGCTTATAAAAAGTTCTCTTTATCTCTTTTTGACCACGTTTTACTGCATTTTTATGTCTAACAAAGTTAAATGTTGTCAATGAGGGGCTACACTTAAAAAAGAAGCCCTTTGTCTTCCGAGGGAACGGGACAAGAGCTATAGTCGGTTAGGGCAAATGCCATGTTTTTCCTTTCGACTTTGACAGTGCAATTCCTTTTTATGAGAAATTGGTTTTTTGTCAGAGATGCGTGAGCTATGTGAAGCAAAGGAAAAAGTAAGGAAAATGTTAGGAAAAAAAGCAGGGAGTCAGAACGAACGGCAAGATTGTGGCTAGATGGATGAAGGAGAAAGGCAAGGCAAAGCTGGAAGGAAAACTTTTCTCATTCATAGCCCCTCTAACCAGTGCAACTCTCCTTTCTCTGCCAACGTCTTCACAAGTTGTTTGGGAGGCAGCATATGTGCAGAAAACATTTCCTGTTCTGCAATGTTTCCGTTTCTGCGAATACTGCAAAATGTACGCATATATTTATTTATATGCTCAGTCATTTTGGAGACGAAAATATTCAAATGAATAAACAAACAATCAAATAATAATAATAATAATAATCGAAGTCATATTTTCTTAAATGTATTATAAGCAGTTCATATGCCTGAAGGGGCTGAAATTATCACATGCTTCATAATAGGCATTGGTCAGATAAGTGGACAACTTAGCTAGGACTCGTGGAATTTTCAATTAGTCTTGAGGATTCTATAACTATTGGGTCTTGCATAGTTTTGTCGTCAGCTGATGGGTCAGCAGTTAGAGTGGATGTAATATCCGTGCAATTTAATTAAGTTGTTGCAATTACAATTAAGTACGTACTCTATGGCAGATGTTTAAAATGTTTCCTGTTACAAGCCATTGAGTAAAAATTGAGTCCTCTTATTTTTTTCCAGTTCTTGCAATGTATTGGGATTTGATCCATATACTTTAGTAAATTCACATACTGTCAGAAGTCATTCCTCTATCTTTCTGCGCTCATGAAACTCTCAAACATGATCTACCCTATAACTCTGTATGCATTTACTACGCACCATATACCAATTTTCTAGCCATGAAATGGATATTTTGTGTTCATTTGGGCTTTTCTATATTGTATACCCTTTAGTTTGTCTCGAAATACGAGAACGTACATGGAAACATTCTTTATCAGTGAAGAATATCAAGAGTGCATCAATTTCTCTATCATTAACGATCCGTAACTTCAAATTACAGAAATTTATCCGCTTATCAGGATCACCTGTTTCTAATTCGAGCACCACAGTGACATTGTATTTTTTCAAATGCCATGTAAATGACAGTTTTTCTAAAAAGGTACTAGTAATGTGTAGATGTAGCAGAAAAATATTTCGGCCTACTTAAAGAGCCACTTGCTCTCAACACATTCTACAACTAACACAAAATCCGATCGGACATGAAGGCAAGCTTATTCCTTAAGAATGTAATTATACATCGAGCATTCATACCTAAAACTAGAAAACAATAAGAAATTAATGGAACCAAGGTATTGATTTACTAGTACCCATACTGAAATCCAACACATTACTTTTATTCATTATGAATAAGTTGTTTCCACATTACCTTGTTGCATATTGTTAGGGCAGCCCATCGGAGGATGTGGCGTAACGTCTTTCTTCTTCGAAGTCTCAACCTCCACTTTAAGTACCCACGAAGAAAACCCAATGTATTTCCCAAGGCGCATGCGCAGAGCCAGTTTTTTTCCCAGTTCAAACATATAACTGACACATGCACAGTACACGGAACCAGAACACAACCACCTGGCCTATTTACCTAACAATATTAAAATCGAAAACTCTCCCTATACGTACAATTACTGATATTATGCTATATTTATAAATACGAGTATGTTTATGAAATATTAATGGGAATGTACCTTTTATATGTCTAGGAAATCAGCATGAGTTCCAACATGATATCTGCAGAGATCCATACGAGACATGTTCTCTAGTTTTTTAATGAGTATTTCCGGAGTAATTTCGCGGAAGTCGGAGGCATGTCGGTATCACAGCGCATTTCGGTGTGGTAAGGTCAGGGCTGCATGGACGTTAAGGTAACAATGCAGGTAACATTTGAGTTCCGCGTCCAATGCATGTGTCATTAAGTCAGTTAGCGTGCCGGTGCACCATCTTGTTGATCCCAATAAAGGCGCATTCCTTTGTAAAAATAGCTTTCTTCTGCCTCACACTTGCTGGAAATGTCTGAAGGAACAAGCCTTATGCAGCCTGAAGCCTGTTAAGATCCACATCTGTCAATGCATTGGCAATGACAGTGCGAAAAGTTTAATTTTGAAATCTTTTTTCTTTTTTAATATCGCGACACGCTTTCTAATTGATCTGATAAGCGATTGAATCATTGATTAGGTGACGGCAGCACAAGTTTCTGCCTGAGTGGAGGGTCTTCCACTTTGCTTCGCATCTTTAACACACCCCGTGCTGAAAGCTTTTTTCTCTCATTATAACAAGTTATCTCAGCTCGGTAGTGCCTTACCAAAAGGAAAATCCTGCATGAGCATACTCGAGGCTTTTCCGGCACGAGGCCACTCGCGGATACACACGGAAGCCGCAAGATTCTCCTCTTAACTGAAAATACTCGTATTCACAACCAAGTTTTTATACCAATATTATCCACACATAAATTTCATAAATACAGCACAGTAACAGGTTATTGTAGATGTACTAGAACACCTCCAGTTGCTGTGAAACGGGCGACAAAATTATGATAAACCAGGTAGAATAAATTATATTGTTTTTAAAAACTTCTTCAAACTTCAATCGTATTTTTTAAATCTTTGGTAATATAATTTTCGGCAGCATTTTGTACAGCATTTTGCAGAAAATGTAAAGCAGCATTTCCATTTTTTATGTAATTACATTCTTTGAGTTTTTGAGTGTACGTCGAAAAATGTATGACGATCTCAAAAGCTGCATGCAGATGATCGTTTTCAGCTCATGATTTCTCTGTAAAAGACGAAGTTCTGTAACATTCTGAAATAGGTATCCAGTTTACTATAATAATCTGTGTTTTTGAATGTATACTCATGTGTTCTTATGAGCCATTACGGTGAACTGTGTGAAGAACCGGTTCTCAAATCATGAGAATTCGGTTGGGATAAAATCTAAGAGAATGACAACTCCTGCAATAACGTCTATTAACTCAACAATTAAGACAAATGCACACTTTTCGTTTACAAAAATTGTTGTTCTAACTAATGACTATAATACTACAAAATCAAAATTATATATTTTCTGTGAGAGAAGAGAATGCTTTTAGTAAATGTTTGCTCAGAATTCTGCAAATTTTAACAAGTAAACTGTTAATAATAGTGATAAACAATATATATAGTTTATATATTGCTTTGAAGTTTGCAGTCACTTTATGTTGTTTAGTTGTTATATCATATTTTTCAATAAATTCTTATACAATGTAGGTAATTTTCACTAACTCATAATACCTGCACAAGAACAGAACTTTTTAAATACCTGTTAAGTTTATTTTCCCACCCCAATATTTATTGCCCAGGAACTCTTCACTATGTTTCGACCGTTTAGTCGAATTTGATACCTCGATAACCATGCTTGTTCACAAAATTCCTGCACTTGTCTTCAAATTTATTAAAAAAACAAGCATTTAATGATAGAAAAATCAAGATATAATTAATAGTATAAGTTTTAGCTTCTTTTACGGTAGATGAATTGTCACTTTTCTGAGGTTATCAGAAATTTATTTACTACTATGAAAAGTATTTCCTATTTTCACGTTACAACATTAAATCTATTTTGATTTTTACAGTTAATTATTTTTCCATGTCAGGGCAATTATAAGTTTATCATTCGGTTTTGTATATTGTAAAGCTTAAAATTAAATAATAGTCATTCTACTTGCGTGTCGAGAAAGAAAAAGAAAGGCCCATAATGGGTTTGCCACCTTTAAAGTCAATAAACTTCAGCCACAAGCAGTTTGTGAAGAAAGTTTCAATTCAGAAATTAAAATCAATGGGATTCATAGTAAGGATTTGTTTTTTATAAAATGACGATACAAGTAATGAACCATAAGAGAGCAACTTAAATTTTTTACTTGTGGCAAGACACCTTCTGAGACATAGTAAGTTATTTGACTTGCCTTGCAGAAGACGGTAACGAATTCCAGAGACATTTCTTCTAAACCAAATCCAACTAAGTTTGACGGTAAAATTGAGCCAGTATTTCAGTGCTTCCAGTTGTTCAAAACTTCAATCTACAGCACTCCAGCTGAGATATTTTTACGAAATGTCGTGAAGGAGAACGACCCAAAAATCCCGTCAATCTTCATTACAAAGGAAACGATGTCAGGTCAAGAAATACACAAAAGTTCTTTTGGCGAGTTTTGGACGTGTCCTGAATGTGAAGGAACATTTGAGCAAAAGGTTACGAAAATTGACGTGTGACAAGTACATGCTTTTTTTTTTGTTTTGTTTTTTGTTAAGCACAAGATGATTTGCTAGATGTTTTCGGATGATTTAGGATCAGATATACGGAGAAATACTCAAGCGGAGACCAAATGATTTTGTTATATAGGAATTTTATCTTCCAGGCGTTTCTAACATGTTATATTTGTAAAAGTGTTGGCATTTTTATTAATTTTGGCATTAAATAACATATTAGGAGCTTTGTTTTTTTTTTTTGATTGATTTATTTATGGACGCTCTTTAACATCGAAGGTCATCAGCGTCCCATTCAACTCGGGGCGTGAAACGGCCGACAAATTTTGCTCAGAGGCCTCTCTTTCAGGCTTGAGGTTCTTTTTCGTGCCGCAAATGTACGACACGGGACCCACGGCTTTACTTCCCTTCCGAAGGAAGCCATACTTAGGATTTTTACGCCCGAAAAAATCCATCGGTCCTGGCCGGGTTCGAACCCGCGTTTTGGGTGTAGGAGGCAAGTATGGTAACCACTACACCACCAGGACCGACAAGGAGCTTTGTGAATTTCAAAATGAGGAACCTGGATTGATGATGAAGTCAAATAATTTCGTTCTCTTTAAACCACCTGACAGTAATGGCTTAACTACTTCAACTCTAAAAACCTTCGTTAAAGAATTTATTAATTTCTTAAAAATTAACAATATATAAATTATGATTAATAATTTACTGCAATGAATAATACTGGGTAATTTTATATAATTATAATAAAATGCACATAAATGCAGATATAATTATGTTAATTACTAGTTTACACACTTATCACATATTTACCTTGGTTTACAATATATGTGGATTAATTTCCCTCCCCCCTTTTTAGAAATCAAGTACACGATTCACATGGAAGAACATGAATTTATAATTAATTGCTTAATAATAATCCAAAATTTTGCAAAAATCAATAGATGTTCCCTAAAGGAGTGCCCATATTTGAATCCCACATGCGAATTAAGCATGCAAGACTTTCCTACCCGTATCCTTAAAATTAAGAAATGCATAATTCTTTAAGCATTAATAGAACGTAGTATTCTTCATTTTAGTGTATGATTCTTAGATAATAAGAACTAATGAGTTATTTTAGAAATTTAAATGCAACTTTAGAGCTACTTAAATTGGCTTATAGGTGTTGCATATTTCTCGAGAGTACACACTATTAGCGATTCTATTCGTCAATCATGAAGTTGGTTTCTCTCACTCTTCAGTTATCGTGTCCCTGTTGCTAAGTACACTAAGCGATGATTATTATTGACTCTTATGACGTTTAACAATTTTTAGTTATAAACTTGTCCGATCCACGGTGTATTATTAAGCGTGCCGCAGCCGGCAACGTTTCTACTTTAAATCCCTTTTCTAAAAGGTGTTTAAAATGTTGTTGAAATTGTCATCAAAACACATGTTTTATTAGAAAATATTTGGAACGATTAAGTTCGGTCTCTGTAATGTCCGTGATTTCATTGCTAAATTTTCCTTTACTTTCAGAAATCCCCTTTTGGGCTTATTTCGGGAATGATTTGGAAAACTTTGAGAATCAATGACTGTGTTAAACTAGTTTTCCCTGTTACAAGGCACCCTTTCATACATTTTGATCTGATGTTCGACAACCTAGAACGAAAACAGGAAAAACTGAAAGCATCTTAAAACCTGATCTGCTAGAGAACATAATATTAGAGCAACGGAGGGTTATATAATTGTTTGTTGTTGAGGAGATTATGAAAAGTATCAACTTTTGTCACTCCACAATTACAGGGTGTAAGAGCTTTCTCTTAAAAAGAAGCGGCACCAAGAATATTCCTTTTAGGGGAGAGCTCATATATAAATATAAACAACTACAAATTAATACCAAATGAATACCAAAAGTGGGCAGAAATCTATAAACTTTTCAACCTTTAGTAATTCCTTCATATACCAACAGAACAAAAATACACAGAATTGGTTGGAAAAACATTTTTGCAAAGAGGTATAGCTAGTATATTATGTAAGAATGTATTTGAAAGAAATATCACGTTTTCTAATATTGATGGGGAAAAAGAACTGTTACTGAAACACCAGAGTTTATAAAAATTGAATATTTATGTGAGAGTGTTGTTGTCCTATTGGGAATATAGTTTGTCTTAATTATTTTTCAGTATTAGAGAACACAAATTCAATATTGTAATATCAGCGGTGTAGTTGTGAGATAAGGTTATTGAAACAATTTGCAGGAATTTTATTACCTGATTATTTATTGCATACATTTGATCGTGCGGGTGGAAATAGTAGGTTTAACATCAGGATATTGCTTACAGCGCATTTGAAACAAAATCATATCTACAAAATCTATTCCAACAAAGTAAATAATCTTCAGCTGTTCATTGCAAATGAAATAAATTCCAATTTAAATGTGTAAGTATCAATAAAGCTATGCATTCCAGAGAAAGTAATAGCTTAATTTTAAGTTGAGGATACTGCAATCTTACTTTTTAGAACATCTCTTATTCTATTATGACAACTTTATTTGTATTTTCCATTTTCCTTCCTTCGGGTAACCTGTAACGAATTTATCTTTTCTTAGGGCAATGTCCAAGTTTATACTTTAAATATAGAATTATTGGGAAAATGCAATTGTGTAAAATATATTTTTATGTTTAGTTTTTGCATCATATTGCTTATGATATACTTGTATTTATGGCTACAATCTGTTTAACTGCTGTACCCTAATTCCGCTACACAATCGCATTTTGCATGCAGTAGAGGAAACTGATTGACTTTCAGTGTAAGCACGATGCTCGGTATGACTGGAGTTACAGTTCCGCTGAAGCTCGCAATTGAGTTTGCTCAGTATTAATTATCACGCTGTTTCAATTTCACTTCTGTAGGAAACACATGATAGTCTTTCTAACGTGCATTTCTATGATGAGAGTGATATAATTATATGCTAAAACAAAGAACATTCAAGATTTTAATTTTGTTTAGATGTATTAAGATACCCATATATATGTTTTAACTTAGTGACAATTTCAGCAAAGTTCCCTATTTCATTGCTGATTTTGCTAATTTTAAAGTATACAATCTCTGTATAAAAAGTTTATTATAGTTTCAAGTCTATAAAACACGAAAATACTAAAGTAGACAGGTTTAAAATAATGTTACATTTGCAGTATTCTCAAAAAGCGTCATTCCTAGCTGTTAGCCAGCTTATTGGAAATCAGCAATAACATTTCTGGAACAGCTCTCCGCTCCAACTACTGTATTTGTTTAGGATATCAGCGTTTTCCATTTTTAATAAAATTATTATTCTTCACTCAACTAAAATATATTTATTTTGTATTAATAAACATTACGCACATACCTGATATATTTAAATCAATTAAAATATTCTAAAATAATGCAATTCTTTAAATACATAATTGGTTTCTATGGCCAGTTGCTGCCACTAATATAACCGTTAAGTTGTAATATACTTCAATTTACTGCTGTGCATGGAAATATACCGTTTACTGGATCCATGCATATAAAGCAACAGTTAGTATACCTTCGAGATAAGCTGAATTCGAACATTAGGGTTGGTATTACTGGCATACGTCAACCACATCTGCCGACAAGGGTTGTCCTTTGAGGGATACCCGCTTTCAGAGTGTTGACCAATCATTGAAACAGTCATCGTGTTATACTCATTTCACAGCAGATGCACGTTAACAGAATGCATTTGCCGTATCTTCCTCAGATGGATTCCTACACGTTATGTGTCGCTACCGCGGTCCAGTATATGCAAATTGGCCATAGGGCTTATTGGGAATGTGGTTACGAATTAACAATATATGTATATATCTCGTCAATTTGGTGCACTCAGGCCTGTGAATACTAAACAGGCATCAGTGTAGATCAAAGTGCTTGCCATCCGCGTGTCTACAGGCGAGGGGATTCTGTGCGGAATTAGTAGGAGTTAAATGCCGTGCGAGACGCAATTCAGTGCATATATAGAACGTTCAGAATCAATTACAAGACACACCAAGGAGTTGAATTATGTCCATATTTACTTTATGTCTGTTAAATCAATTGCATAACAGAAGTTTCCTGAAGACACAAAAGTATTTTTCTTACTTGAGAAATTTACTGAGTAATTTTTCAAAGAGTAGTTTAAAAGTAACACTGAATAAAATAAAAGTTCTAGTGATAAGAATAAATTGACGCGCTGGTTTTAAAAGAAGCCCTGTCAACAACCTTACGATATTAAAGTATGGTATGGTAAGTTAATTTGGTTTTATGTTAAATCAAAGTGAAACTTGTCAGACATGTCAAAATCCTACCGTTGAGCTTTACGCGCAACGTTCAACTCAGGGAGTTACCACGCTTGCCCACAAACCTGTTGTTGGTAAAAACATGGCGGATTATAGTGATGAGAATGAAGCTTCATGCTCATAATTTTCTGCGAAAAAGAAGGTCACAATTGAGACAGAAAAATACAGTGAAAGAGAAGAAAGAAAGTAAGAGACGAGGAACACAAAAAAATATAAGGAATATTCAATACTATATGAGCATGAAAGAAAATACATGCGAGATTATTGTTTAGTTGTCAATATAGTACACGTTCCTTTGACAATTTCACATTTTCTTGGTCTAAAACCAGAAATTTACACCCATCCTTGCATCTTCATCAATTAAAAACCAAGAAGAACTTTCTTCAAAATTTGGAAGAGGAAATGTAATTTTCTTGAATTACTTTCCACGCTATACCTGTTGAAGTGCCAATTTCTAATACCCAAATACGCATGTCTGCCAACATTAAACCCTCAACTTTCTTCATATTTCTCAGGAAGTTGCTTTCACAGTCATCTTCAAATGACTCTATTTCCCTTACACTCCAAGTCCGAAAATCTGACATTACATTGTGATAGAGTAGTCCCACTATAAATTGCAGCCATGCGATCTCCTTCGCCACTTCCCCTTCTTTTATAGAAATTTTATCACCAAATGGTACTCCAAATCACACAGTTTCTTACTAAATTCACAGGACACATTGCCTATGCCAGTGATAGATATGCACTGAGCTGACACTATGCATGTGTAGCCTTGAAACACGTCACAACATGCACAGACTTGTTTCAACATATTCACCGCTCATTTTATATTCAGGCATATAAAGTACTATTGATCAACCCTAGTACAATAGCAGAGGATATGTCAGTAATAGAAGCTGTGTTGACTGTAGGCAATATAAATAGAGACTTAAAGGCAACTATGACTGATATTGTACATATTACATTATAATTGTCATCAATTGTGATTTCATTACTGTTATTATCCTAATTGCAGATACAAAAGAGCATGTCTCTTAAATCCTCACCTAAAACGTATTTTATTTAGTTCCAATAATGGCCGCCAAAGCAAATGATATTGCTAAAATGCTTGAAATAATACCAGTGAAACATCGTAATTATTTCTTAACCTGTGATTAGAGATTGGATGAAATGAATTAGTCAATACCTGAATATTCAGGCAGTGAAGTATGAGGCAATGATTAATTTAATTGTTAATTAACCAGACATTAATGCTATTGAAACTACTTTTAATTTAATTTATATTGATCCTTTTATGTTTAGTAATAGTTATGTAAATATTACAGTTTTTAGCAGAATAAATAATTTTAGTTGTAAATTTTCTATTTATTTTCATATCTATCTGTTTGGTTCAAATAGTGCAATAGTCTGCAGTTATCGCCACTGGTGACCAAGGTCGTTAAGGAGTGGACTCGTGAGCGGGAGGTCGGGTTCGAATCCCACCAGAACGTCCTCCCTGTTTGACGTTTTATCAGGTTTCCCTCAGTCCTCGTAAATGACAAATGCCGGGAAGGTATCCTAAACTTAGGCCTGGAACGCTTCCTTCCTTAAAAAAATCCTTTCCCATTTATCATCATCAGTGTCCCCCACCTGTGGTGCCTCAGTAGTAAAAACTAATCAAAAAAAAAAAGTCTGCAGTTTTGGAACATCATTTTAAACGTTCTGATCTCGCTGAAAATATACTTTTAATTATATATGTATATAAAATTGCGCATATAATTCAACCTTACAAATAAAAATAGTTTTAAGATATATATTGCTGCATATTACATTTTTGTTCTTTTCTCAAAACTGCTGTTGACTGACTTGTCTCGTTTTAGACCTCAACGCTTCAATTTAACACAACATATACATATGTTTGCCGCATGAGGCTTTATGGAGTCTTCCCTCATTCCATAAAGGTGAGAGCCTTAGAGTTCATTTGCAATAGTAACTATTAAATAAGTCATTAATTAATTCCATTCATCATCTAGGGAATCTTAACAGTTGGCATTTGATACTGAATATTTGTAAACCTATTTTTAAATAACGTACTAATTGAAGGAGAGGAAACATTTAACATGGTATAGTTTTTTCTTAAATATATCTATATGTGTGTTTTTCTTCCAAATAATGTATAGATAGCCAGGGTTCGTACCGTAATACAAGAACTGATACATACATATTTCAATATCGGGTGATACAGAATACTTGGTATTATTAAAATCTAATTACAAATAACGCTTTGGTTGGCACATCCCGCAGAGAAAGTATAGCATATGTGCCTCCTGTTTTAAAATTTTGTTTGAAAGTTTGAATACCTTACCCTTCAGGATGTGAGAAGTAATGACTGAAGGTAGAGGAGGAAAGATGAGTTCAGTTCCAAGTGCCTGTTAACTTATCTCTTGTAGGTAAACTGGTTCCCTGATATCATAAGTAAAGCATAAGTAAAGCCCCAGTATTTGTAAAAAATCCTGAATATATACCTAATTTATTTGTAAAACAATTCAGAGTAAATAAAATGAAAATTTCTGACTGAACAAATACTCACAAATCATTATATAATAATATTTATGCTTTATTTATTGTCACGTTCATTGGTCTTCTAGGGACGTCTATAGGTTGAGTAATGAAAACTACAGGTGTAAGTCTGTAGGGTGGAATGAAATGAAATTAATTAATGATGATGCAAATGAGTTCGGAGTCCTTCACGCCTGGCATTCATCTTATCAGGGCAAGGAAAAATTTCAACCTTATCCAAACAGCTTAACTTGACCGGGATGCAAACTCAGGACCTTCGGACTGGGAGTCACGAACGCTACCCTAGACAACGGAGCTGTTCTATTTTCATATTAGATATTATTAACTTCCTTAATATTTTTATTACACAATAATACCAGTTAATTAAAAAAATATACTTTGTACTCTATGTCATGTTAGCACTATAAAGCAAGATATTGTGTTCTATAGGACATTGCAGTTTTGGAGTTTGAAAATAAGATTATTGTTTCGATTTTTCCCCCACCAATGTCTCTGTCAGAACACTGTCATATACAAGAGAGTGAATGTGATATGTGAAAGACGGCAATATGGAGGTAGTGAAAATCAGAGGAATCGATCATTATTTATGATTTAGATTTCATAAAAACTTAAAAAGGAGACTTTCAACAATGAAATTATTGCTCTTCATGTAAATGTTTCATTGAAATTAATCCAACTAATTGCAAAGGCTTAGTAGGGAAATATTGGAGTAAACCATTGAAGAGAAAAGCAGTAAAAGATGTTTAGAGTTTCCATCAAAGCTGTTGTACATGGGATTGAAAAAAGATGATATTAACATCAAACTAAAACAAAACAAATATCCATTAAACTTAAAATAAATTTTAACACACTTGAATTAATAATAACTCCTAAATTCTCTTTGACTTTAGGTGACTGACACTAGTGAAAGAAAACATTCGAAATGCCCGATCTACTATTTACCCCGTTCTTTCCTACTCCATTATAGAAACACAAGAGGTACTAGGAAAAATCAACATTGGAATCAATAAACATTAACAGCGATGCAAATATAGCAGCGTTTTCAACTCAAAGCAATATTCAAATTTTGTGCCAAACCTCTATATTTTATGTGGATAGAGCTTTCAAATGGCATCCTAATATTTTACATAAACTCTGGTTGTGCACATGTTGCTCAACGATGTGTAAATTCCACTCATATTCTGTTTATTTCCCAACAAGGACTTACGTAGTATACCAGTGCATTCCAAATTATTATGAGTTATTGCAGTACACATGCTTTGAACAGTGTTTTGTGGATTTTGAGACAGTCACACACATTGCCGCACTGTCAATCGATTAAAATAAGAGGCTGTTGTTTCCATCTCGGCCAAAACTGGTGGAGGAAAATACAATCTCTCGGTTTGACTAAGAAATATTGAATCAATCCAGAAAACTGTAGCTTCTTTTGTAATTCTTTGGGCTTCCGTTTTTACATTCAGAACATTTAAGTAATGTTTTACTTTTAATAATAACCATATATAAAATGTTTTAATACACTGAACGATATCCATTCAAACGCTTCTGTTTCATTAAGAAGCATGTGAAAAAAGAAAAAGCAGTTAAAGAGAAATAACATTTTGGAAGAAAAAATTAAACAGTTAGCGAATCAAGATATCACAAGGTTAAAATTTGTCAAATCAGTTTCTTTCAAATCCGTCCTATACCTTATAACAATGTAAGAGCTAGTTGATCTCAAATTCAAGTGACATGTTTTTATACCGATCGGAGTTTTTAATCATAACACATGACAAAAATTTTAACCATACAACCAAATACTTGTTGTATTAATTAGTTCTTTGCCAGTTCCCAGGAAAAATGGGAGGTAAGATTTTGTCAAGACAAAATTTAGCTGAAACTCATTTTACCTCATTTTTCACGGTAAGAACTGATTTTATCAACTCCGACAGGTAGTTTCGATGAATGAACATATGGTTAGCGCTAAGACAATAAATATAACTGGAAGTTACAATTTTTTCCCCAGCACTCGAGTGCGCTGCTGGAGGGAGAAAAATTTGAAGTCGAGAGGGAACTTGCAGTGTATCAGCCAACAGAGTGCCATGGAAACTGGTGGGCAGGGGTTAACTGTCTCCATTTGGTCGGCCACCATGGCTGACCTGGTCAATAGCAGCACTCCGTAAGCTCCCAGAAAGTATTGCTAGGAGAGAATACCGGTTTGATTGCAAAAGGATTCTCGTCCTACAGAACGTGTAAACTGAGACCAGGCAAGCACATTTGTAAGCGAGTTAAGTGCTGAAAGAAGGATGAACCAACAAATTTGCGCTTCTTTTCAAATGTATCAAAGCCTTGAATGTAGGAAAGCAAATAATAGGAGATAAAGAACATATTTGAAAATTCATCTGTTTATGAGGTTTAGTACTTTTTATAAATGTTATACATTTATTTCACATTTTCTCAACCAAATACTATTTTATATTACACAAACATACTGTGTTCATTGTAATATTTAGACCTTTTTATTTTAACACAATATCTCAGAAAATATTTACAAAAGATAAAATGCTTTAACAATAAATTTTCTTATAAATTAAGAAAATGACTGGCCATAGCATATTATGAAACGAGGAGAAAATCATTCAATACGAAGAATTCTATCTGGGTTCTCAAGGACTAGGATAGAAGGCAAATAGGAACCTTCCAGCATCTGTGAAAAATTATGAGTGCTAAAATAAGTACAATAGGTATATTATCTTTTCAATTCACCTTAATGATTTAGACGTATTAGACAATTTTAGAAAATGAAGTTAGCGGGTATAATAGAGTGGTGTGACACAAACATGTAACAGTTATTTAACTATTTTAAAAGGTTTACTTTCAACTTTATGAAAGAGGAGCTGAATCTGGCCACCGTCGTTCATACATTTGGCATCTCTTTAAAAACTATCCACCACTCACTGTTTACATTGAGTAATGCCAAATATTTCCACGCAATGTGGGTTTGTCTTGTATACGATATATTTTTTATTTACCACAGATTTAAAAGTCGGAAGTTGAAATATTCTTTCAATATCTCTCATCGAAGTATTGTTAAAAAAATGGAAAGCATATACTGAACCATAATTTACTTCACGATTAAATACAGAACAAAACATACCACTCGTAATAACTGAACTGAACTCAACCACTATCAGCCATCACTGTTACAAGCAGCCATTAGAGAGCGTGACGTTATTTCAGTTAACGGCGGGAAACATATATGCACACGTTCAGTGGCAAACCACGAGAAGTTGGTTCGTAGTTCATTGGATCCCCCGTATAATGCTACTAATTATGTATACACTTAGATATTAAATCCTAATGGCTACAAAATAAGTGTTTTATGCATTATGAAAACATTTTAAATTTTGTCAAAGTAATTTATGTTCAGCATTAATTTACACTTCCACGGGTACTAGCATTCAATATACTCAATAATATTACAACTTTGGAGAAATGAATTTTATTATATATATTCTTGTGCAGTTGAGACTATTTGCATTCAGCTCAACTTTTTGTCTAAAATTATATTTTATCACTTTCATGATCATTTGCGCATTAAAAACAAAGTAACTTTGTAAAATTCATTGAAAATAAAACAAGGGTTGTTATTCTGTGTTACAGAACAATTACTCAACTGGCATTTATGCACCTCTAAATTAAACTCCGGGAGGTGTTACTGCACACAGCCCGAGGTGATTGAATGACCATGTGAGAGGGCTTGACCCCTGAGATGTGAAGGATACTTGAGCTCTGAAGTGGATAGTCAAGAGAGGTCGTTAGTGCGACGTCCCGCACTTCAAGAAACTTGGTCTTAGTGTAGTGTAGGTTCATTCCTTTTGTTTCACGTTACATACCTTGCATACGCTACGCGCTCCAATAGACAAAGGGGAAGCCAGTGGCAATACAGCAAGTTGACCCACACATTTCAGAGACCACGCACCATGCTCATAATACTTTTGTTAGAATTGTTAGAATTAAGATCTTAACAAAAGTTAACCGTAATTTATTTTAAATTGATAGCAATACGTTTAAGCAAATGACTACATTGCTCTTATAATGCTAATTTATTGTGCTTTCTCTATAAAAACTAAAAATTTAATAATAATAATAATAATAATAATAATAATAATAATAATAATAATAATAAAATTAGTTCCAATGTAAAACCAGGAAGCTAAAGGTAAAGAAAACATTCTCTTGATTCATTTATTTATAAAAAAAACCGTTTAATAAACAAAGAATCATGTCCTCAGAATACAAATTTGTGCTATTAAGCCGGGCTTGTAAGTGAAACGCAGTACCACATCTCTCATTCTCGAATTTAAATTAGCTAGCAATGTTGCGACATCATGTATTGTTGGTTATTGATACTATGTATGTTTTATACATTTTTGAGTATAATAATATTATTATTGTTACTAACATGTAAGGACACACTACAATAAAATGGCAACGACTAAAATATGCGCATTTATTTGATTTTTTTATTTTTAATCTTCGAAAAGCAGTTAAAAGATACAGGATCTAAATATAGGTTTTTAAAGCTTGGATTAAATACTAGAAGCAAGAAATCCTTAAAGCCGGTCCGCTATAAAGAACAGTTTAAGAACTTTGCTTTATAGCACAATGTTGCAGCTTCCAGCATTTGAATATGCACTTAATGGTGCAAAAATTGGTAGTTCAGTGCGATTTTTTTTCCATAGAACGTCGATTCCTCTCCATTTTGTGCAAAAATAGGCGAAAATGAAGAAAGTATACATACAGTGCGAAATGTTTACTGTTTTGAGCTAGCAGTTACCGGAAGCATTAGCTTCAAGATGGCACACACATTAAGTACTGCAGTAGTGCTGGAGATGATAGGGGTTGAAGGCGCGCCATTAGCTTTTCTCAGAATGAGCTTCTGCAATGAAGTCAGATGTTTTAAGACATAAAATGTAAACTAGCGTTTTATAAACATATATTCTAAGTAATATTGAGCATTTACTACTTCCAGGGTCCAATTTGCTCAGTTGCAAATAATAAAAACAAGTTATACTCGGTGCAGATCGTCAACCGTTATTTCACCTTTAATTATGCCAGATCAACCTACTCTTGTAGCATTAAGGGCATTAAGTAATGGTTCTTAAAATTTCCTTCTCTATGGGAAGATTTTTGCTGTCGCGAACTCCTGATATTTTATCCTAACAACCATAAATTTATATTCTATATCTTATTTAAAATTGTTCATAAATTATTTATAAATTTCAGATATTTAAAAAATCAAACATATTCACTTTTTTCAATATCTGCCTTTTTATAGTAAAGTGTTCATAAGCAATTGTAACAATTATAACATCTTTTATAAAAAGTGCATAAATGCATAAAATTTTGATATTAACAGCTAACAATATACGAATGTTTGTTAATTTTAATTGGTACATGAAGGATATGATGCTGAATTTCACTTACAAGCCGTGATAAATGGGGTTTAATAGGAGCATTTATGTATTCTGAGTTACGATTCTCGTTTTCCAAACGGTATCTATAATAGTTTTTACATAAATGCTTGCACATTATTTTACATACAAATAGGTTGTTGCAAAAGGCATCTGTATTTGGATGGTCATCAAAGATCGGAAAATCTTCCTGTAAGGAGTCCAAGAAGTTACCATTGTCTTCTTCGAACTGTAATTTCAGAGCTCCAAATCTCATGGATATCTTCCTTCTTCTTCATGCAAACAAATTGAAAATGGACCAGTTTTACTCGCATAAGGAAAATATTTTCAGGAAGTGTAATGCAAATGTGTTAAATGCTGTGATACGACACCCTTCGAGAAATCTTTTCCAGTACAACCAAGAAAATTTTATAGGTTATAAAATGTTTCCTCATAATTTCTGTACAGTATGACACAGCTCCAATTATCTAACCATTGCTTCAATCTTGTCTTCAACTTTAAAAACTGTAACTTTTCCTCCTTAAAAATATATGTTGCGATTATTTAAATGTATATCTGGCATATGCGGAAATTTCATTGATCAAGAATCTCTCTCGATCGACTTCTGAGGTGAAACAGCTAACCAAAAGAAATATTATTACGCCTCCCACATTCCGAAACCAGCGAAATACTTTACCTCGTAACAGCCAACATACTTCATAGTGATAAATAATAAGAAAATGTATGATTATCTGAATTATTGTATGTATGTCTGTTTCATGTGTGTGTGTGTGTGATTGCGGTTTTAAAAAATAGAATCTAGTTTAGAATAAGAAATATTCGGAGAACTCTTGTACATGTGTTATTTTATTGCTTTAGAAATGAAGAACTGGGCGTTCTTATTAGTGTTGCTGTTGTTGTTGGTTTCTTTTGTTGTCATTAATTTCAGAAACTAAGTATTTTACAAGAACCTGAGTGGTCTTCAAAGTTCAGTTCTTTAAAAATTGCTCAAAAAGTCTTGAAATCGATGACATTTTTATAAAATTGACTTTTGACTGATGCACTTAAAGTCTGTTTAAGCTTCTCTGGTATCTTCTTGGCAACTACAGCCTCCCAAAGTACAATCACCGATGGAGTGACTTCTTTCATACTTGGTACATGTCCATTAAGCCCTCCAAATGTTGTTCGTGCCCCATTTGTGGTAACTCTAATGCAATGTAACCAGTCCATTTTATGAAATATTATAATCTCGTTTAATATGTAAAATATTCCTTCAGCTATAGTGTGCGCCAAATATGAAGTGTGAAATTTCTTTAATGCTTTCATATTCAGCATACGTGTAGTATATCAAGGAGGTTTTGTAATGTCTGTGCTAACCCACTTGCAAAGCACAGTAAATGAACATGTTCTTCTTTCTAATATTTCCTAACAAAATGCGATTCACTTCCAAACTGTCTCGTTTGATAGATTATATTACAGAAATTTCTTTCTCACTTATCAAAGCAGAAACAATGAATTTTGCAGCCGGTAATATAGGTTGTGCAACAATTGTATATTTTCCAGTTTTTGCATTGAGTGAGTTGAGACACTTCAAATGCTGTACTCACAACATTTTAATTGCTATTTCTAATCACGATCCATTTTTAAACACTTTTTTGAGTTTCTACTTCTTAATTCCAATAAAAAATGAGAGCTCGGTAGTTAGGAAAAATGATTTTTTATCTGGGTGGATACATTTAAAAGTCAGATCCGTATATTTGGGATAGTTAGGGATAGTTTATATTTTGCCTTTTTTGCAAATTTCCTTAAGGTTTAAATTTTTTTTGCCCGTTATGGATTTTTCCTGCTATCATTTATGCATTTTAAAACGCACATAAAGACTTTCAATATATCAAAGTGAAAAAAGTTATAAAAATTAAATGGCATGTTCACTTCACAAAATTATTTTTTGAGACCTTAACTCGTTCGCTTAAGTTCTTTAAATACCAGAACCTTCATTGGTGAAAGGAACGCACCTTTACCTCGGGAATACGAATATCAGGAAATAGAGAGAATGAGAGAAGTATTGTAGTTTTAAATAGTCCTGGTGAATGACCTTTTATCGATTTGCACGGGACAATTCTGGGACATTTGTGGTGGGGATAACTTCTCAGTTGCATAAATGTAACAAACAATTACAAGCGAGAAAGACGAGAACGGTATAGCTGTGCAATTAACAGTCCCTACAATGTGTTCAACATGGAAGTAAGAGTTATACTAACCTGCTTCCCTTATAAAAGTATACATAGAAAATGAATTCGGCCAGAAACCACTGGGCATCTTTCGCTCATTCGCCAGGACCATTCAAAACTACCTTACTTTGCCTTGATCAGTATTTTCATGAGATTCTGAAAGGTTAATGTTCTGCTGTAACTGGTATTAGTCCTTCCAAAATAGCTTATTTTAAATATGTTCCAATCACATCAGCAAAAGTAGTACTTTCTTTTTCCATGATGGAAAATATTCTCTCTGATACCTTGATAAAACATTTTGTTGTTGCTTGTAATCAAGAAAAGTAAGCTTAAGTATTTAATTATATGATAATTACTTAAGCATCTTAAATATATATTTTCATTAATAATGGGTGATATTATTATATGTTTTCACTTTAGATAAATTTCTTTAATTATATTATTGCTTATTTTTATATTTTAAACGTCTTTTTTCTGCCTATTTTAACTAAAATAAATACCTGAACTTCCGGCCTCTGGTGATAAAAACTCACTGGGTACTCTTTCTGTGACTAGTATTGAAATAAGTGATCTACATTTTTGAATTAATTGCAGTATTTTAATTTCAAAACAAGGCTCGAGAGTACGCACATTTCTAGTAATGTCGTACTGTAGTTGTGTTCATTTTTCTGAATCATTATGATGACTGGATACATGTACTTACCGGTACACACCTACAAACACGTTTGTCGGTCCTGGTAGTGTAGTGATAACCATACTTGCCTCCTAAACCCAATACCACGGGTTGAGACCCGGCCAGAATCGATGGATTTTTTCGGGCATAAAAATACTAAATATGGCTTCCTTCGGAAGAGAAGTAAAGCCATAGGTCCCGTGTCGTACATTTACGGCACAAAAAAGAATCTCAAGCCTGAAAGAGGCCTCTGACCAAAATTTGTCGGCCGTTTCACGCCCAGAATTGAATGGGAGGCTGATGATCTGAGATGTTAAAGAGCGTCCGTAAATAAATCCAATCAAACAAAAACAAACAGCCTCACACTCATACACTACAAGCAACCATTTTAATTACATAATTTCTTATGTCCACCCGGAATTCGAAACCGGAAACCTAAGCATAGAAGACAGCGATTGAGCTAATGGCCAGAAAATTTTGCGGAGATTGCCAATAGAATAATGCACTACAGAAAATCGACTAAAATAACATTACACAAGATTATATTCTAACCGTTTACTCCACTCCAAATATATTACCTATTTGGAAGATGATCTAATCACAGGCTACAGATTTTTGAAATGATATTGAATGGGATAAACGAAGCAAATACAGATATGTTTCCGGAGATTTTTTGTAATGACATTAGTGATTTTTAAATTGTCATTTACATTTATTGGCACAACTGTATCCGATGATGTGTTGAAAACCACATTATGCTTGAAAGTAAAATGAAACAGCCTTGCGCTACATTTTGATATGCGATTTCATGTCAAGGAATACTTTTTGACAGCATTGTGAGAATTAATTGGAATTGTTAAGGACGCATACTTTCCTTATACTTTCAAGACGATGGCGCTGCAACATACTACGCCATTCTAATTATGTGGAGTAAGTTTTTCATGGGAAAGTTGCCGGAAGGACAGCAAAAATTTCAGATGTTACCAAGGTCGCCAGACATTACATCAAAGTGCTCGCTTTGGGAAATAGCCAAAGATAAAGTGTACGCCACGAAACCAGAAATACTGGATGAACTTAAAGAATCAATAGAACTAGTCCTTTATGAAAACGATTCAGACTGAAATCTTGGCCAAGCAGTTTGTTTCAACATTGTTGGAAGCCTTCAGGTATGTGTTAATGTATATGGAAGACAATACGAACGTAGAAAGCATATTATAACAGCAACCTAAGAGATTGCTATTTAAAAAATTAAAAAAAAAAGAACAAGAAGAGGGTTTCCAAAGTATACCAGAAGACTAACGGGCATCTAGTACAAACCACGAAGCTTATGAAAACTGAATTAAACTTCTGTATGTTGGATCTGTAAATTATCGTGACGTTTATGGACATAGTGTTTAAGAGGAGTCGGAACACCATATCTCGTCAATGTTGCATTAACTAAGTTAATGAAGCAGAATCATTGATAATAGAGTGCCGAAATTTATGTAGCTTACTTTGGCACATGTTATCTGTCTAATGAACTTGAATTATAGAGCTTATTCATTGGAAAACAATAATAATTCGTTTTCAATTGAATTCCTCCTTTGTTAAAAGATAATGAATAAATTATAATTTGTTAGGTATTTTAGATCTCTTGTTAAGTACCTTTACTTTTATCTTAAGAAACGCCACAGAAAATTTGAAGGAAATAACTTAAATTTTTTGTTAAAAATTAAATTTTGAGAAACTTGTTCATTTCATACTTTTAATGTACACAGAGAAAGCACGAACAAATCTCAGGGTCACTTTCCTGTTCTGATGCTCCCTCCATTCATTGTCCTTTCTTCTGAACAGATATGACGTTATTATTTTGAGAACGCTTTGATTTTACATTTCAACCTGTGAACTACCTGTTTTTCATGACATTTCAAGTTTTAAGACATTAAGATCTAAAAACATATAAGAAATACGCTTATTACTTCAAATTTAATGCACTTGCTGTACAAAAAGCTCCCCCCCCATTTCCACTATAGCATTAGATTGCACTATTAGGGGAAAAAAGAATACTTCGACATTTTAAGCCTTACTCAACGGCTGGCCGTTTGTGCCTACTCTCCCAGTTGGAGGAATGGAGCTACCAGGATCCATGGACAGTGAGACGGACGTAGACACATGCCCCGTTTTCAGATAGAACACCCCGACGCTGGCAGTGTCCCCACTCTAAGAAATTCCAGCCCCTCAGAAGGACCGTTTCCGTACTAGATGCAGGGGCAGAAACCTGTACTTAGAGCAAGCTTCCAGGCTCAGACAATTTCGACTCTGTCAAGAACCAATTGAATTAGAGCCCAGTACTTCCAAATGCGAGGCCCAAGCCCTATTCCCCCTCTGTCCCGCTATAAAGTATGTTCTTATGATGTTGCTTTTAGGGAATCGAGTTTTACCTTAACAGTATACCAAAATGTGAATAAATATTTAATATGTTAAACGAAATTGACCATGTTTATCGTCTATATTACTTGTAACCTCAGTTGTTTCCGACTAATGCCAACACGCTTGTATGGTCACGGCATTGGAGTTCCGGGCGGCAGAGGGTAATAGCGAAGACCATTTGTAAGTGCACATCGATAAATCGGTGGATTATATTACGCTAATAGATGATGAGGCTAAAGATTGGGTTGAGATGATGATAGAACAACGGTAGAATCAGTGGTATAAGACATAGAAAATCCCGTAGAAAACGCTGCTTGGTCCGCCACAAATTCCACTGCCGCTGGGATCCAACGAGGCCGCCTCGGTCACGACACCGTAGTTTTTTCTTTTTCTGAGGTTTAATCATCTCGTTTTTCCTAGGATGGACATTCATGGTGGAGCCCATAAGTTAACACTGAATTTGAATGATTACTGTGAGCCACTTGCGTTTTTGGATTTTATTCGGCCTACACACACATGTTATGCAAGTTCACGATGCCGTCTCGAAAATCCTGTAATATCAGCGGAAGACCAAATTGCACGGATCCATGCAGTGGTGAAATATTTTGCACATAAGCAAAAGTCTTTGGCCGTGTGAGCCAATCTACACCACCGATGTTGACTCTATAATCACATTGAAGGTTCGACAATACGAACTCCTTTTGTTGTTAAATGCACCAAAATTTGCTCCTGTTAGTTTGGTGGAAGTTTCTTGACAAATGTGGAGCACACATCCGTCACCATAGCCGAGGCGTAGTCTACTTTGAAGTCCCACAATAACCAAACCATGCATTTCAAGGCCCGCTCTTCAAAAAATTATTGATTTGCCGTCCCACATAACTTACTAAACGTTGGCGGGGTAAGTCTTACATAACATGGATTCATGCTTGAAGGCATGTGTATATAAATTTGCAAGCCGTGTCTAAGTAATAGAAAAATATTGTCTGGGGTCTCTAGCGAGAGAATAGCTCTGTATTTACCATCCTTATATCATAAATAATGTAAATTTTTAACTTCTAGTCTCCGTACCGGAATATAAATGTATAATTTCATTTATAAAGCTCTAAATATTTTAACCTACTTAGTGGAAAAAATAAAACGTTTCTAGTTGTTGCCTTCTGATTCTCTTTAACCTCATTTGAAAACAAGAAAAGTCTTTGGGCTATGTTTTCTCTATGCGTTTTATTTTTCTCTCCTCCAGTTTCGAAGATACACTTCCGTTATTTTAGACGCGGAATGAAAATGCGGGGGGGGGGGGTTTACAAACGAATAAGAAGTTATCGGTAAGAATAAAACACCCAGCACCCTTTCTTTGTAGCTAAAGCAAATAGCTAAGCAGGGGGAAATTTCTATTCGCTCTTATCTCTTGCTACACGGTCCACATGATTCTGCTTCTTGGAAGGTGAGACAGGCCCAGAGAATATGATAGCCCTACAAGGAGCTTCGAAAAGCAACTTCACCGTGAAGTTGAAAGTTTACCGGATATTACTTTCTTGGAGAGTAAAAGAAGAAAGAATCGCAAAGCTGCCGCATGATTGCTTTCGTATGGCCCTGACAGAAGAAGAAAATGCTGAATATCACAACTCAAGAGACGGGAAAAACAATGTTTTCAGGTCTATTCAGAATGTTTGTTGAAAGTCACAGAAAACGCGAATTTCTATTGAAGCTCATTTAACTTTCATTCTTAAGCCGCTCTTAAGTTCATTTTTCTTCTACTATGTAACTTTCATGTATTCAAACACAATTTTATAAAGATTAAATCATTGATAGCTACAGAATCAAATACTGTAAAGAGTGAGATGTTTGCTTTGTCATTGTGCTGTCCACCGCAATATCGTTACATAGGTAAAGCGGGTCAGTCCGGAAAGTTTCCAGCCGTTTAATATAAAAAGAGTGTTATCCGACAAAGTGACCCTATGTTCTATCCAAAATATTCCAAATGGAATTTAGAATAATTTTTTCCGCATCTTTTCTGCATTTTAAGATATTTTGCATCGCGTTCTCTTCAGCCTCATCTATATTCTGAAACATGGCCCAAACGCAGAAGTCACTGAAAGACAAAACTATGTCATAAAAGTTCTGAGAGAACTGGTGATGTAATAGTTTGCCATAAAACAACAGCATTTATGAGGAAAGGTTGTAATTATTATTGTAAATGCGACCGCTACACAAGCAACTTCATAACATCTCACTGCCGTAAGATCCTTTCTGATTGACAAGTTACATCAAGGTCGCGCAAATGGTTCTGGAACATTCATTATGATACATTTGCTACAAGCACATGTGAAAAGTAGTTTAATGGAGAAGGAGAGTAGGGAACCCACACAGAGTCTGTGGATGGGTCCATTAAGACTGATTAAAAAAAAAAACATAAATTAAAATACTAAATACGATATTGAAAACTTAACAGCAATTAGCAATCAGAAAATATATAACAATTAAATGGAATGTCACTAATTTCAAACTTCAAAATAAATCTGTTTAATAAGATTAAAATAGTTATTATTTCAAAATATGCAAATTAATACTATATTTTAATGTAAACTGCAAATGAACATTGCTTTAATTTAATTTTACTTCTAATAAAAGCAATTAAACTATCCATTTTAACAGAAAATGTTTACCACACACAAAATTCTCTTTAAAGCGTTCACCATGTGAAAAACCATGGTGGAAGACTTAGTTAAGAAAACAGTTCCAACATAAAGGATAACAACTTTTTGTGGGCTTGCTGGAGGATGATATCGTCACAGAATTATGTAAAACGAGTTTCCACTAAGTAAAACGATTAAGGACAAGAAGTTCACAAGTACAGATATGTATCAAAGGCAAGAACCTGTAGTGTGTCGACAAGTAGAGCAATTAAAAAGCAGGGAGAATGAATCTGCAAGATACTTCAGCGGAGCAAGAGCGCACATAAACTTAACCGAGGGACGAATATATCTATAATTTAAAATTATAAATATAAAATGTAATTGCTGATCCCTCTATTATATTATGTTATGAATTATCAGTGTATTATGTAATATGTATTTTGTGTTTTATACAGAAAAATGTTCATCTTCTGAGTCACTCATAGCTCTCTACTATTTTTTTTTTTTTTTTTTTTATCTTTTAGTTCAAACACGTGAGGTTTCTTCACGTTGATTATAAGAGAGGGCTTCTTAGTGCAATAATTAATTATGTGGTATTCAAATCCTTTGATCAGCATTAACTGTTTCAATCCAAACCTAAAAGCACTATTTTTTTGTCTTTTATAATATCTAAACTTTTGCATGTTCTTATATGTAATTGACGATAGTTTTCAAAGTATATAACTATCCACGTGTTTAACGCCCACTTTTACTACTGAGGCACCACAGGTGGGTAAAAGACTGTCCAAAGCGATTCCAATTAAAACGTATTTTATATAAACATAAAATACATTAAAGTTAAACAATCAGCTTATATTTTCCAAAATATTATGTATCTTCAAAATTTAAAATACATTATAGTATTGCCACCAACCATTGCTCACTCAGCTTTATTTTTAACGTAATTCAGTAGATTATTAGAGCTATAACTGTTAGTACCGAGTAACAATTTATGTAGCTTTTTTAAGTTAGACCACACTCCCTTGTAGTGAGCATAAACGCTTAATAATATTACCTCAAACTCCATATCTTTCCAACATAGTAATATAATTTATCGGCCGTTTCACACCCTGAATTGAATGGGATGCTGATGACCTGAGATATTAAAGAGCACCGTAAATAAAATCAAGCAACAAAAAAGTAACTGCGATATTTCTACTAATCTCCAAGGCTTCAGCGATGTAAGTTCTAGCGCTTCAATAGTTAAATGTTAGGAAGAAAATCACACTATTTATTTTAAGTTTGGCCTGATTGATTTAAAAACCATGTAAATTTTCATTTTACAAGTAATTAACATACTTTGGTAGAAGTAGTATCAAGAAAAGTGATCTTTTATTTATATTTCATTGTTATCTTTTATAGTAAAACAAGTTTTAATCCACATAGAAAACCTCTTTCTGAAGAGTTTTATTCATTAAATACTCGTGGATTTGAAATTTTGAAGTTTTAGTAATCATAGTAGTTGAAGAACGTAGGCTTTCACGATCGGTGTCAATTATGAAAACTGTAAGGCCGTGGATGAATGGGATTCTTCTCCTTCATCTTTGCAAACGTTTCGTCTACACTGTGATGGATATCACCAGTGGTGTGATCGCCATAATCTTCTGCCTCGTCTCCAGGAAGATTACGGCGACCACACCACTGATGTCCACTGTAGTCGTGGACGAAACATCTGGGAAGTTGAAGGATAAGATTCCCACTGGATCACGACCTTACAACCCGGAAAACTCAGTTCCCATAAGCATAGCAGTATTTGGTTCATTTCTGAACGCTCTTTAATATCTCAGATCATTAGCGCCCCATTCAATTCAGGGCGTAAAACGTCGATAATTTTTGCTCAGAGGCTTGAGGTTCTTTTGCGTGCCATAAATTTACGACATGGGACCCACAGTTTTACTTCCCTTTCGAAGGAAGCCATACTTAGGATTTGCATGCCCTGGCTGGGATTGAACCAGCGAGCTTGGTCTAACGAGACCATTATGGCTACTAGTCTACTAGGTGCGATACAAGAGTAATCACTTCCATTTTGGAGTTACTATTATATAATTTATGCCACCTGTAATGTTTATGCCAAACACACTACTTTCATAAAATACGATTTTTAAATACATTCTTCTGAAACTACGTTTTAACTGGAATAAATTTAGAAATGTTAACTTATAAATAGTATTATCCGAAGTTTATTATAATTATCTGTATCTTTACTTCTAAAATAATGTCGATAATACTATTTTTAAGGTTTTTAGCTCAAAAAGTAGTAGATTTTGAAAGTTTTATAGAAAACGTGTTCTCCCTTTCTTTCATAAAATAACTAATGCAGCCTGGAGCTCTTTTCCCTTCAATGGTTCTTAAAAGAAGCCGTGGCTCTAAAATAAAAGGATGAACCCTAGCAATATGTAACATCGTCCTCGAGGCATTGCATGGAAGTTCAGTGTTATCATAGCTTAATCAAAGCGCTCATCTTTAGGCACACAATGTCGTTAAGAAAACAGCTACCCTTTAATACCAGCATTACTAACGGAGATTCGTTTTGAGCATTACTTTGATCATGAACATGTTAATGAGAAGTACTTTGCTTGAATGAAACAATATAAGAATAAAAGCAAAAGAGAATGTAGTTTTACTTTGGACATCATCATTATGTTTATATCTTTGATCCTTCATGAGAAAGTACATTAGGATAAGAAAGGATTGGATGGTGTTTATGCACCTCGGCCACATTGATGTGTCTTTTATACCTACGCCCCCTTTGGGAGAAAGGAATGAAATGATCAAGACAACGGGTGGCTAGAAGATACGGGCGGAGTTCCTATTATTTTTCAGATAAGACCTGCGACAGCCATGACGGCGAGCCTCAGGGGGGCCCTCCAGGCAGACGCCGCCAGACGCCAGACGTAGGGCTGCACCCGTCCAAATTTTATTGCTTATATCCAGTGTCCAGACAAGTCTGAATGTCCAGAAATTTTCAGATTCTATGTTAAAGATCATTTGAAGACATGGGAGAAATGACGACGAAGATCTATTTGCTCTGATTTTTAAACTATGATGTCAATAATTTGATATATTTTCTTCCACCATCTGCATTGATAAAGCTCCGAGTGATATTCCCACTTTCTGAGAAGCTATAAGACCGACAGGAGTTCTGCTATTTGATAAATAAGTGTATATTGTACATTCTACTTTCTATCTTGAGAAGATAAGATTTAGTGTTTAGGACCCAGTTTTCGGTTTTGTCAAATATGCCTTTAATAGACCGCAGCAACAGCAGCATCAGAAAAATTAAATGTAACTGTATGTTTAAATAAGAATTTATTCTCCCCCAACCAAATATGCATTCATATGTGCCCAGACATTTTGACTTCATAAGGTGACAAATCTTGAAAGACTCAGAACCAGCCGTTTCACACGAAAGCTTCGTAGAACTATGGAACGCAATGAGATGATGTGGAAGAATTCATCCATCCCAGCATTCACCTAACAAAAGGGAACCAAGAAAACACCCAAGGTCAGAGTAGTCGACCCCAAGTTATATTAATGTGAGCCCCAAACGTTGCTGTCTCAGCCATCCAATCCTGTGAGAAAGCACATTACCAATACCGCAGCCCACACAGCACGAACACTATGTGTTACTTGGAAGAGTATTTTCCAGGACGACTGATCTCAAAGGGGCTATGCCCATTGCATTTTCCAGATTTAACACCTCCTGACTACTTCTTGTGAGAATACTTAAAGGATGCTGTGCATATTATTCATCCAGACAGTTCTTCGGAATTGCAAGCGAATGTCCAAACCAGTGGAAACGTTAGAAAGAGTGTTCAGCAATGTGATTAAAAGTGTCCACCTGCAGCACTTCCAGCACTTCTCTAAAATAAATAATCTTATGGATTATTTATTTTAGAGACTTTTTGAACACACTGTAGTATAAGTGAAATCTCATTTTGCAGTTTTTATATAGATATCAGGGGCATTACATTCTAATTTAATACACATTTTTTTTAATAATTAGGTTACTAGGAAAACGTGCAATGTTATGTTAATTTTCGCACTTTATCAAACTATTTTCTCAAACCATAACAGTACAGTTCATACAATAAACTCTAATAAGAAATTTGATTAATTGAAGTTCAATAGCAATCATTCATAAAACTTACATAGAGTCAAAACGCTTTCCATTGCCACCACACGACTTACAATATTTGACTTTTAGTTATATTGATGTACGCCGTGCTCATGACTTTGTCTTCGCAAATAAATTCGTTTGCATTTAACTGGCTATCAACACACGTCACATCGCAACTTAGCTTTGACGTTGATTCACGATATCGTGGCACCATATTGAAGCATCTGAGAAGATTCGTTCCCACTCTGAAATGTATTTAGTGTCAAGTGGTCTTTCTACTCTTAAATTCTGCATAGGTATTTGGATATAATTGGGAATTTTGTAGCATTTTTTTAATTCCTACTTCGGTTTTTAGGGACTAAATATTCTCACTATAATTATGATCAACAGTAAGAAAGATGGTAAAAATACCAAAACATGTTCTAAAAGTACATATGGACAAAACTAATGGAAAATGACAAAAATAAATTTTGTTTTTTTCCTCCAAAACTTCATTTTTTTCAAAACACTGGGCATTGTCTCACTTTCAAGACTGATGTATGTAAAACACTGTATATGGTTTGTATTCAATCTAATTCAAAATTTTAAATACAAATTTGAACCTGATAAACTAGATATGTGTGCCTTAATGTCTACACTTTAGGCAATTTGTTTAGTGGTTTTTTTTTAATTAACAGGTGTGTTTCTTACAGTTTTTAAACACTTTCCTCCAATCAAAGCCTAAGCTTTTCCATTTTTTTTAATTTTAAAATTATATATAACATATAAATTAATTTTACTTACATGTGAAATAAGCACATATTACATTTATATAATTTATGGTATAATATAATCTACGTTGGAATACGGTGATGGTGTTAGGAGTAGTCTATATGATATATGATACCTTTATATTTGTATAGTTCTATGAACATTTCTATATTTCTTGTGGATAATAGGTTGCAAATTCTCCCAAAACCGAACTTCAGTCTTTCACTTTAGGAAAAGGAGAATCTACTACATTCATAACAGTCCAGAAAGTATAAATAAAACATTCACAATGAGTAAATCGTCTGTGTATAATTATATACAGGACTAGCAAAAGAGGAAATTGTACATTTTTACTGGTTTGTTTATTTATTTACTTGGTTTATTTACAGGCGCTATTCCGGTCATCAGTGTCCCATTCAATTCAAGGCTCGAAACGGTCAATAAATTTTGCTTAGAGGTCTTATATTTCTGGCTTTAGATCACCTTATGTGCTGTATATCTATGACACACGACTCATGACTTCATTTCTCTTCCGAAGGAAATCACACTTAGGATTTATATGCCCGAAAAAATCCATCCACCCTGCCGGGATTGGTGTAGAATAAAATACGAGTATGGATCATTGCCACATTTAAAAACCTTTCCTTGAATTTTCATATATTTGTAAAAATGTGCATTGTTAACAATATCTGATGACAAAATTTGTAGACAAATACGGGGCGTTTCACTTAAAACACTAATAAAAGAAATAGGTATTAATATTAAATGAAATGATGCTTAATTGAAACTAATATTTTCCGATACATTATATGTTGAATTTTAATATTCAAAAGGTTTCAATATGACTACCATTTGTAGCACGGCAGATGTCTTGCCTGTTGTCAGACTTCACCCAAGTGTTCCTCAGTTTGTCAATAGTGATATTTAGAATCACAAAGCGGATTCTGTGCTTCAAATAGTGGAGGTCAGCCGTAATGATACAATTGATCCTTTATGAATCTTCACAAGTAAAACACATCTAAGCGTGTATGATCTGGTGACTTTGGTGGCCAAGCTATGGTCTCGAAGTCGTAATTAAGAAAACTGCGTACAATGGCATGCAAAGCGATGAGGACCGCCGTTCCAGTTGGAAGTTTGCGAGCATACAACATTCAAATAACACACGATACAGAAAAAAAGTTTGTTTATGTTGCGAGTGACTTGGACAAAATTGACGAAGACAATGATCACGTGGGTTTCTCTGATGACTCAACTTTCCTCATATCTGGAAAAATCAACAGACACAATTGCAGAATACGGAAAATTAAAAATCCGTTGTATTTGAGCATCAACGCGATTCGCCCAAAATTAATGTGTTGCTTAGTGAAATATTGTGTGATAGTTTCTTATTTTTTGCTGAAACTGCAGTGACTGACACAACCTATCTTGACATGTTTAAGTCTAGAACCGTAATGCCAAGAAGGTGGAGTTGCAAATAGCACTTCGGATTGATTTTCTTGTGCTTATTGTAAAATTCGTTCGAATGCTATCTTCATATTTTTTTTTCTTAGAATGCTTACCAGTTTTCGGAAACAAACTTCCTGTTTGCTTGAACTTTGAATACCAGGCCATTATTCTCTTATAGTCAGGAATGAGATCGTGTCTTTGAAGTTTGTATTCTAACCGAAATCGCTTCATGTCTTTCTTTTTCTGCTAAATAAAGAACTCGCGATTTTCTTCTTTATCGTCCACACAACTCCTAGCTTTACAAAATTAACATTTTGTTATATTCATTATCTCAATCTCAGTCATAACCATTGCTATATAAATTGCAAGATCTTCACTACCAAACCTAGATATACTTGTTTGTCTTTGGCTTATAAATTTTACTTTATAGCAATTTCTTTTATAGGTGTTTTAAGCGGGACATCCTGTATATTTAACATTTGCAAATATTTCTTCCTTCCCTTAGGCTTGATAACCGACAAGGGCTTTAGCCTACCGCGTCAACCGTTTTGCGACATTACTGGTAGATGGCAGATTGGGAAGGCATGTGATCAGCACACCGACAGCCGCCGGTCACCATCACTCGGCTTTCTAGATCAAAGGACTCCATCTCTCTATCAGGCAGCTCTCCAATATCCCCACGAGCCTAGTTGGGCCCTCGTTCCAGACCTACCTAATTTATAAACTGTATAAGAAGGTACTCCCGGTCAACAGTCAGCAATGCTAACCACTAGACCAAGAAGGTGTCTGAAAATATTTTTAACATGAAAATATAAATGCTTTGTTTATCTAGTGCTGATAGATTTTTCTAAAATTTGTAGAGTGTAGTTACGATATTAAAAATAAACAAAAGTAAACTTAAATATATTTTTCTTAACAATAAGTGTACAATCATAGTCGCATACGTTTTAATTAATATGCACGCTTTGCTTATTTTAATTTGCATAAACTTAACTTCATAATTACAATATTAAATTAATTGATGATGATTCTACAAATTCAAATTTATTTTTTAATAATAAGCGCAAGTTTTAAAATTGTAAGTGTTTTAATTCACATGAATGTACCCTTTGATTAGTTTACTTTTGCAGAATCTTAAGTTCATAATTATAACCTTAAATAATTGCATTTATAATTAAAAATTCTAAAATTTAAATCAAAGCCTTTAAATTAAAACTGGTAAAATATATAAGGGTTTTGTTTAAAACTTTGAAAATATTCAAAGTTTAATCATGTACAGACTGGAGCATTTAGAACTACATATAACCCTCGCAGAATAAGTAAGGTAATATATTAATATATTTTTAAGAATAAAATTGTGTTAAAGACACAAGATAAAACCTACTAAAAGGAGTATTCTCGTAAATTACAGGTTGCACTAATTTAATATCTTTCTTTGCTGTACAACAAAATAAAACATTTCTCACTGTCAGCATTTCAATTCATTCGTGCTTTCCTTTATATGAATAACATGTAAAATCTTAAAATACTAACAAATTGAAGACTTTAAATAAATAAAAACTGTCTTGATAGTTTGAGCTATTCGACACTAAAAACAAACTACAATCCTACTTTTAGAAACTTTTAGCAGCAGAGAAAAACAGAGATAAAGTGCAAACCGCTGAGTATAAGTAACGTAATGGGAAGGAAGCAAATTTTTATGAGCCTCTTGGCCTGTTAAAACATCGCACGTTTAGTAGTGGGACGAAGAGTACTAAAGCTAGATAAATTGGCTATTAAAAGATATGGGCAGCCATCCATGTTAACAAGTAGCTAACGTTTATGGGTAAACAGCCACTAGTAATGGAACGAAAATAACGATACCGTCATCTGCTATAAACGTTGTAAAGAGCAGGTTTCCTTTACCTTCTAATGGCGATGTAGTTCTAAGGCTTTATGAAATAATTCTCACGAGGAAGAACTTGAAGTACCAGGGTATTTATTATTTGACACTGAAGGAGAACTTCTGTTCTGCATCTGTTTTTACTCGTTCAATGATACAAAATTCTGAACTTACATATAAATTGTCCAAGTTGTGCCATGTAATTGGCCGCCACGGGTGGCCGAGGTCGTTAAGGCGCGGACTCGTGAGCGGGAGGTCTGGTTTCGAATACCGCCAGGACCGTCCTCCCTGACTCTGTAGCAAAAACGGGCGTTAAACACTATTCATCCATTTCATTCCATCTAATTGAAACTAAATTTAACCGTAAAATATCTATATCTGAAACTTAACCAATGGAATTTTAGACGGAAAAGCTAGAGAAAAAATAATTGTAAATTATTTAATATGTGAGCATTTCAATTACTTACGGTGTGATATTATGCGTATGATTGGGATATAAGGCAACAAATTACAGAAACTTCACAGTGAAGTGTGAAACTATAAAAAGAACCCTACAAGAAACAGTAAAGATATTTAGGTATTATATATGAATCACGAATATGTCACGTATAACAGGTAGCAAATTGGACAATATTAAGATCTCTCTAAAACGTATACGCCATGACAAAATATCCAATACAAATGTTTTGCAATTAATGATATCTGAAAATAAACCTTGCCCACTTAAGCGATCATCCACGAATCGACTACTACGTGTACCGGAGCGGTACTTCAATTTCGCAAGTATAGGGCCATACGTGATACGTGATATAAGTTTCTGAAATTCTCCCCCTTCTGTCAATTCTCTTCTGTAGCACTTTCAGTTTCTGAAATGTATGAATTAATTCATTTAAGAACTGTAAAAAAATAAAATGTAAAGCGCCTTCAATTCAGCAGTGTACGACTTTGTAATACATTCTTAAAAAAACCCAATTAAACATATTACAAACTTTATAAAAAGCTGTGAGGCATTGTCGTCCTCCCGCGTCGCATTCAACATGCGCTGATTTCCTTTATGTGTACTGATAGGTTGGAAGAGAAAGTGACAGCAAAGGGTTCAAACCTCAGAGAATTTTGGGTGGCTATGAAGCAGCTCAAGCAATCAGCACACGGAGTATGTTGCTTAAAGAGTTTATTGTTACTCTATAAGCAAAGTAAGCAACTGTCCATCGTCAACTTTTAGAGCACAACTGTCGAAAATTCTGTTTTCTGTGAACATAACGCCATCAAAAACTACGGCAAAGAAACTCAATAATATAAACGTTTGATCACAGAAGAGTCACCAAGGAAAGCCGGAAAATTCGCCTAAGAGTGTTCAACGAGCTTCAAAACATTCGTATAGCTTTTATTGATTTCATACACACCTCGAAAACTCACGATATTGACGTAGCTCCAGCTTTCTCCTAACAAAGTTCACAAGTTATTCGTGTATTAGTTGACCAACCATAGCGTTCCATTCTGGGATTCACTTCTAAGGTTTCACACCGTTGTAATGTCATTATGTTTTCATTTTATTGACTAACAAGCTGGAATTTTGTTACAAACTTTAAATTTTACTGACGCTATTTCAACATCTTGGCAAGATAAAGAATTTCCAGATGTTCTGAAATGACATGATGGCTTTGCTCACTTGATGCGTTACAAAAAGGTACAATATTTACAAAGAAATTTCAGTGTTTTACTTTCTTTTGTATCTCACTTATCTTGCTTATGAAATGACTAGCGTAGGCAATTTATTCTACGGAAACTTGCCTTCCTTTATTATATTTTTACTCACGTTTTCTATACACAATATATACAGCAATCTTTGGTAGGCTAATCTTACATCTGCCTTTTCACAACGCCTGCTTAATGGTCTACTAATTGATATTCACTTGCACATATAGTCATCTGTTTACCTTAGGTACCAGATTAGATTATAGCATAAGTAATATATAATAAAATTATTGCCTTAATTATATGCTATATATATCGGTGTTCAGCTGGCTATGTAACGACCCGATTTAATGAACAAATAATGGGTTTCAACCTCCAAGTGATTTTAGATTGGATCAAGCAAGGCAAATACGACATCAGTCATTAAGAAATAATTGCAATAAATTGGATATAAGAACGCTCCTTAAAATAAATATAAAATTGATTTGTTTCGCTAATTTACAATTAGATAGAAAATACAATTGGATTTTCATAATTTTTCATGAAAATTATGAACATGAATTATGAATTATGAACTGAACGACTAATTGCATAACAAGATGCATAGTGCTGTCTTGAGATATCAACATTACAACATTATAATTGCTGCATAATCATGTATGGAATTTAAATGGAAACAGTTGAAAACAATCTTCTATGCGAAACAAAACAGTGCGCAACCTTGCAGCAAAACGTCGATAACAAGAAAAGAAGGGCTTCCTTTATAAATTGGAAAAGGGGAAGAAGAAATTGAGCGGAGAAAAATTTAATATTCTTGGGGTCACTTTCCCATGTGCCCTCCGGAAATTAATTGGATTGGCAATATAGGCCGGGAAAAAAAAAGGAGTACAGGAATAAAATGATTTGGAAGAAGAAGGAAGCTATCTCCCTAGCTTGCTTATCTGGTGTCTTGCAAAGGGGTCACATGTAGAAATGCGCCATAAAACATAAAAGCAGAAAGGGAAACAGTTAAGTATGCCTAGAAATTTAGTAATGTATTTGATTTATAAAATAGAAAGCACCACATTGTTATGCAAACTTTGTCTATTATTGAATGTACGTATGCATGCATGATGTATGTATGTATGTATGTATGTATGTATGTATGTATGTATGTATGTATGTATGTATGTATGTATGTATGTATGTATGTATGTATGTATGTATGTATGTATGTATGTATGTATGTATGTATGTATGTATGTATGTATGTATGTATGTATGTATGTATGTATGTATGTATGTATGTAAGCAAGCATACATTCAATCTGCAATTGGAATTACACTTGGTGATAGTGGAAAAACAATGAAATTACAATATTTACAGCTTTTATTTAAAATTATACATATCAACATAATTAAATGCATTTTAATGTAATTCAATACATTTCAACCTAATTAAATACATAAAATACATTAAATCTGACTACATGCATTAAATTTTAATTAAATACACGACAACGTAAATAATACGTGTTAACCTAATTAAATGCACTCTAACATGTCAACCTAATTAAATGTATGTAAAAACGAATTTAATACATTTCAACCTAATTAAGTATTTCATATTTCTAAATACATTATTATATTTAAATCTAATTTAAATATGTAGCCTAATTATATACATGCCAACGTAATTAAATACATGTCACCATATCTTCAGCACTTCAATTTATTTATGTTTCACCACAGAATTCAATAACTGCATGTAATATAATAACCCTGCAGTAATCTGCTCAACAACATGAAAGACTCTGTATCCTAATAGTGTTGTCAACTGACACATTATCAGTGTTGTACGCTGTTCAGTGAGCCATCAATAATATGAATTACTAGCGTGACAGTGTTCCGTGAAGAGGAGGAAATCCACGTTGAGTCAGAGGGAATGACATTATTTGGTGTTATTTGCTTTTGTATGGAATTGTACATAAGGCTATTTTAACCCATTATTTCCTCAGTAATCATATGTTGGATTGTGCTATATATCACTGGAAAGAACAGGAAACATGGTTAGCATCATGTATAAACCTGAAAAGTGTAAAAATTGAACATAGTGTACTATTTGTGCGGTCATGAGAGAGATGGGTTGCTATGAAGATAGGTTAATAGTAAAACAAAGACGGTGAAATACTGATTTAGACTAATGCAGGGAGACCAGTCCATACTTCACCTAAATGCTATGGATACCAGATGCAAGATATAACATAACGTTTTGGGCTGCAGAGGTGAAAATAGGACTTACAGGAATATGCTTGAGTTCAATATGCCAACGAGGTAACGCAAATAATAAAAACATATCCAAGAAAGTTAGAACAAGGCTAGAGGACATCAGCAAGCAGGAAATCGAGGCAGAATGTAACACGGAAATCTCCTTGAGCCTATCGAATGAAGGTTAGTGTTGTTTTCTTTCCATACGTTTTTCTCTGGTTCATAATAAGCCTGTCTTGGTTCATTCCTATCAGGACCGTCCTTCCAGAACGTTGTTGTGTATTGTAAATTTTGAATGTTAAAAGAACGGTATTAACATGTATCGTAGTAAGGCCCATGTAACAGTTATACTACATGTGTGTATTTCTACCACAGTAAAAAAAATGTACTACTATTACTACTATTGAGGCATCACAGGTGGTGGACATTGATCATTCATGAGATGAAATGATAATCTGGGAAATGATATTTTTAAAGGAAGGAAGAAAGAAAGAAAGAAAGAACGAAAGAAAGAAAGAAAGAAAGAAAGAAAAAAAGGAAGGAAGGAAGGAAGGAAGAAAGAAAGAAAGAAAGAAAGAAAGAAAGAAAGAAAGAAAGAAAGAAAGAAAGAAAGAACTTGTTTCAAGCCTAAGTTTAGGGTACCTCCTATTTTTTTTTTCTCATTTATGAGGACTGAGGAAAACCTGGAAAAACCCTCAGTCGACGCTTTGTTATTCACTTTGCTGATGTAGTTTATTCTTCTAACAGGAATATCCGGATGAACTCACGTCTCTCGTCGAACTACGGCAAGGTAGTCTTGGTAAACGTGTATATGTAGTGCGCTGAACCAAAAGGTGCCGGCACTTTGAACTAGGCCGCTCTTCCGCTGATCTCCGCGAGACGGCAGCCACACGTATCTGGGCCTGGAAAATTCTGAGACTGTCCCGTTTTGGGAAAAATCTTGCCCAGGTGAGTGCTTACCTCACTGAATTTTATTTCTATTCGTTGGACAATTTTGCTCAAGCCAAATGCTTTGCTATTCACGGTTAAGAGGAATTTAAACAGATTTCGTACGTTACTATCAATGTCTCAATTTTCCTGGACGCCTGCAACTTTTCCGCGTGTTTGCCCTGAGGCAGGGGCTTTTTTCAACCCCTAGCTACATACAAAAAGGGATTACCTTGCAATGTCTGACTTTTGCTAAGATTTTCTGCGTTCGGAGACGAGAGCTTTCCCCTACCTACTTACATTATACACGTTATTTCTTAAATATTACGAAAATTACACTTTATGGATGTATTTAAACACTATACAATATTAATTCTACATATGTTGAAAGTTCCTCCACTGAAAGAAAATGCATAACTAATGCTAATTACAGAGCTGCTGATTCTACAATTGTAAATATTGCTTATTTAAATTACTCTATAATTGACGGGGAGCCAGGAATAGCTTCAATTTCTATTACATTATCTTAAAATACAGTTCTCGGAAATCGGAGAATACTTTTGATTTTGTAAGATTCGCCTCATACTAAAGCAATGGGTGGACTCCGTTGCACAGAGGCCTATACTCGCAATGTTTTCATCTGTACATACAGAACGAGGTCACCGGGCGGTGATTTGTTTGACCACGCTATCTTCTTGATTCCATATTGCGCCCAATGATGAATAACATCTTTAGACGATGCACCACGTCGATTCACTTCCCGTCATAATGCTCTTTGGGTTTCTGTAATGGAACTGGTTCTGATGTACCAAGTTATGGCACAAACATGTTCTCTCACTGTCCAGCGCTCCATGACTAACACATCGAAAAGAGAATACCAACTGGAAAACCAATTTCCACTGTACAGTCCTGCCACATATTCGTAACAAAAACCCGCCAGATTCAAAATGACTTTCAATTCAAATTCGCTTGTTGTTTCCGCCGTACCCTATAAATATCTTTCCGTATCCCGTATATAAGAATTTCTAAATTTTGTTATCCATTTTCCTTTACTCTAACATACGCACACCCCGATGATCTTTATTAAAGATCGCTTTGATGTTTATTATTAAAATAACTTTCACGATCTCTATTCCAACATGAATATGTCTCTAATATGTCGCAAATTTCTATTTTTTTTTTTTTGCTTTGCCACAAGAGTTTCTTTGCTTTTATCGCAAGTTTCATTAATTTGAACTGCATTAACCGCCTGAGAGTTATACTGATTGTCGGAAAAATTCGTGACTGACGAATGCATGAGATTAAATTTTACAATTCTATAGATTGCTTTTAAACTCTGTGTTAAATTTTGGAAATAATGAGAGTTCAGAAAAATAGTAATATGTTGCCTATTACAGTAAATTTGTGCACTGAAACACATACCATAAAATTAAATTTTGTTTTGAGTGGTCGATTTTTCGATATTTTCTCTGTAGTGCTATTCCGGAAAGGTGCAGCTTTCCCAGGTAAAATTAGAGATTGCAATGAGAAGGTAAATACATTTTTGTGACCGCCCTATATGTCCCTCTAGCCTTTCACTTTTAATTTCTTTCTCTTTATAGAAGCTGAATATATTCATATTTCCGTGTATTCAATTTTAAATCTTACTGTTCTATTTAAACACTTAAAATACATAGTTCACTTTAATCCTTGCAGCAATTCTTTGCTATCACCTCGTCTATCTGGATATGTCAGTTCGGTTTAACTTTGAGTGTATTGTAGTTACAGAAACGTGCCCGCTCATTCTCATGTGTCCAATGATTGGTTCAATCATACACAGTCAGTACCTGCTTTCAAACCATGTGAATATGCGGTCATGTAGGAGGATGAGACAAGCGTCCAAAAATACAATGGTTAGTGCCGAGGGAATGACTCGAGCGAGGATAGAGCAGTTCCTATTCATTCCTCCAAAACGCATTCAATATCTCTCTAATGGAAAGAGCAGCATTTGAAAACTCTTTGTATATATTTTTAAATTCTGTGTGATTCTATCAGAACCTCTTTCTCTATTCCCATAGGCATGTATATACACCTATGCTGCATATGGTGACCTCATTATTATTTGCAGGAGAGACACCAGGTAATGGCTGTGTTGATGCTGCGATTGGTGCAGAACGAGGAAGGAAGGATAACCAAGTCGAAATGTTCAGAGCTGTGCAGAATAGACTCGCATCGGATTTTGTTTCAAACTTTGTGCTCTGAACTTTTATGATGGGTAGCAATATGTGTTCATAAGCCTAAATGATTGTCGTTCAGTCGTCCATGAAATAGCAACTATATATTGTATTAAAGTAACATAATAGAATAGATAAAACATTAAGTTATCTATAGGCTAATAACTAAGAGATAGGTAGATACTAACTTTTCATTATACCCAATATATCGATACATTTATGTTTTCTGTATAAATTGGGCATTTTTCATTTTATTATTTTGAGAGTAGTAATAAATAAAAAGTACATATATTTTTATTTAATGAATCGAGACATTCAGTAAAAACAATTTTATAAACTGAGAGAAAATGAGCTGGAAATTAATGCAATAGCATGTTCGAAAATACCTATTTATAACTGCAATTCAGTTAGTTTTGTTGGTATATGATTTTAAATGCTTTTGTAGCTCAGGCATAATAGTACTCAGCAGAAATCTAAGGGTGGGCTCACTTTTATTATAGGTTAGCAATTGATTTAGATCCCCAAGTTCTTGGCACCTACTACCTGATTCAGAACTTATGAATTAGACACGTTTTCTTGCGACCACTTTAAAATATTATACTTGTAGCGATATTAATTAAAATATCCGGAAAATGTCAATTCACGTGCAGCATATCGTTCGATATCACTTACTATTGAATAGAACCATCTCTATTTATAACATATTCTTATACACTGAAATGGATACAAATTTCAGTAAAAATAAAAAGCTCTAACTAAAATATATTAAAAGAATGTCGTAAATCAGTAAGACTAGCACATAGGAGATGCATATTTAAATATTTCAACAATGCGTGCAATGTATTTCAGAGCACATACGACGGTAAGTCAACAAAGACTGCGTTATTTATTTATTTATTTTTTTATCGCGCACAGCAACGAAGTGTTGCATGATGGAAACGGATCAGCTCTGATTGGTGGATAAAAACAGAAGTTCGCTCGCGCATGCGTCTATGCACAAGGGACGATCAAACTACGTCAGTTCGCCAGTCGCCTACGTGCAAAATGGAGTTGATTCGCGAACAGCAATATGCTACGTTGAAGTTTTGCTTTCGTTTGCAGAAATCCTACATGGAAGCTTACAAATTGTTGCAACAGGCATATGGTGACGATATTGTGCCACAACCCACAGCACTTCGATGACTCAAGGAATTTAAGGAGAGCCGTGTTTCAACAATTAGGCAAGGCGGTCCAGGTACTCCAGCAACAGCAGTAAACGAAACCAAGACTAACACAGCTGGCCTCACTGTTATCAATTGCTACATTTGCATGTTACACATTTCCCATGGCAGCACATTTTCGCTTCTGCATGATCACTTGAACATGAGATGCGTTTGTGCGAGATGGGTCCTAAGATTACTGGCTTCTGAACAGAAGATGGTGCGAGTGGAAGTGTGTGTTTGTCCCCTATACTCCCCAGTCTTAGCCCCCTGTGACTTTTATCCCTTTCCGTCTGAAAAAGGAACTAAGGGGAGTGTTTGAGTACTTCCGAGGCCGTCGTGAAAAAGGTTGAGGAAGTTTGAAGAAGATGTCAAAAGATGGCTTTCAGCACGTGTTCTAGGACTGGTAGACACGTTGGACAAAGTTCATTCAACTTAACGAGAATACTTGGGGGGGGGGGGAACCAGACCAATCTGGAACGAGCCTAGTGTATTCCTTATTTACTGTTTCTTATCATTCTAAATAAACACTGTGGGAATCGATCAAAATTTTTTTTGAATGGTTTATTTCTGGACGCTCTTTAACAGCTCAGGTCATCATCGTCCCATTCAACTCAGGGCGTGAAACGGCCGACAAATTTTGCTTAGAGGCCTCTCTTTCAGGCTTGAAGTTCTTTTTCGTGCCGTAAATGTACGACATGGGATCCACGGCTTTACTTCCCTTCCGAAGGAAGCCATACTTAGGATTTTTATGCCCCGAAAAAATGCATCGGTCCTGGCCGGGTTCGAACCCGCGATATTGGGTTTAGGAGCGAAATCGCTCAAGCAAAAACTAAATATCTATTTATGGTCTACATTTGTTTGTCATGCTTAAGAAAAGATGATTATGTTTAGAAAATCAAAATGGTGATAAAAGCAATTTCCATGTTTAAATTACATTTGCGAGGCAATTGTGGGCAAGTACGCAGAATACTCTCGGGGTAGGCTGGTATGATCAAACTACAATTTCAAAAGGTCCGATCAATGACGTTTTTCTCCTCATAACAAATTTATTTTAGGAAATGTATTTAGAGATCACCAAAGAATTCTACCACAACGTTCGGAAAGTCTTGTGTTGCTGTAATGAAACTGGACATTTGAGTTGCCTGATTAAACACTTTAAGAAGTTTAATGAGAGGGAGGTCTTTTAACATTAGTAGCAAGACATAGCTAGACGGGCTTATGGCAATACTGTAAACTTCGCGTAGGAGTAAAGCATTACCAATTTTATTGAGATTCGAGGGGAGATCAATAAAGAATGATCATAATTTTTTAATAACATTTCTTTACTCAATCTCATAAAATTTGATGTTGATAATTTTTCTCAAAATAGTCCCCGTTGAGAGCAATGCACCTCTACCATGTTACTGCCAGTCTGCAAAGATATACTTGAAACAAATTTTGACAGATCTTTCAGAATCCCCTGCGCATCCTTCACCACTGCGCCTGATTATGTAAAAGCCTGTGGAAGAGGAAAACATCATACGGGGTCAAATCTGGAGGTAGGATTGCTTTTTGTGAGATATTCAGCAACAACATTTGCGATGTGCGTCGCTGCATATTGTGGTGCAGCATTCAGTTTGTTGCACGGAAATGTGGCCTTTTGCGCATGATTTAGTTTTGCAGAGTATTCAGGACATCTTTGTAGTACTGCTCAGTTACACTGAATATTTCTTGAATCTGCGAAAATTAGACAATAATTTTCTCAGCAGAAGCGCCCACTTTTGCTGTTGGAGAATATGGAGATTTCCATACAGAGCTTTGCTGTTAGCTCTCAGGATCGAAATAATGTAACCAAGTTTCAGCAGCAGGTTATCTTTGTTGCATCTTCCTGCAACATTATCTTAAAACTTGCACGTGAAGCTCTTTTGCTCGGAAATCAGCAGTCTTGCAACCCACTGTGCACAACCCATCGTACGTGTAACTTTTCAAATACCAAATCCCAGTGAGATTTGTAGAACTTCCTAAAAGTGTTTTGAATGGTATTCGACGTTCTCTCTCACAATGAGAGCCCCAGTTTTCTTCCGTTAGAGCACAAACTAGAGATACGTGTCCACCTTCCTTAGAAATTGACTGACTTCCCTCCTAAAACCTTTTAAACCCTCTTAGACCTGTGCTATAGGGAAGAGTAAATTCTCCATAGGCCTCAGTTGAAGATTTGTTGAGACGAAAGCAAATTTCAGAGCAGCACATTGTTTATCGGGTGTTACCTCTATTTTGTTGTAGGCGGAACTGAATACGTAACAACTTGCTCACCTCTCACAGCCGGAAATAAAAAGTGATAAAATGAAATTAGTAGCATGTTACATTATATATAAAGCTAACAAAAATTTATAAAAATATATTTTAACACGAGAAATTATGCCCGTAATTTTTTTAGTTTTCTTTATTAAACAGTACTCATGTTTTCCATACGCCCTTTTTTTCTGGTGTTTGATCGGTAGGCAATCCGCAAGATCCGATCTAAGCCGTTCTATGCTTTCATTTCAAAGTTAATAACGAAATAACGTTTCCTATAAAATTTGTATTGGGTACACAAAACCTTCTCAATTAAAGGGAGGAAATTAGGATGCCTGCATCATTATACTAGAGTGTAAAGTGTATATTTATTGATGTGACCTCTGTATATGCGAGGAAAATATATTTTAAACCACATTTGTATTATAAATGCACACACACACACACACACACACACACACACACACACATATATATTTCAAACTGGAAAAAGCTTTACCCAAATCTAGCCACTCCGCTTTGTACACAACACATAAATGCATCAAAAATTCATCATTTTATTCAACAAGGTATGCATGTTCTGTCAGTGGTCTCATCGAGAATTAAAAACGTGTAATATTTGCAGAGTCATCGAAGGGACCTCCCCCCATTTGATAACAATGACTGAAGTGTCAAGAAGTACGTTCTTTGTCGCAGGCAGCCTTCAGATGCAAGTAGCATTGTGAGGTAGTGACTTATCAAAGAGGTGATTCTGTGGTACTGGAACTTGAATGAGAAATTAGTTATTTTTCCTTTTAATTTTTTTTGCCAGTTATGAATAATAATTTGAAGAAAATTGCTGGTATTTAAAATATAGCCAAAATTAATTCAATTTAATTCACAGATTACAAGTTGGCTTAAACACTTCGGCTTCAAAAGTAATTGAATTTACAAGTATTAAAAAATAACTGATGGTTCTACATAGGGTGTGGAAAAAATATGTAAAAATAATTTATAAGTAGAAAGAAGGTTGAGAAACGGGCATCTCAAGAAGAGAAACAAATGATCTTGAAGCTCTGTTGTGCCTTGTAGGCGTTAACTCCAAAGCTGCAAATATGTTTATGGACGGTCCAGAGGGCTGAAAAAACAACAGTTTACTTTAAACAAATAATTTATGCTGTAAAATAATGAGCATTACATCAGTGAATTACATACTGTGAAGTTAATTGGTTGAAGCTCAGTGCAGTAAATCATAAAACTTACTGAGTTCTCAAAAGGCTTTACCATTTCTGTAGGGCTTGAATTGCTTAGAATGAGGTTCAGCCTTCTAATGACTACCCCTCTAGCAATGATGTTTGTTTTATTTATTTATTTTTTAGCATTTAACATACGTCACATCGCAACGGCTATGGTATAATTCATATCGATGCCTGTAGCTCCATACATAAGCGTTTGAGACCATTCGTTCCGACTATCAAAGTGTCAAGCTCCCTTTCTACTAGTACATTTTTGTTAATATTTTTTCCGCGTCCTCTGTAGAAGACGATCCCCCACAAAAAAGGCATCAATATCTCTTGAATATTTATAGACAATTTTGTATATTCGAAAAGCTAATCATAGAAATGGGGAGTTTAGTTAGAACACTTTGCTAAGCTTCGTTACGAAAGCACAAATGCCAGCAATGCCAGAAAGAAAAAAATCAGGCAGTTAACAGCCAGGCACATTTTCGATCGTCCCTGTTAATTATAGCTGTGCATACACCACCTCATCTACTTCTCGTTTGTATACAGTGGAATAAAATACACATTTGCATATAAATTCATTGTTATGGATGTGATAATAATGAATGTAAAAATATAGTAATTTAGTATTCACGAGTTCCGTTTGAATCGATACGCTCGTGGCTCTGACGGTGTTACGCGTCATGAATTTTCACGTAGAATTAATTCCAGGGCTGGGCCCAAGATAAAATGGTAAGTTAATATTTAATTTTAATCTTCACTATCATGCATTAGAGTAGTCATGGGAAAAGAGGATGAAATGTTAAAATAACGATTCATTTTCTAGTCTTTGAATCCATCTGAAGAATAAAAAAATGCACAGAGAGAGAGAAATGATGTTGACACTTGACAACTAGTGTCCTTTTAACTATCTTCATAGATCTGAAACGATACAGAATTTAGTGATATTTTGAATTTTTCTCTATGTTAAATATATCTGAGTTTCTGCTAAAGAAATAATATTAAAATCATTCCCATCTAAGAATATTATTAGTATCTGTAAGATTTTTAGAACTTTAAACAATTAAAGACTGTAACCCAAAAATAAATCTATAGAACTTATGAATAAAAATATATTCTTTAATTCTCCTTTTGTTGTAAAATGAATTGTATATTAGACACGTGAAGTAATAAGTAGCAGACCTTAGTAATAAGCAAGTGTCAAAAGTAGAAATGCCTCACACACATTTAGGCCTCAATTAAAATATAAACATTAAAAAAATGTTTAATACTTTTTGTGTTCTAATAGCATAAGCTCTTAATAAAATCATTTATGTTTTGCTTTGAAATGACATCACAGTTGAGTCATTTTTTTTTCTTTGCTTAGTCATTTGTTTTTGTTTTTTTTTCTCTCTCTCTGTCATATTTATAGAATACATTTTTATGTGAATCCAGATATTTTAATACACAGAATATATTTCTAACTTTTACGACTTCCCTGCTGAGAAATATAATATTATTCCATTCATGTATGCCAATTGCCAAGGTCTTTGAGGCGATGAATAAACTTTTAATTAATGAAATAAACCCAAATTCTCTCTCAGCTTATTATGCTTAACTACTTATCCCATGCTTTCTCCATCTTCAACCTAAATCCTTTATTTTTATTTATTGCGTATTTTAATATCTTCAAAGCTCTAGAATTACATTCTTCAATTACTGAAATCAGTCGTTGTTAAAGAAGAGTACGATCAAATTCCATATCCACTTGAAGGACTTCGATTGGGAAACAAAAACATATAATATACATAAGGCACTGTAAACGCCATTAATGTTTTGTAGTCAAAAACATCATGTATATATATAGCAGAATTTGCCAGGAGGGAATCTAGAAGTAGAACTAAAAGTTATGATAATGTAACATATGTAGATATATGTAGATGACCACAAAAGTAAAAATTGCAGATTAGAAAAAGCATTCACCCTAATTTTGAGTTTCATAAAAGGTCTGTTCTTTACAATTTTTATATTTCTTCTGCTCCTTTTTTTTTGCTTAACACTTTATTAATCAATTGTTATATATGTATATAATTATATATAGCAATAACGTAATGCTTGATGTAAAATATATTTAAAAATGTAAAAGATTCATTTTCATAGTGTAGAATTAATTTTACTTTTAGCATATGGTCAATAGGTTGTAAAATTTAATATTATAATGCTGCAGGTGAAATAATTATATTGGAATTGAATAAATGTAGTGTAAGAGAGATAATTATGGAAAGAGTGCTAAAATATTGCCTTAGATTTATCACTTACCACAGGGACATTTTTTTTGAAGTTTGTATGAGTATAAAAGAAAAGTATGTGCATTCAAAGAAATAACTAGGTGACATATGTACTAATCTGTAATAATTAAACAGTACGTCAGATATATAGAAAGAGAGTATGTTGACAGAGTTATGGGAAACAGTTTGATATCAATTGGAAGATATGAATAGACAGAATTATGGGCAGTAATAGGAAAAAAAAGTTTTATAAGTATCTTGGAACTAACATCGAAAAACGATATAACATGTAACAAAGACCAAAGACAGGATGTTGCGCGGCTCAGATTAGGAATTGGAGGTTAATATATTACAAGATGTTTAATGAGGAAATAATTTTCCCATGTACAGAATTTTTCAATAGCAACGCAAAATGTTTTACAGATTGATGGAAGTTTTAGAGGGGAGGAAAAAAAAAAAAAAAAAAAAAAAACAAGCAAGCCATGTCAAATCTAATTTCTTAAAAGGATTTATTTTATAAATGCAAAATTTTTCCATAGTATCTGATTGTGGCATGATCTAAGACATAATCGAAGAACTTTTTAAATTAGAGCCTATTATATTTACCTTTTTGTCCGCATTTTATGATAGAGCGCCTTCGTTTTTATCACTCTGCACTTTCACCTTCTGTATGATACTATGACAGCAATACTTTTATCACAGAAAAATAAGTTTGTGAATTTCTTAGTCTTTGTGTTTGGAAAGCAGTTTTAATTAAAAAACAAATGAAGGTACAGTGATACAGACAAAGGCGCTTTATCAGAAAATGTGAAAAAAGCATAGGTTCTAATTTAGGAATCTTGCATGACAGCATTGCTCATGTAACAATGACTTGAAAGCGTTGTCGTAGTGTTGTGGGTTTCCGTCGGGTTTTCGACGAAAGGTTCGGTGGACTACTAGTAAATTAACTCGCAGTGTTGGCAAGCTAAGTTCTTCTTTAAAGTACACACAAGTAAGTGTAACTGGCGCATGGGACATACATGCTAATACCGTCTTTATTAACAATCAAAATATACATACATACAGATCTATATGCTTATATAGATATATACAAACATATTGATATACTTACATCCCACTTTTTCTGTAAGTAATTTTATATACAAACATAAATAGAACCCTTATCCCTGAGCCCCCTTTCCTTTACTACCCACCTCCCCAACTCCTCTCACTTCTCTACAGTCATTAGTCTTCTTTGTAGGGTCTCCGGAAGAAATATTCTCTATTTGTGTGTGTATCTCTCATGCATAAATTCTTCCCGGCAGCTGTTCACTCTTCTGTTGGAATTTGGAAATTGTGGTGGTAAATGCTCATTTCTTAAAATCTCCGTTTCCACATTCTGCCAGAATATGCCTCCATGTATCGATTTATCCGCACAGTGGGCAAGTTCTTTCTCCGAGAACATTAATTGTTTTATTTCCTTTCCAAGCCCCTAACCTGAGCCATACAAAATCACTTCTTTCTTCTCTCCCACAGACATCTAGATAATTCCCCCCTTCCTTCACACGTGATCTGTTTGAGCCTGCAGGTTAAGTGATACATGTTCTGCGCATTGAGTTTTAGTATTTTGCCTATCTATATGTCACAAACATCTGTTAACTATTTTCCAAATATTGCGCGTAATGTCCTTTACCCTTAACCAAATATACCTTAGTCCAATTTTGTCTAAGCCTTTCTTTATTTTTGATGCCCAACCCATATCCCACCTCTTCCCTCATTTGCTTCCTCAGACAAACTGTTAGAAGAAGTGCTTGATCTCCTAATGTTATTCTTAACCAGCAGTTAATTATTATTTTAAAATTTATATTTTCTTTAAAGATACCAACCTTTTAAGAACCCCACAATTTGCCGTACCCCTCCTTACTTGTAGCAACCGTTTTAGAAACTGCAATTGTACCTGATTCAGTTCCTCGGTGCTTTCCCACCCCTAAATGGGAAAATTATTTTGTTTTAAAAAATTATCTTGAAAAAATGAAAATCACATTAACAAACATTTTAAAAATATAGATTTTGTTAAGTCAAATTAAATAAGGCTCGAGGAATCTGAGATTCACAAAACAGCGTTAAAAACTAAAATTCAACAGCTACAACAGAGTAAACGAAAATGGATTTTCCGTATACAGAGTATATGCTTGTACTGGTGGTATGATAAAAACACTGCGGAAGGTTATAACTGAAGCGCCACTGGCTTCCTTCCAACCGCGTACTTAAATCAATGTTTATGATAGCGATAACCTGAGCGATTATACAGAGGGTAATATAGAGAGTAATACGAAGTAGTGCCGCTTCTAAATTAAAGTATTCCCTTTCAGCATATTTAATGGCATCTTATAGGTGCAAGACGCTTTATGGATATAGCTATGTAATTTACTTCTGAACATAAAAGCAAGTAACCCTCTTAAATGTGCAAGAAGGTGAGCATATAATAGTATCAGTTTCTACCACAGGAATCCTTTAGGCATTTGAAAGAATTGATTGTTTTCCACCTGCTTGTGTTAATTTTTATTTTACAGCTTGATTAAAGATAGCAGGCAAGTTAGAATGTCGTCACATGTGGTGTCATTCTAAAGGGAGCAGTGGGCCTAGATTTCCTTGAACATCGAAGAAATTCTGCTAAAATTACCTTACGATAGAAAGTTTGAAAACCATCCTTTTAACTTTAATATCAAATAAAGAAGTATGCTTGCTTCTCTTCTCCTAAAATACCGTTCTGTACTTAATTTAACGAACTGGGACCGTGACTAAGAACTGGGGATGTATAACTCACAATTCTAATCCAGCAAAATCCTGACAATATTACTTAAAACGGTGTCATATTGAGGAAATATCAGGCTAAGGTATTTACCAAAAACACAAATATTATTTAGACATTAATAGAGTCGTATTATAATGAATAGATTACACTTACAAACATTCATTATGGATGTTACCTAAGGTGGATACCCTGGAAGGATGGTGACACAACACGTACTAAATCTTACAATGCATTTCCCTACCTTGTCATTCCCCTACATGACACAATATCTAATATTTTTATGGCAGAGCGATTTGTTCACGTCATTTCCGGGCTCTTCTCGAGTGAACCTAAAACCAATGGACAATCTTACACGCTCAAAGTCATCCGGTACAGCTCCCAGCTGTTGGAATAGGTAAACACAGCTGAACTTCTTCGCTCTATATTCAGAAAATCCAGGAATTTCAGAGGAACCAAGAATGCTTTGTTATTCTCAGAGCTCTCGCCTAATGGCTTCCTAAGGAGATGAAACCTCTCCATCTATGAGAAGCTATATCATAAAGCGTACCCTTCATATTTAGGCATTTCGAAAGGACACAGTTGCATGCTGCGGAAAGGATAATAAAGTGTATTCACTGTAGCCATAGGTTTTCATCTCATTAGGAGGAATACACAAGCATGGTACCTAATTATTAAACATTTTAATTGCATCATTACATCCTCACATTTTGCCTCAATTTTTGCTTTGCGATTTTTAATTACTTGAGGATGTTTTGTCGTTAATGATAAACCAAAAACACATATTACACGGTCTACACATGCTATGTGGTCTAAATAATAATTACCACTTGTATAATCAATTACGAACACATTTTAATTAAATATCATTACAGCTACTGTGAATTCATATTTTTTTAAATGCAATAAGAAATCTTAGAAAACATTAAATTAAAAAATTCTTGTGTGGTAAATTAAATTGCAGTTTTAAAATTGAAATACAAGTTGTCATATTTAAGAATTATATATTTATTATAAAAATCATAAATTTACTCTATTTATATTTATATCAAAATTAATTAAACAATAAAAACTGGACTGATCTAAGTTCCTTTCCATAATGTTCGTATCACTTCTCCATTAAAGGAGTCCTCCGCTGGAACGATTTATCTTTCATTGCTATTCTGAGCCATATTTTCATGTGTACTAGAGTGTTTTCTTTTTATTTGGTTTATTTACGGACGCTCTTTAATATCTCAGGTCATTAGCGCTCCCTTTAAATTCAAGGCGTGAAACAGTCGTTAACTTTTGCTCAGAGGGCTCTTCTTTTAGGCTTGAGTTTCCTTTAAATACCGAAAATCTACACGGTGCCAATGGCTTTACTTTCCTTCTGAAAAAAACCATACATAGGATTTTTATGCCCGAAAAAATCCATTGACCATGGTCGGGATTAAAGACACAATCTTAGCCACTTAACCACTAGGATCAACATCTTAGAGCGCAAACATTATTAGATGTAACATGATCTTTTTTAATTATTCTACTGAGATTTGCGTTCAAGAAATATTACATAAACTTTGCATTATGTCTCCAAAAAAACACCATATTTACCGCGAATATTTTAAATAAAATTGTTAGATGTAAGAACACACAGAGGAGCCCAATGTGATAGCGTCATTATTTGACAATCTGAGCAATATTAAGAAAATTTGGTCAACAGAAGAACAGAGGTGCCGAAATTTCAGAAAATAAAAATGAACTAAATTATACAACACAGCACGCAATAGGACTAAAAACATTTTACCTATATCAAGATAAATTAATCAATATCTACATGAAAGCCCTATAATCATATTGATTAAATGTATGAAAATATTAAATGGAGTACACTAAAGTTTTAGAGGAATGTATGGATAATAACATCTTGCTAATGAAACACAAAATTTGTGGCGGGCACCAGAAAAAAAAAAGAAAAAAGAAATATGGGAATAAAAATGTGCTGATGTTAACAACACGTAGATTGAACAAAATCTTTAGAGACTTAAACATTTATAAATAAAATAAGAAAGGACAACGGAAATGCAATAAGAATTAACATAATTCCAGAAATGGGAAGAACTTATAGAAACCTATTAATAGAAAGTAGAACCCAGACAGAAATATAAAAAAGAGGTTCCCCTGTATATATGAAAAACCAGTTGAAATAATTTCTGAAAAAGTAGAGAGAATCATAAGAACAAAAGAATGGAAAGTCAGCAGGAGTAAGAAAGTGGATTAGCTATTATTCAAACCAGTCTCTAGATAGGATTTTCATTTACACTGAAATGATGGTGGGTTAAAAATATTAGAGTTGTTATTAGGAAGATGGCATTGTACAGAACTAATAAAATCAAGAAGTGAAGAATTATTTCAATTAATAAAATACTATATATACCCAAATATAATGCAAACAAATTTGAAACTTAAAATTATAAAAAAAAAAAATGATTTTGGCATATTGTTGTAAGGCGTCTTAGAAATACCGCCTGCTTCATAAAACAATAAGATCATAGAATTTTTAAGTGGAATATTGTTACATACTGGAGCACGTAGGACAAAATCCCATCACTCGTGTAGTTGCCAGGACAGTTGGTGTAGATCAAAGAAAAAAAAAGTTATTTCTTATTGTGTCACTAGTCACCGGTTGCCCGATCTTCCTGCTTTCATGTACGAATTCCAAAACTTTTTCTTCAATGTCAGGATGTCTTCCTTTGCGAGGACCTGCGACTTTCTTGCTACTAGCTGTAGTTGTAAATAATGCCAATTTCTGTTGCCGTCACAAGCGAACGTTGCTCTCAGCTACATTGAACTCTCTTCCTGCCTTTCTGTTACCATTTTTTCAGCATAAAGAATTACTTTACGCTTGAAAGTAGCATCATAAGATATACTTCTCTGTTTGTCCTCCATTTCGTGACTACCTACTAATCAAAAACTCTATGCAATAATAGAGCAACAATAAATGTAACGAAGTCAAGAATTGCAGCTATGTATTATGATGCAATAAGCAATAAATTTGAATAAAGTTACCGGCGAACTAAGGAACGGATTTTCACTCGAATCTAAATGCCATGGAATCTAATGCGCACCACACTTTTGAATACTACATTTGGACAAAAAGGTGTTCATTCGATCGCGTAAATACGGTATATTTTTAACAGATGCCTTACTGAAAGAGCAGTTCCAGAGGAATGGCGGATATCAGTTTTCTCATCAATATACAAGAAAGATAATAGGGGTGATCCTAAAAACAATCGTGGTATTAGGTTTTAAGCTCTTTAAGAAGTATAAATATATAAATTAAAATAAAAACAAAACAAAAAAAATTGAAAATGAATATCAGAATAATGAACAACAGAGTAAATTCCATCAGGAAGATCTTCAAAAGATAATTTGTTCTGTCTTTCCCAAGTAACATAAAAGAAAAAAGCTACCTACATTTAATATTCATAGATCTACAAAATCCTATGCTAGTATGAAGGCGAAGAAATTATTTGAGATAGTGAAAATATTAAGAATTAATATCATACTAGTTCAAGCTATAAAATCACTGTTCAACAAGCAGGTGGCAAAAATAAAAGTGGTAAAAATAATATCTGAAGGTTTTCTTGTAAGAAAAGAATTGAGACAGGATTACAGACTATCGCCCACTTTATTTTAAATATATTTAAATAAATCTCTGGAAGTGTGAAGAAAAGAAAGTTAAGATGGGAATCTCAGCTGGAGAATCTTGGATTTAGAGAATGATCAAATTGTTTTAGGACAAAATCTGAATGATGTATGGTAAGAAAACAAGAGGATCATAAGAAATTGAGTTTTTAAATAAACATGAAAAAAACCACCCCGCAGTGTGTTGGCTCAAATTCAACATTTGTGACAAATTATGTCACAAAAATTAAATTTGAATGTCAATAAGCAGGAACAATAATTAGCCAGAAGGGTACCCATGAAACAGAGATTGAGTAAAGGGTATTGAAAGCAAGAGATGTATTGTAGCTTTAACCTCAATTCTTTGGGACAAACAAAGTTAAATTTACCATATATAACACAACTGCAAAAGAATTTTGAAAAATTGTAGTGATGTGTGGCAGATCTCTGAATGTATTTGTACAGAAGCAGATGAGAGTTGTAGATATGACTTTGCTGTGCAGGTGAGCGAGAATTAGTAGGTGGGGTAGAGTCCCTAACAATAGAATAAGAGATAATGAAGCATCTGGATATTGTTGAATATGTGGAAAGATAACAGCTTATATGACGTGGGCACTCTAACGCATGGAAAAAGAAAAACTACCTAATTAACAATCCAGGAGAAGCCCGACATACACAAACCTGGCGTGGAGTGTAGTTGTAGTAAGTGTATTTATTTCAATAATGGCTTGCGGATATATAAATTAGATACTTAAACAGCGCATGGTTCTAGTCGGACCGTTCGTGTTCCTATTTACACATATAAAATGCTGATGGAAAAAAACCAAACACAGAGTTACATATATACAAGCACTATGAAATAACCTTTCCCCTATCCCATGTGGACTAGTGATACGGAAAGTCGTCCAATGACACGATAAATGTATGTAGATGGAGCTTGGGCACCGGAAGACGTAGGAATACGTCATAAATCGGAAACAGACATTTTTAAAAGTTAGTGCACATTGTTAAATATAGCTTATTTTGATACATTAACACTCGGAGCTGTTGCAAAATAAAATTAATATTAACTTGCCAGATTCTAATGGGAAAACATTTTTATTTTGCTCTATGAGCAAGTAGATGTATTTATTGCACGAAGCGCGAGCCTTCATGTGCCTTCGGTCCTTGTTTCTTGGGTATAAATATCGGCAACCTTTATTTTGAGAATTTTTTAAAATTATTTATGAGTACCTTTCCTCGCGGACCTGTAAGTACAGTTCTCCTACTTCATTCATATCGATTGCAATTATACCCAGGGGTACGTAAGGCATTTATATAGTTTTAATGTAAACCAACAGAATTTTTGCATTTTCTTTTATATTCATGATGAAAATTTCTCCAGCCAATTCCTTCAATAATACGTCCTTTGTTCTGTTTAGCTCTCTGATCATTAGTTTCACGAAACAAGACATGAATTATATGCTGAATTTTAATCAGGTTGAACAGAATTGTCATTGTATATCTTAATAATACTATTCATAACTTAAATGAATTTTAAATTTTAGCAAAAATAATTCGATTTAATCATTTATAAAAATAAAATAAAAATAATATACTTTGAATTAACAATATCTTATTAAAACAAAATGTTCTTACACACTGTCAAGAGCACTTACTCCTGCTATTGTGGAAACGTATAACAGGATTGTATCTGGCTTATCGTCATTCACGTTCAGTCACAGTGCTGTGTATTTACAATCAAATAATGAAATACAGCCTTCTAACTGAAATTATGACTGATTCTAATGTAATAAGTATTAAGACAAAAATCCAGTATGTACATGCACCAACAATTGCTGTAACTTAACAATTTACTCCTCCGAAAGTTGATATTTTGTGATTATATACACATGACAACAATAAAAGTCATTAAAACATAAAACAAAATTCCCAGTAATGATCATTAGATGAACCATCTCTCTCCACTGGTATAGTAGTAGACGTTCCTGCTCCCACTCTAATGGACAAAATCTTTCCGTTGACGTCTTTACGATGTGTTTAACACTATCCTGTTTTGCAGGTGCAATGGGCAAGCAAAACGTACAATAATTTGTTCAGAATGTTAAATCAAGATATTAGTTTCATGTATCGGCAATAATTGTTGTACTGAACATTTTTATTTCTTGGCCCCAACCTTTGAGTTGCTCCGTAATACCAGAGAAGGCAACAGAAACAGGGGAGAAGAGCTGCACACATCTATGAGAGAAACCACAAGGAACGGTCAGAGAGGAAATAAACGCAGTCATGCTGCCTTAGCTGCTGTAATCCAATTACTTGCCGACCCTCCCACGCCTTTTTGCCCGCATCAAGAAGATGGACCCTTTATTGTTACCGACCTTCTATCATTCTGTTCAGATTGTCCCTGTTAAGCCTCCGTGAACGGAGGGAGGGCACAACGTCACACTCGCGTGAATACAGTGAAGAAGCAAGCCTCAGGGAGACATGGGGAACGGCCGTACGGAAAGAAAACAAAAGGAGTATGCTTTGCTTTGCAAATAAGACTGCCTAGACTTTCAGGGACTTGGCGATGGAAAACAGTTCCCGCTTGATTTTGCTGATATTTTAGTTGCAAAGCAATAGCGCCTACTGAAGTCAGCAATTGTTGTTCACTTGAAAGTAGTTCAGAAGATTTTACTCTGTACAAGTAATTACGAGAGTTAAAGAGCAGTAAAGCCCCATGAACATTACGGAATATTGAATGGGAATATTTTAATGAATGAAATGGAGAAATACTTCTTAGAATTTTAATTAAATTTACAGTACTCATTGATCAACATAAAAATGAAGTTATGAGAACATACCGTGCCTCATTCCGCTATACAAATGCAGTTTATAGACAATAAAGGAAACCGGTTGACGCACGATTCCCGGTAAGACAGGAACTAAAGAGGCAATTGAGTTTGCTCGGCCATGTTTTATTACTCTGTTTCAGTATTTTTTTGTATAAAGCGCGCGTTAGGTTTTTAACGTGTATTTACATATTGTAAAGTGTGCCGAGAGTGAGATATACGCTAGAACAAAAATATTGATTTATAATTGTTATGTTCAAAATAAATGGTCTAAATATTGTAGTAGAAAATTTTGTGATAAATTTCCAAGAGCAACGCATCCTTAGATTGGTGAACTACATTTCAATTGAAAAGAAGTGGAAACCAAATAACGGTTTATAACAGAGAAGTTTAATCAAATAGAAATTTCTCCTCGAAAACCTTTAACATTGGTGCATCTGTCGGGCAGTGCGTTTAAAGCCACTCAGCAGCTGCATCCTTATACATATAAAATTGCTACTTTACCTGAAAAAATCCTTGTAGGCGCTGAAACAAAACACCCGGGAGACATTTTACAATACTCGGGAGGATGAATTGCGGCGAGTGTCTCAAAATCTTTTTAAAAGGACCCAGGCATGCCTGACAGTGGAGAGCAGAACTTCGAACCTGCTATGATGGTAAGTGCAATATTAATTACTATTTGCTTGTTATAAAAGTAGCAAAATAAACAATAAGAGTTCCAACAGTGGGATATGATTTCCTTCGGCAGGTGGCTAGGCATTAATTTCCCGTGTGCAAAATCAATTTCCGATTGCGTAGCGGAATAAAGACCCTGTAAGTGAAACCCTGTCTTCACAATGCTTTGACAGAAGATGAAACATGGACACTATTATGAACAAGATACGAAAACTAAATTCCTAGAAAAATAATTAACACCAAAGGATTCAGCTAGTAATTGGGGAAACAGATATTATTTCCCAGTGCATTTCCTAAACATTGAACAACAATGAACTTCAAGCGTTCATTGAGTCTTAGAACTTTAAACCGACAATTAAGAAGGATTCAAAAGTGAAAGGGAAATGTTCGACTGCAAAACAATAAAGCCAAGTCACAACAGGACAACTGAAAGAATCTTCACACATCGTGCCATCCACCAGCAATTTTCACATTTTCCCGAAATGTAAAGAAAATCTTCGTGGACATCACTTTGCATACAACGAAGAAAGAGGTGGAGAGTGTGCCTAATGGCTACATGTGATTTTGAGCTTCGAAGTACACCGAAAGAGAAAACTCCAGGATAGCATGTCGAGGAAATGTAACTTTCCAATATATGGGACAAGAGTAATTTATAAATATAATCTATTTTATTCAATAATATATCAATGTATAATTTAAAAATTAAATCAAGCTCTCCTTTGAAATAAGAAATCTGTATAAAGAGCGTAAAACAGTGATAACATATTAAACTAGAATAGCAATAAAGGTTTGCAATGCCATGCCTGAAATACAACCATTGATTAAATCATTAGCAAATAATTAAGAGTGCACAAGCATTTTAAAACCTTTTTATTAAGGTAATTAATAAAGATAATCGATGCCATTTTAAAAATAAAATCCGTCCACAAACAATTACAAAATCGCGACGGGTGTAAACATTTTATAAAATTTTACGCTAAGGCAAATAACAAAGAAATTGAATGCCACAATTGAAGTACAACACATTTAACACAATAGCAATATAAGTTTCCATACTAAATTACAAAAATACGAAACTTTAAATCAGTATACTAAATTTAGAAAAACTATACATAAAATGACAACGCTCCATAATATGCTGTTCCTAGGTTCTTGGATGATGGATGATGGAGAAGTCATCGAACGTAACAAATTTTGAATCTAAAGGTTAAAACATCTGTTTATTCTGACGTTCCAAAGCTAACTCACCAAAGACAAGACAGGACAGAGCTTGTTAATATAGTCCGTCACTAGCATCGAACGATTAAAGAACATTCAATTACTGTAATAGTCAAAAGAAAGCAAATTATAATTGGCAAACCTCTTGACCAAAACAGATAGGGGAAACAATTGGGAGGAAAAATAAAGGAATTAGAACAATAACATAGAACATAGAACATTCAAGGATAATGGTGACCATTAAAATAGTTCACCGTTGGCAAAAGTTTATTCATTTACCTGGTGACAATGTTGAGCAGTGAATAGAGGATATTAAAGTGCAAATTCTTAGGATTATTTTTGTTTAATGTATTAAAATGCTCCCGTTAGCGGTAATCTTTATGAGGGCATTGCTCCTATTCTCTCATTGCCACAGTCGGTATATTTTGAGTATTAGCTCAAAAATACCAAAACATACATGGGCAGAAAGGGTAGAATATTAAATAAATTGTTTGTAAAGAAGGATATTATTATTATTGTTATTATTATCATTATTATTACAATTAAAAGGTTAAAATAAGAAATAGAAACTGCGAGAGGTAGGAATGTTGGTATCCAAGTAATATAATTTCACCTACCTGCCTGCCTGCCTGCCTGCCTGCCTACCTACCTACATACATACATAAATGGTGCGTTTCGCGTTTCTCAATTATCCCATGACCACTACCACCGGAAAGCTGCGTAAACGTGGTATCGTTTAAAAGAATCCTTATGAAGTCACCAAATGCCTCACAAAATGGATTTTTGCGGATTTGCTGAAACAGTGCTTTGCTTATCGACGTCCCAGCACGATTGAGGATTTCTGGCAAGTCTGCCAGGAACAGTGGGCTAAAATCTCCCTTTCTGTTCTATGACGCAGTCTTCTGCAATGGAAATTGCCGAGCCATAGTTTAAGCCCGTGATCATCAAACCGGACACAACTGGTAGTAGAGAAAGGAAATTTCACCATGAAAAATGTAAGTAAAACGTCCGAGCTTAACTGGGGCAACTCTCTGTAATTCCTGTTTAAAAAATCGCTGCTGTACTGCAGTAAAAATAATCTCTCGCAGCAATTAATAAACCATTTTGTACATGTACAAATAATGACAAAAAAACGGTACCTATTTATCTAAAAGTATATTAATGAAATATTGAAATGTATGAAGAATTGCAATAGCAGTTAATATAAAATTATATTATAGTACATGCATGAATTAATTTCTTATTCACTTCTCGGAACTTCGGTCAAAGAAGAAGACGACTAAGTAAAGAATCTTCCCGTAGGTCGCTATGTGTATATGGAGCTGCAGGAAATGAAAAAGTGGCACACTCGTTGTTATGTTGTTCGGAAATTAATAGTAGTATTATATATTAATAATTTTAAGCTGCAAAATTTATACACATACCCAAATTTATTTAAATTGATATTTTATTTAAATCTCATATTTGGTACATTCTATTACTGTTGTCATTGTTAAAATTAAATATGCTTTCTTATACTAAGCGTTTTAAGCTATGTTGCAAAGCAGAGATTTGCATATAGGTAATTTGTGTGGGAAGATAGATGCACTTCCGAACACATAGTTCAGCACTGGATCTTAAAGTTTCGAACTGGAAATTCAGTCTTGAAGATGAGAAAGGTCGAGTTTAGTCACAATACAGTTGATGATGATCATGATCACTTGAAGAAAATAGGAAGCGTGAAAAACTTGATAAACAGATATCACATAAACGAGCATTAAAACGCAGGTTTGAACTCTATTCGTCACTGCTTCTGTGGAACGAAAATTATCCATTTTATTGTGACTTTGATGAAAAGCGGAAATGAATGGCACGATGGCCGAATATTAATGAAACACTGAAACACCTCGCAAAACCGAAATACACCAGATTAAGTTTATGGCGATTAAATTGTGGTCTGCAGTTGGTTTAACACATAACAATCTTCTACATTGTAGCGAAACAATCACTTCGGGAAAGTATTGACAAAAACTTGCAAAATACATAAGAATCTGTAAGCTTTAGTGAATAAATATGGCCTATTGTTCATATAACGAAGAATGAAATGCTCAATATCATACTGAAGCTAAGTTGTTATTTATGAGATATCTCAACCTCTATAGATGCAACTATTTTTATCGAAACGGTGTAAATAAACGTGCTACTAATTGATAGGGAGTATTTGGATTAATAAAATTAATTACGAATTAATGTGTATTTTATTGACGTTTAAATCACACATACCGCTTAGAATGCACCGCCACGGGTGGCCGAGGTCGTTAAGGCACGGACTCGTGAGCGGGAGGTCTGCGGTTCGAATCCCGCCAGGACCGTCCTCCCTGACTGGGGTTTTTTCCAGGTTTTCCTCAGTCTTCATAACTGGCAAATGCCGGGGAGGTACCTAAAACTTAGGCTTGGAACGCTTCCTTCCTTAAAAAAAAAAAAAAAAAATATCCTTTCCCAATTTATCATTTCATCTCATGTATCATCAGTGTCCACCGCCTGTGGTGCCTCAGTAGTAAAAACGGGCGTTAAACACTACCCCCCCCCCGCTTAGAATGCGCATATTGATACATCATTAAGGTGTGTTAAGGGACTTGACAACTATAAGAATGTTTAATTTACTGTTAATAGCACCGTCACGGGTGGCCGAGGTCGTTAAGGCGCGGACTCGTGAGCGGGAGGTTTGGGGTTCGAATCCCTCCAGGACCGTCCTCCCTGACTGAGGTTTTTTCCAGGTTTTCCTCAGTCTTCATAACAGGCAAATGCCGGGGAGGTACCCTAAACTTAGACCTGGAATGTTTCCTTCCTTAAAAAATTCCTTTCCCAAATATACCATTTCATCTCATGTATCATTAATGTTCATCGCGTGAGGTGCCTCAGTAGTAAAAACGGGCTTTAAACACTATTAAAAAACTGTTAATAGCATCAAAGGTTCTTTGTGCAGCAACTGCACAGCATTTCCAATTACTTTACGTAACTAACTCCTGTTTGGTGGTAAAATGTGCAATTGGTCTTCTTCAGACTGATAAATAATAATAATAATAATAATAAACGGTACTTTACGATCCATTCCTAACATATTGGGAGGTATTATTGCTTTAATCATATCAATTGCAATTTTATTTATTGGTAACGGCAGGTGTTTATTTATTAATTTGTTTTGGTAAGTCTTTTCCTGATTATTTATTGCAGCTTTTGATTGAGATTTTTCTGTTTTAACAATGTTTATATTAACAATTTTATTATTCTATACCAAAGCAATAAAGCTTTCTCTTACACTCAACCACATTAAAATAATGGATATATAAAGTAAATGAATGGATATATTCTCCTTCTCATTTGGTGCTACAGGGCGGGGCGAGTCTTGGCCTGCCATAGTAACCTCTGCTTCCCTTATCTTCGTCTTACGACTTCATTGATAGAGGGCAGTATGGGGTAAAAATCCTAAATCCTTCAGAAGGGAAGTAAAGTCGTGGGTCCCGTTTCGTACATTTACGGCAGGATAAAGAGCCGCAAGCCTGAAAAAAGAGGCCTCTGAGCAAAATTTGTCGGCCCTGATTTTAATGGGACCCTGATGACCTGAGACGTTAAAGAAAGTCCGTAAATAATCCAAATAAAAAAACACACACATTACACATGAATACCCAATATAAGTAAAGTAAAAGTTACTAATTTACACCTATTAATATTAAAATTACACACAGAATAAAAGAAAATGTTTGCACTTCACACCTCAACAGTAACTAAGGACCGCTCTGCTTATTTTAGGCATGCAACTGTTTTCTTCACTAAGTTAATAGTTATTATAAAGTACTTTCTGGAAAAACGTGAAAATTTTACATTTTGTAAAGAATTATTGAGGAAACACGACAGAGAATGAAAACTAAAGAAAAACCACACTTTGGATACCTTTATGCTTAATGGCCCATTGCAAAGCATAGAGATAAATGCCAATCAAGCTCAAAGAGGTAGCAGAAAAAAAAACATTCCATTTGATGTTACCTATAGTACTTTGTGATTGCTAATGGCATATTTAAAACTCTTAGAGAGAAAAATGTCAACGAAGCTCAAACAAGTTAGCAGAAATGCATGACATAAAGAAAAATTGGCCTAGCTATGACCGTTAAGTGTCCAGCTTCCAGGATTCATGTATTTATAACAAAGAGCATATAAGGAAACGTTAAAGAGTAGAACTTTATCCGGTTCCAAGAAAATATATTCCAATATAAACATTTAAGGGTATCCAAATATGGAGTTTTTACTGTATATACGTCACCCTGCCCCCATCTGATTAGGCCTCAAATAATTTTGTATAGCTGTAAATGGAATTCCGAAAGTGATTTGTGATTTTCTTTCCCTAATGGAGCTCGCCTTAGCATTTAGTCTATGTTTGACTTATTTGTTTGAAAGATTATTTTCGCTGGAACAGACCACATTGAGTAATTTGTTTACAATGTATATGCAAATCACAAGAAAATATTCTGAATTGGGAAGTGGTTCTTTAACAACGCTTTTCTATTTCTAATGAAAACTGCTTTTTGTAATAATTTACTTTCTAATCGTTAAGGGGTTTCTCGTATAACATATGTGTGTCGAAAGGCTATGTGCGAAAAACTGAAATTAACTAGTTGGCAGCATATATACGCCATAATTGAGTCTTGCCATTACATGACCACAACGTCAACAACACTCATTTGTTTCTCAGCGTGCTTGCGGTTCTGTTGCGTTTGAAAATGTCTGCACTTGAACAGCGAACAAACATCAAATTTTGTATTATGCTGCAGAAAACTCTTACAGGGACATTAAACATGCTGCAGTGGCTTACAGAGAGGGAAATGAAAATACCACATGCACTTGAGTGGCATAAACGTAGGGGCGGTTAATTGTGATGACTGCGCAGTCATCATTCATAATGCGATGGCGCCGCTAAACCGGCTGTCACAAAATGACTCCCACGATTGCTTTCAACAACTTTACCATCGCTGACGGAAATTATGTATACCATTCTACAAAGAAGTTTTATTTCATTAAAAACAGCACTCTCTTCTACGATTCATGAACAATATAGCAACACTGTTTTCGCAAAACTTCGCTGTAGTGACACCAAAGCTAGATAGCCGCTATTTATAAATTAAATTAGGTACTTTCATACAGACTGTGTCAGTCGCTTGCGATCCTGCGTTCAGAGCAGAAGTTATTACATTTGCAATGCTTACAGAGTATTTTCGAAAACATTTTAAGCCTTAGAAAGTTAGCAGTAAATAACTATATTAAAGTTGTTAGCTAAAGTACAGATCAATACTATTATTTTTTTTTTAATGGTGTTTATCGCCCGTTTTTATTACTTAGGCACCACAGGCGGTGAACACTGATGATATATGAGATGAAATGATAATTTGGGAAAGTTTTTTTTTTAGGAAGGAAACGTTCCAGGCCTAGGTTTAGGGTACCTCCCAGGCATTTGCTATTTATGAGGACTGAGGAAAAAACCTCAGTCAGGGAGGACGATCCTGGCGGAATTCGAACCCCAGACATTCCGCTCACGAGTCCAAGCCTTAACGACCTCGGCCAACCGTGGCGTTTGCGTATCATTAAGTTAGGTGTAAGTTACTAAAAGTAATAAGCACTAAAACGGCAAGTAAGTTATAATTTAAAACATCATTGTGATTACATCATCTCCAGAAGAGTTTAAATTACTCATTAAATTCCCCATTCTGAAATGCAGCAGGAAACTATAGCAGACAATATTTATACGGACTTAATAATGGCTTTGAGTTAGAAACTGCAAATTTTTACATTTATCTGCTAGCTGAATATGTGATTATTTATCTTTATCAAATGTTCTTAATGTTCTTAAGCTCTTCTGGAGTTCACTCTGTATTATATTTTTTGCCACTGTTATGATGTGTTGAAATAGGATGGCAAATTTATTTTTTCTTACATTTTGGATCAGGTGACATGGTACACTGTCGATACATGGGTTCGTTTGCATTTTAATCCTTTTAGATGCCTCGCTAAATGTGAGAGAAGGAATGCTATATGAATTGGTCACAATGTTAAAGTTTTCAAAACTTCTGAAACTCCACCAAGCAACCAATCAAGATTAAATTAACGACTCATAAAAATTGTTTTTTGAAATCGAAAACTAGCTAAACACCATATAATGTACGTATCTTCTACGGAAATAGTGTGGAATTAAGGGATTAACTATATGTGGGGAAATGTACATGTATTGTAGCGTTGATACGGTTGGGAATTGAAATGACAGTTGGGAAGGAGTACGTGATAAAATTAGATTTGTGCATGCGCGGCCAGGGGAAAAACTATGCGAAAGGCTGTGCCACCATCCACTCCAGGGAAGCCATCTTGATTAACAGCAATCATGAATATGTTAACCATTCATTATAACGGCGACTTTATTAATGTCTAAATAATATCTACGTTTACAGTGAATACCTAAGCCTGATACTTCCCCAATATGATCCAATTTTAAGTCAAGATAGTTAGCATTTATTTAGATTAGTGTTGTAAGTTTTGTCCCCAGTACCCAATCACAGCCGCAGTTTATTAAATAAGGCAAATATAATAATATTTTAGGAGGACGGAAGCAAGGAGATCTTTACAAAATATTATATTGTATTTATAGATTGCGATTTGTGTTACATCGCGTAAATATCCATACGTTACCAAATAAAGCGATGCAGGAATATTTACATTTTTATTGAAGTTACACTATCTTATCATGCATGAATATATATTGTGTTTGGAATTCATTACCAACATGCTTCAATCGCTAATCGCTTACTTTTGTATACTTTTCAAACTATGTTGAAAATTGCTGTAGCTCCTGCTAGAGTATGCTATAAATATTAGAACTTTTCGCGAAGAGATAATGGACTATACTCTAGTTTGGCTACAAAGCAATTCTTTAAAATTATACAGTAGCGTTCCTGGAAGTTTTTAACGCAGTACCTAAATTATCATTTAAGGCAGACTTTCCTGAGCACAGTATTTGAAATTATACAATATTTACATACATTTATAACGATTATAAGGTTCCCACCAACATAACTGGTGCAGTTCTTATTGTGATAAAATAACGAATTTCATTACATTGCTTTTCGTGCCCCAAAATATGAGACATTCTATTAGAAACGCAATTACAATAAGCTTCTTATACATCCAGCGGAAGCGCACGCCTCATATTTCTAACGTGAACGGCTCCTGGGGCGAGGGAAGCCCGCGGTTGCACCAAATGAGATAGAGAGCGTATATAAGCCGGGTGGACCATCAAAAAGCAATTACAGGAATTGCTTTGCGATACACTTTGTTACTCAGCAAGATAAATAGCAAACTAGCCAGAGTTTGTGTGGCCACAGTGCACTGTGATACATGTGGACTGGGGTCTATATTTCAATGCTAGACGGTCCCCACAGTCATCAAATGAGGGTTCAACTCGCATACTCTGTTGTCTGCTCCATTCGACAATGTAGGACCGGTCTGCAGATTAGAATATGCGATAGCGCATGAAACGTTAGAAGCAAATGCAACCTTTCAAGTCATTTAAGAATACGAAACTGTTTACAACAGTGGTGCTTTACTGTGATAGAAAATTTCAATGTTCAAAATAAATAATTATGCCTTGAAATCGGTACATTTTAAACAGTAGCTCATCTTTTATTTTACAACACTTATAAATCCCTGCTGTTCTTTTAAATGGTTCATGCTGGTCACTAAGAAAATACTGAAAATAGAAATAACCTGAAATCACGCCCTATTTCTTTCGGATAAAGAATTTAATTCACTTCAAATTCCTTGCAGGGTTTATAAGGATAAGTCAAAACGAAATCCTGTTTTAGTTATTTCCTATGGAACATTTATTAATTAAAAAAAAACACTTTTGCAGTGAAAGCAGACATTTTACTTGATTTTCATAAAGATTAATGTAACGTGTATGTTGAACAATTTTTTTCGACAAAACCAAAGAAGTCAACTCGGTAACATTATTCACAGTTTCAATGCAGAATGCATTTGCAAGCTAAAACCCACTGATAAGAAACGAAGAGGAATATGTCCGCGCTTGTTTTGCTAGGAGTTCTGTGGGAAACACATGCCGAGCAAGACAAGAACTTAGTATCCCACAAAACACTGTATGCCGGGTTTCTTTATGATTGAAACACTATTACTTAAGAGTTGTTGCAAGCTCCGAAGAATGACTTATGTCTGCGATAATCATTCTTTGATTGTGTTCACATTATAGCAACAAGATACTTTCTTTGAAAAGTTGTTTTTAGTGATGGAGCAACATTCCACATTTCAGGAATTGTGAACAGAGTTAAAGCAATAATTTGGAAAACTGAAAAGCCCAGAATCTCAGAATACAAATGTAGTTCCCTCAGAATTCATTTCTTTCATGTCGTTGTTTATCGAAAGGTTTAAAAAACAAACAGTCTACTAAAAGTATTCATTGTAAATATACCTGTATATTTTCCAAACTTTCTCCTGTCTCCTTTATGTATCTAATAGTAATATAGGATGATAAATTCGGTATGCAAGCACTACAAAGTTGAGAGCTTCAGCAATCGCTGACTGAGGGTCATCATTTCCATAACTAATTATTAAATGATACATACAATCATCTCAACTAATAAAATACCCCCGTTTACAGACTTTTTGGGCATATGTTGATGAAATGAAGCATTCATTACTCATGCAGGTGGATGATATCTTGGTTCGGAAAGTTATTTTCTGGGTGAGAGGGTTCTTGCGTCACTGCCCTTTTATATGGTTTTAGCTTCGATAACCACGTAGCCTTTTGTAACGGACTGTAAGAAATATCAGTTTGTAGTTTTAATCGAAAGTCAAATTTTCCCATTACTTTCATCTACATTTTCCCTCATCTAATAAACCTTTGCAAATGGTAACTTAAATCTCTTTGCACCTCGAAGCACCTCGCATTGAGTACAATGCGTTAATGTAACTAGAATACAAACAATTTGAAACAGGGGCTTTATTAACAAACAATAAAGAAGTTAAAAAAAGATAATTAAAGAAAAATAGGATAACTTTTCCATAGAGTTCTTCAAATCTGCTTTGCAAGTGAGGAAATCCGGATGGTCAATAGTCACCATCAGGGTTTTCAAGATTTAATGCTATAAAAATATCTAATATCTACGGCTAATCAGCACTGAACAACAATTAACTACTTAATTATCGCGATAGATTAGTCTAGAGGGAGCTATCCTTCTGACTGTGTAGTCTAGTAAATAAGGCAACAGAATGTAGTTTCGATAATCATAGATTCGAGCAAGGCGAACTAGTTTATTTAATTTAAGAGGAAGTATACACATGCATAAGATATGAAAACAAAAAATAATCAAGAGGTTATTTTGGCCTCATTTTGCTCTGTAACTTTTCTAAATTTATGTTCACTCCCTCGCTTTCTCTATTGTTAATATATCCGTGTTTCCTGATGACTATTTAGATAAACTTTTGACTTAGCTATGCCCTAAATATCCATAATGTAAAGTAAATGCAGCATATTACTGAATATTTAACTTATTATGAAAATATTATAAATTCTCCACTAATAGAGTAAAAAGAATGAAAGGGATGAATAAAATAAAAGAACATAACGCTATGTAAAAGAAAATTTGCCTTTCAACCTGCAGTGTCTGCTGTTTTTAATGTGCTCTAACCGTTATAAAAGTATTGTTTCCTACCAAATCAAGGAGTATTTTAAAATTCCTTATGTGTTAATTTTTAATTAACATCTATGAAAGTACACTGATGAATTTTGTAATATGCAACAGAATAAAATGTCTCTTTGTAACCTATATGATTTCATTGCTAAAATCGTATGGAGCTTTTCTCAGAATTGCGGATAAATGACCGAGTACCAACATAAACATGGACGGCATAGTTCTAGTGTAGCTTTTTCATTTTATTTTATATCCACCAATTAATTATAATATCTGAATTTGTTCTCAAAAATAAATTAAATTCTACATATATAAGAAAATGCAGTAACTAGCATACTCTACATAGTAATAATAATATTAATAATAAAACAGTTGAGTTAAATACTACTAAAAACCACCATAGCGACATTAGTAAAACAATTCAGAAATTTATGTAATGTTTCTTAGTGCTGCTCCCGGCAAAACTATTTTTGAAAAAAAAATTCTTAATGAATGCATTAAATTTATTTAATAATTACTAAATGTTTGTAAATATTAAGGGCTGTCAAAAAATAAGTGTTTGATGCATGTGTTAAAATTGATTTATTTTATTCGTAACATTCCACTTACAAAATAAAATGTCTTTTAACATTTAATTGATAAATGTGTATTTTAAGTTTGTCATGCAGTAATTAGTTGGTCTATCACTTTATTAACATCCTTATTTGACTATTTAGTCAAGCATTTAGTCATGACTACTTAGTAAGATTGATTCTCTACGTTGTGACTATATTACAGATAGATTTACGCAACTTTTCTGTTAGAAAAGGATTTGTATTATGTGTAATTTGGCACCCTCCTGTTGATATCCGGGCAAGATTTAAACTAGGAAATATGCTAGAAGGAAAATCCCCAGCACATCGCCGGAGAACGGTGGCTTTCCAGTACGTGAGAAAAACAAATTCAAAGTGTACTGTAATTTATTTAATAATAAACCATAAATATAGCTCAAATGCAATATAACATTCGCCCTGACGCTCGTGTAAAGGCGATAACAGCAATATTACTTTTAAAAGCACGAATCTTTAAATTAATGTAACATATAATGCACAATAATTCCTAATTCGGTGGGTCAAAATACTTTATAAAACATCGCATTGAGCTAAACATAAACACTTTAATGCTGCTCTCAAATTACAACTATTCTAACAGCATGGCTCTACCATAGAAGTTCCTGATACTTGAGGAAAATGTTTAAAAAAACTGAAAACCAATGATAGGAAAGCATTTGAAACACAATAATAAAGATTAACAAAACTTGTTCTACCTGGGTCACTGGATCGGACTAGCGGAAGAGACTTCTAGATCTACCAGTTTAGAATAAGAGCTGAAACATAAATTTTCTCTCCCTAAGTCCTGAAGCGATTTCATTGTTAGGAATGGAGAGAGGATTGAACAAACAAGACAAATTACGTCACACTTTTTTGGAATTTTCTTTACCCGTACCTACCAATGAGAACGAAAGACCAGTAATGAACCAAGTTTCTTGACGAGAACAAGGATGAAAAGAATGGAGAGGGGGCAGTAAAACATTTGGAGCAAAGAAAACTCGTGTGCAAGAACGGCACATTTCATATATTTAATTAAGAATACATCACTTAATAAAACGCATATGATTTCATACAGTAAGCTCATCGCAAAACTCTATTCTTTAGTTCCTTGTGTCAATTGATTACAAAGAAAGCCATTTCGTGTTTACTTATCATTTACCTCCTGACTAGTGCACAGCTGACAGCATTCTACAACAACACTCTTTTGTATCTACAATAAGAAAGACATGTCACTTACGTCAGCCGCAACATAATGTAGGTCACAGGTAAAGACGTCTTATTATGCTTGTCTCTCTGTAAAGCATGCAGGATTTTACTTTTAAAAAGCAGCCTAACCTAGCGAAATGATGCCTGGCATCCCTTACACTTTTCCATACAATTTGCAAAAATCTTAATTTTCGTTAATAATGTGAATTACGCGTGATATTTGATCTATTGTTTAAAATATCTTATCAAAGGGGAAAATCTGGGCGATGAGAGGTTTAATCGATAGGAAATGTAAAGAAAGTACTAGTGCAGTAATGAAATTAGGTAAACAATTCATTTAACGGCAGTGTAGCGCATGAGTAGTAAGATCTTATTTGACTAATCTACATAGATATTCAAATTGACATGATGGTATCGGAACAAACCACACAATGTGTTCTTAAGCTATTTAAATGGGGACATTACACAATTAATGTTCTTATTTCACACTCTATTTGAAACCAATTCAACAAGAAGTGCATAAAGATAGGAAAAACAGCTGGGGATTTTTTGACGCGTGTAGGAGGAGATAACCAGCAAAAGACAACGGAGAAATTCTATTAGCAATGCAGAACAATTATTGCTTGTATCTGGCAGTACAAGAAGGCAACTTGTAGTCAAGAAGGGATCTCCCTTAACCGCAATCCAAGTTATAGAGTTCCATTTCGGGCAGAAGCAGTCCCTCCCTGTTCGTTTGTTATGCGATTCCCCTGTTTGCAATGCTGGAAGAAGGGAAAAGTTGGGGAATGAAGTGAGCACGGAATGACTGGGAACGGAAGACATTTGAAATTAAAGGGAGGGTGAAGAGATGGATATAGTCATAATATCATACGGTGGAATCCAGAGAGTCGGACTTGCATTATGAACGGCTTGGAGGGAACAGCGAAAGGTTGGCCGCGAGAGCGAGAAGATGGCGAAGGTTTTTCTGTCTGCACTCTCCTTATTATCACGAGACTATCCTTAGTGAAATTGGAAGGGAGGACAGGGAATGGAGGATGTGGCAAAATGAGCATTCCATAGAAATGTGTCTCGTGAAATTTCCTGTTATAATGCTCATTCTTGCTGCATACTTCTCTTACAATTTCCCACACCCTGCTTGTAAATGGCGACACGTCGACAACCTTGAGATAAAGTAACATTTCATTTTTATTTCCCGATGGGCCTTCTTGAAGTCAAACAAGAGGTCTTTAAATATATAAATATTAAAGCACAAATATACTGCTATAGTGTATTCATATTAAAGATTTAGAAATGAATATAACATGCGAGAAAATGGACTAAAATATGATACAGAAAATTTTGGTAGATCTTACATTGAATAAAATATAGAAACAAACCAACTTTAACTATTAAAATTTTTAATATAAATACAGGTGTCTGACAATTACCGCATCATAGACGTATCAAGAAATATGTTGTGTACTTGTTTATAGATGGACCATGCTGGCGCAGTACAAATGAGTTGACATTTTATAGTAAGTGTTGGTCAGAGAACAATGAATTCAATAGACGCCATTTGGGCAGAAGAGTGCAGCAAAGAAGGTCTCCCGATTTTTGGACAGATCAGACAACAGTATTGTCACAAACTTGCTGTTATCGCGACATCCAAGCTTCTCACCTGAAGCTGCCTTTAAACAATAGTGTTTACTATAAACATGATGTTAAATAAGACGAGGGATTTGTGGGATACCCTGTAAAAGCCATGAAATATTTTAACCAAAAAGTATTTCAGAATATTTGTTTATAATTATTTCAAGTTTATATAAAGAAAATACAATAGCATTTAAGGTTGAATCTGTTAGTCAAATAAGTTTAGAAGTAAATCAAAAAGTAAGGCAAGACTGTTCAATAACTTTAGCTCTTTTTAAATTTTATGTTGACGAAAAGCTAAAACAATTGATGATTTTATTTGTAACGTACTTCATTAATTAAGAAATAGCTGTTAAAATATTGTTTGAAGATGCTAGAGGTAATGAACCTATAATAAGTCATTTTAAACTCAATAAATTAACAAATAATTTTAATGTGAACATTTCTGCATTGAGTATTTTGTGGTCTAATTGTTATTGATGATAAGCCAATTGAACGAGTTATATAGCTCACATATTTAAGATGTTATACCTATACCGTATTTGTAGAAAAGATTTGTGGAACATATGCACCGAGGGTGTCAAATGTATACATTTCACAATTGATATCTATTTAATAAATTTCAAAGTTGGACCGAAATACAACAGTAATGAGTAGTATGATGTTCTGTAAACAGATGTGACTCACATACATTATGATGGCGTTGCTTCGTAACAGATAAATCAACAATGAACAAATGAAATCAAGATTATCGTATGATGTTCTATAACCAGGCATGACTCACATTACGTTATGCTAGCGTTGCTGCAACAAAATGGAGCCAAGATTATCGTTTAAACATTGGAAAGCAATTCTGAAGTAGTATTGGAAAACCGAGAGTGTTGTTGAAGTTTAAAGGCAATGGAGACGTGAGTATAAAACAGAAACGCCAACGCGAGTAACAATTGCAAGCATTCGAGACAAATTTGAGACTCGTGGTACCGTATGTGATGTTCACAAGGGCAGATCTGAGAGACCTCGCACAGCAACAAGCCCCGCGTCCTCGTATGTGGTTTTGGAACGTTTTGAGCACTCACTGCAATATCTACAAAGCAATTTGCACGTGAGAATTGAGATTATCAGTACCAGCGTACGTCGTATTATTAAAATAGCAAAGTTAAAAGTTGGCATACATTAAATGAAGATGACCCTGATCGGAGAAAGCAGTACATGAGTGGATTTGGAACATGGTGTAAGAGGATGACTCCTTGGTAGGGAAAGTTTTTTAGTCCGATGAGGCGAATTTACGTTGAACGGAACTGTTAACCGGCATAACTGTATCTACTGATGTGCAAACAATCAACATGCTATTTTGGAAAGGCTGTTGATTTACCTGGAATTAATATTTAGTGTGCGTTGTCATCTAGGGGTGTAATTGGACCGTTCTTTTTTGAAGGAACAGTAACTGGCCCAGTGTACCCGAACATGATACGCACATCAGTCTTACCCGCCATTCATACAGTCCATGGAGATGAGAAATTGTGGTGCAACACCACATTACGACCGAGATGTACGTGCTTACCTTGATGACAATCTTCCAAGGCACTGGATAGGACGAAGAAGTCCGATTGAGTTTCCACCGCGTTTTCCCGATCTATCTCCTTTGGGCTTCAACCTATGGGGAACTCATAAGGATGTTGTATACCGTAGAAAACCAGCTACGCTGACAGCACTTCGGCATGTGCTGCAATCGCTGAGGACACTTTCGCAATTGTTGCTCAATCAGTAATTCAACTTTCTCAGAAGTGTATCGACGCCGATTGGGCTTTTTGAGCAACTGTTTTAACTGTAAAAGTCTAAGATGATTTTCTGTTTGTGTGAATTCGGTTTTATTATGTTAACATAGTTTTTTCTTTGCTTGAAGTGTGTATACATTTTGGCACCCTCTCTATATAAGTTCAATTTTAAAATTTAAACTTTTGCGAAGTCATTTCCATCTTATTATGCAGCGCAGAGGATTCCATATTGAAAAACAAGAGCGAAAAATTCAATGAGCAGAAATAGACAGAACGGGTCACCTAGATTCAATCCCTAAATTATGACTATTATGATATGAATTATGCAAACTCCAGATTTTTTTTTTTTTTTTTGCCAAAATGTTATTTTTGTTGCTGATATTTTCTGCTTCTAAATTCAATTTGTACTATACTGTTCTCTAAGTCGCTGTGGACAAATCTTCAATGATTATGCCTAGATAATGAGATATTATTATATACAATGTGTATTTAATTGTCTACCAACTATCTGCAAATTATTTGAGCCTAATATTCTCATAAACAGAAAGAAAATGAACCCTTTTCTTGCAGATTTGCGGTGTACAATTTCTTTAGCCATTTTGTATTTACATAATACAGCCTGTGTCAAAATAAAGTGCAATTTTTTGCAATACAGTTTTTAGGAGGTGTTTTGCTCCTGTCTTGTGAGATAACAAATATGGAGAAAACAACATGTCACGGATTCTGCTTCTGATATACTGTAGTCACGAAATACATTGGCAAACAATCGGAAATACAGCTATTCTTATTATGATCCTTTTTAATTAAATTTACAAAAATTGCTCGAAAGTTGACCTCATACCAATGATTTTGTGAAGGACATTCGGTATTTGCAACTGTCATTTTGACCATAAAGGTTGCAAGAGCCGACTGTCAGAAAACATGACTCCTTGTGCAACAAAAATCATCTAGCTGTACCTTAACACCGTTTGCAGTAACACCCGAACAGTAGTCATCTGCTGTCATGTAACCTTGCTTGCTAGTCATTCAGCAAGTATGCCTCTGACAAGCGTGGGAAAAATGACTTTTGACTGTGATACTTGTACTGTGAGAGCAGTTAAAATGCAACAGAGATTGTTTGACAAACGGACCTAGTTCCCTTCCAATCGCTGAGAAGGCTCAGGCGCGGTGCCATTCTGTCTTCCAATCATTGCGAGCGGAATTTCGACAAGAGTCGTACAGTTGTGTTGTGTAGTCGAGAGTGAAAATTCATTATATAGTGCAACAGCGCTGTACAATGGTGAGATATACATTGCGTCGTAGTCTATTCATCTTTAAGGCATACATCAGGTGCAGATCAACGAGACAGGCATTTAGGCATAAATTTCCTGGTGAAGCGCTTGAGCACAACAGCTCTATGCAAGCAAATGCCAGCGGCAATGCCAGGTCCATCTCCGCTGCACCAACCAACTGAACCATGTGTCATGTCTTTGACAGAACGACTTAATGAATACTTATATTATATTTCAGGAGTATTTTATAAGTAAATTGATAAACATTATAATTCATAACTTGTTAGTAATACATTGATGCTACATAAAAACAAGTCCACTATATATTTCACACAAATGTTATAAGCTACTAAGAATGTCTAGGGTAGTGAATTTGCATAATTAGAAAAAAAAGTGGAAGACTGAAACAAGGTTAAATAAAATATAAAAGATATGTAGATGTGATCCTCATGAATTCTTACACATAGAAAACGATGCCTATATATTGTTCGTTTGGTAGTTTACTAACACTTATATGTGTGCTATTAGATAATTGTTATTGAACAACAGTAAAGCACATAATTGATTAATGCATTTGAGCCTTAAATAAATTAGTTTTAAACTAATTATGTGACTATAAGTTCGATTCACCACATCGTAAAACGAATATTAGGATACAAAGGATTCTGAGGATAATGTGCACGTTCACTATCATGTCGGTAGCACATGCGGACTTGGTATGGAACGCTTTTTAACATGTGGTTTACTTATATGCAAAGTACCTTGAATAGACATATCAAGAAAAGTGTCCATTACACGCTTTCTTATTTAACAGTTGTTCATAATGTTTACCTCTACTGTTTAAGATAGCGATTATATGCTACTCAACATATTCGCCAAAGATATAACGGAGTAGAAACTTACAGGGTGTTAAGAATAAGCTTCTTTCTGAAGAACCTGTCTTTCTGTTGTATGCAATGAAACACTTTAAAGGCTGGACAAGACTATATGTTTATATATATACATATATATATATATATATATTGTCAATTACTAAAGGACCTTAACTTCATATAGACATCTTAAAACACAAATCACCTTTCAAGAGTGTCAGTACCACCAGGAAAGCCAGGTTAACACTAGTAGCTTGTGTTTATTACTTGCCTGGGCAAACCCACACTCTTCGTTGCCTATGAGTTATTCCCTTAGCTAATCTTTACCCCCCACACAATATGTAAAGCCGTTTTATGAGAAAAACGTGTATTAGCGGTTGTAATGGGAGGTTTTTTTACGATATGCATTCATAGTTCTCGCCAAAAGTGCCTCCAACACCATATCAAAACGTTATTTGGGATGGGAAAGGTGGTAAACGTTACTAAACTAAGCATAATAACCCTTAAATAGCCGTGTTTATGGTAGGGACAGGAAATACTGAATATTCGGCCATATAGGTTATCTCAGAGTTACCTTGTACGGGTGGAAAATGTAATAAACGCTTAAATTATAAAATTTAATTATTCCCTGTGTCAACGGACGTTATCGATATGGCAGTACGCAGTTAAAAACAATGGTGTGATTGGATTTACTTTGTTAATACTTGTGAAGTATGGCAACAGACCAGAGCCGGGCATGTAAATTACCTTAAGCGGCATATCTGGATAAGGGTCCTTGTTGTAGCGCAAGGAACGCACTGTGGAGCATGCAAGAAGTGGGTAGTTAGGAAGATAATGGTTCATTTCGAAACTGAAGTACTAGTTGAAGTTGATGTGAGGAAAACAGTCGACACCTTACGCCAGATATGTTAGGAAACGTAAACCCAAGGAATTTGGCATTAGAGATGACATGAAACTATTCTAGTATCGGACAAGGAAACATTAGCATGTTGGGGATTACTTGCAGGCTACACGAGCTGAGGACGAATATATATCATGCATTGGCCTTTGGTTATTAACAGTATATAATCTGTTCACTCGTTAATCTCTTCTCTACCGAATGAAAACATAAAGTTCAGTGACCCATGCACAGTATAGTTTTGTAAGGGGTATGTACACACATATCAGTAGCATTCTTGCGCAAAGAACACAATAATTGCTAACTTATATATATATTTATTATGAGCTTGCCTAGTTAAGTACAGAATGAAATGTAAGAGGGAATATTATTTAAAGTTTAATGCAATTTTGCTTTGATCGCAATATTGATGATACCGATATACTGTTAATTACAATCCCTTTACCCTAAAACAGGTTCTTTTTTGGTTTTCAGTATTACTGGGGATCCTGGGGAAAGCAATTTTGTTCTGAGGTAAATTTAATTCAGATTGACGACATTGCTTACTTGGAGTTATTTAACACGGATGTTTAATCAATGCGGAGAATCGTTGTGTTACAAAATATTCTCTTCGCCAAAATTTAACCATGAGTACCAAGTTAATTTCGTCGTACCTTTTTTGCCAAGCTGTACGTTCTCATGTCATCTCTCTCTCTCTCTCTCTCTCTCTCTCTCTCGCTCCCTACCTCTCTCTGTCCTCTGTCCTCTTTTGCTATTTAAGCAATAGTTTTATACAATCTGTCTCATTCTGTTTAGTGTTTAGTGCATTCTAACGTGTACATAGATACTTATATTTTACTTGTTTATCTATAACGAAGAGTACATCCAGCAAATTTTATTCTAAGAATCATTTCAAGAATCTCGGCTTTACAATTTACATTTCACTTTCAATCATTGCTACTGTTGTATATTTTTCTTAATGTAAACGTTTAATGTTTATAAGTTAAAGTGAAAATTAAAATTACTTTGCTCATAATTCTCTCTCTCATTGCAAATGTTTTACTTTCTTTAAGCGGCAAGGTTTAAATTGAACTTTTAACAAGAAATAGTCATATAATATTCGTTAATCACTAATTTTCTTCTAGGGATATCCATTATTAGATTATTGCTGTGTATCAGGGTGTACCATCATATGACACAATTTTAGGTGAAAACGACGCTTTCAATACGGACAGATAACCCCCGAATTGGAGGATCATCAGTCGCAAGGAACTGAAAACGTGGAAGCTTTGATCCCATCCGATAAGCACATACGATACTAGCCTATTGCTCAGCATGTCATCTACGTTCTCATGGAAACGGTCGCGGTTGGTGCATGAAGAGTTTTGAATTTTGATCATGATGAATGAGTAATGAATAAATAAAAAGGGGGGAGGGATTGAGTAAACAACGAAACTGTTTAGGTACAGTTTCCTCCACCATAAAAGGATTATCACGATCGACTACCATCACTGGTGAAACTTCCTGAGAAACCTGCGGGAGGATGTCTTAAAGAAAAAAATATTTGGAATGCTATAAAAAGGTACACAATTTCTTCAGGACAACGCACCGGCTTATGGTGCTCGTACTGCGACTCTTGCTACCAGTTGGATTGTGAACTTTTCCACATTTCACCACATTTTCCAGATTTGCAAACAGTGACTTCTTCCTCATTCCATTGCAGAAGAAGCACTTCATGGTAAAAAAAAAAAAAAAAAAAAAGTCAAAACTATGGCGTCAATTTCATTGGAGGACTTCAAAAATATGATATCCAGTGGTTATTGCATCGTTGTGGAAAATGTGTTACTTTGCAATGGGTACATGTAGAGAAGAACTAATATTACAATTCCTGTCTCTCTCTTTTTTTTTTTCAAATTACGAGTCCCCTCATTCTATGGATCAAGTCACGAATTCTATCAATTGAAAACTGCGCAATTTTGGAAAGAAAGCTCCATGAGGAATTTACAGACCTTTGAAAAACGATGGTCAATGAAAAATTACGACTGTTTAATAAAAAATGATCATACTTCTTTTGATAATATATTTTCACCCATCTTCATACTTTTGTATCTTTCTCAAAGTAGTCCCCTATGGATGCAATGCATTTGTCCCAGCGTTTCTGCCAATATTCAAAGACATTCTTTAAGTCATTTTTTGACAAGGGCTCTAGAATCGCCTTCGCCTTCACTACTTCTTCTGATGATAGAAAATGTCTCCCACGAAGGCGTGTCTTCAATATGGAGAAAAGGAAAAAGCCATACGGTGCTAAATCTGGACTATAGGGAGGATGAGGGACACATTTAACATTGATTTTTGTGAAATATTCATCAAAAAAGTTGACGATATGCGGTTATATTATTGTGGCAACATCTAACTCGTTGCATGGAAATGTAACGATTTGCTTGTGATATACTCTTGCAAAGTTTTTAAATACCGCTGTACCCTTGCCCTGTTTGTTGTCTGTGCACGTTAAACATTCCCTAAAAATCGAAAAATGAGATGACCATAACTTTCCCAGCACAAACAATTATTTTTTGTGCGTATTGGGAATGATACAGACTTCCACACAGAACTTTGCTGATTTTGCTCTCAGGATTCGAATGAGGTAGCCAAGTTATATCAGCAATAATTATCTCTGAAAGAAACTCCTGTAACATCATCTTCGATTGCATGCAAACTTGCACACGAACGTCCTTTTGTTCTGGAACCAGCAGTCTTGGAACTTACCGTGCACAAACACGTCTCATGTGCAATCTTCCCCTTACCAGCGAGTGGTTGGAATTTTCAGAAATCCTGAAAGTGTTCTTGATGTTACTCAGCGATACTCTGTCACAATGACAACAGCAGTGTTAATGTTTTCCTTCGTTAGAGCAGAGACTGGGCAACGAGTCCACTTTTCTCTGAAATTGGTTGCCTTTCCACTTTAAACCTTTCAAACATCTTCGAGCTGTGCTGTAGGCAAGAGCAAACCTCTCCATGAATCTTCTGTAACATTGCATAAGCCTCAGAAAATTGTTCTTCGCGTGTTACTTACACATTGTTGTAGGCGGAACTGAACGTGTCTTATTAACTTGCACCCTCTCAAGGCGGAAAACCGGAAGTGATAACAATGAAACTAGCCTCATTACCATTAAGCCAACAAAATATTGTAAAGTTAAAACTCAGCCTGAGAAACTGTGTCTGTAAGAGTTATGAGCATTCTTTATTGAACAGTCTTCATAAACAAATACGGGTATTAATAGTGAGTTAAAATAGCTTTGCGAATTTTTTGTAATTAAATCAGAAAGACATGTTAATAGAATCGATACAAGCACTAAGAAAAAATATACCAGCAGAGAGCAGAAGAATGTCCTGATGGGAGGACAATATTAGGAAATAAATGAAGACTTAAATGATGGAGGGTTAAAGCACTAAACCGTAAGGAAGAGGCATCATTATGAAGGAAACCAAGACTAAACTGAGAAGGCGTAGAAGGAATATTAAAAGAAAATTAGTTACATAAATCTAACGCCGTTCCAAACTTCTTTCACTCCCAGTTCTTTCCTTAATACCTTAGAAATTTTACTTATGACCTCAGAAATGAACTTGCACGACTTTCATCTAACATTATTAAAATGAACAACAGAAATGTAATCTTAAAGGTAACGAACATATATTACATATATTCTAAAATACGCATTTATCAAATAAATTGTAATATATTGCACATCCTGTTTTCAAAATTTACGTTTTATTACGTGGTAGCATATAAAGTTATCTCTTCTTTCTATCAACCTATCCAGAGATAGATCGATTAGTGCCATTAAGTGGGTGGCATATATACAATATTCACATGCCATTTACTAATGACCATCCAGTGATTAGACACTAAATTAGTTATCAGTTAGCAGTGCTCCTTATCACTAATAAACATCTGCACTCCAGTAAGCAGGCGGAGTTCACTCTTGTTAACAGATTAAGCCTGTCGGGTGTTGTAGAAGATGTAACTCCGTCGCTTGCATTCTGTGGCTCAAAGATAAAAATCAGAATCTTATTTAAGAAGTGTTTTATACTCAAATTGTAATATCTGTTTGAGTTTACAAACTTTTTAATTTATTAAGCACGATATCCTAATAGAAGCCAATACAACACTAATAAAGAAGGAAAGTGCATTTATTCTTTCTCTTCCAGAGTGCGTTTTACTTTACTTTCAAATGCACTTAATAAAAGTCAATATGGCACAGACAGGGAAAAAAGGAATATTCAATGAGTAATGCATCAATGACGTGCATAAATATTATATTTTAAGATGCTCGAGAAAACACTTTTTTTACTTAATACCCTACTAAGGACAAAATGAAATAGCTCTCCTCAAAATAAATGACTAACAATTTGGAAAGTTTAACGTTAAAAATCTGATTTGGGCGTATCTTTCGGCGATCTTTGCTTAATGATCCGTCATACATGTTCGCTTCAAAGAATGTTGTCCTCGCGTCTATGAACAAAACAGGTGTCTGGAGAGTTTTATTTTCCCATATTTCTTTCGCTTCCAGTGGAGTTAATACATGATTTAACCTGAAGGCCTTCCCTTGAGCTTTTAACGTCCCACATCGGCTGCCATAAGTCCTTTGGGCGATGAATGAAATGTATTAACCACGATACAGACTAACTGGAGCCCTGCGGCATCTAAGGTTCACTAATTTTGCTTTAATGGTAGCGGAATATCCCAGTAAAATTTCAGGCGCAGAATTTATAACTACCGGGCATCTTAACTAAGGACAGCAAATGTCAAGCAGATACAGGTTTAGAAATAGCAATCGATAACACGGCCAAAATGTCATGTTCACCCACTTTATCAATTCATTGTTCCCGTAGCGAGACGGCTATATGACCACACGTTTGAACCATCCACCGCGAAGTGATCTTATTTTGTCTGCTATGGTAACGCGGTTCTCTGAATTTTGTTTATGCCTCTGTACGTAGCTATCAAAGTAGAAAGGGTATGTACTCATTTGTAACGACCGGCACATACATCTGCTATGTACGCACTGAGCCATGTCTTATACTTGTATTCTTGAAATGTCTTCTATGTATACATTTTGCTCTCTTGCTTTTCTTAAAGAGACCCGAATTCTGCTAGTAAGCAACTGTTTTCCAAAATCTTATATCAGTGACAGATTCAATATTAACATTTATTTATGAGAGCGTTCATTTCTGCTCACGCGCTAATTTTCATAAGTGTTCAGAATGAAAATTATACTCGTATGTGTTGCATTGAACATTTTATAAAATTTTAGCATTAAAATATTTTATAAAGTATTAAAATTTGGGAAATATGATGTTTTGACGTATTATATTGCATGGTTCTCTTAGTACTCGTTTCTATGACGATATTATTTTGATTTTGTTTTGAAGAATTCATATAGAAATGGATGCTAATTCCGCAATGTTTGATACTGAAAATATGGACATGATGAAATTAAAAAGGAAACTGAGTTAGCTAAGAGTTTGTTAATTCCTCAAAAAAAAAAAAAAAAAAAAAAAAAAACGAAATGTATAAGAAAAGGAATACGACAAGTTCTGTACATGGGGAAAAGACAAACATGTTAGTTCAACTAATGAAAATATTTTGTTTGCATATTTTTAAGAGCTGGAAAATATATAACATAATGTTTATTGCTATGGTAAGTAATTTAAAATTTAGATTCTTAGATTTGTTTATTTTTTCCAGGCGAGGATTTGTAAGCCTTCGAGGCTCTGATGTGTGTATTCAAAAGTTAAATGTATGGAGAAAATATTGACGTTTCATCTTTCGGTAACATTTTGATTTCTGTTAGTATAATAAAAATTACTAATGGTTCAAGATTAATGTGTTGAAATGAAAGAAAATGTAATGTGATTAATTAATTAATTGCATTTTCAATGCTTTCAAGATAATGGAAGCTAATTTATGATGATTAAGAGCTTGCATTGCTGCTGTAGTTCCAAAACATTTGTTTAACAAAATGATGATTGTGTTTGAACGTTGGTGCGCTTGTTAGATCGACGATTTTAGATTTCTAGGTACGTTGTTTGAAATTGTATTGTGAAGGCGTTGATGACTTCATGGAGTACTGTTTGCTAAGTAACCTTTTCTAGCACCAGCGACAGAATTAGGTTAATTGTGCTGATTTATAGCGTCATGAGAAGCGTGTTTTATAACTAGGATTGTATAAAATATAGCTTTTAATTACTTTTGTAAATTACCAATTATTTTTCCTATTATTAAATAATCCATAATCATTATTTGTCTTAAACTTGTGAACTGTTCTGCTTAAAATGATTTGGCATAGATTTTTCACAGTTACTCGAGAATGCCTGCGAATCTTGTTACGTTTTTAGATAAATTCACTTTTACATTAAGCATTATATTATGACAACATTCTCTTCTACAGTTTTGTTCCTTTAAATATCCTATGGATCTCATACAGACTGCAAAAAATTTGGAAAGGAATATAAAATTCTTCATTTTTATGTTTATATTCCAAAATCGCATCTTGAGTCACATGCTTTAACGTTGCATTCTTTTTCCGAAAGGTAAATACTATATTACAATATATAATTTAATTGCAAAACTTTTCTTATCTTTTATTGTTCTACCCGGGTTCTTTGCCATTGGCCATTACTGGAATTTGTGGTGGACGAAGAGATATCCGGGAAGGTTTTCTCCTAGCACTTCGGTTTCCCTTACCTCTCATTCCGTCGTTTTTCCATCATTATCTTATTCCTATCTTCACCTTCATCATTCAGTGTAATGCAATACGTCAATGCTCTAAGTGCTGGTTTCATTAATAGATATTGAAAGTTAACGTTCAAAAAGTCTGTTTCATCAATCAATGTCTACTTTAACAACAAATTAAACTTCCTGTTAAGTTAAGATGATCTATCTCTTGTGTTAAAAGCTTAATAACTGTTAATAGTTCTAAAATGGTGGCCGCAAATCCAGCTGTAGATGTTGAAATTCTCTACTTTGGATACATTAAGTGGTTCGTAACAGAGAAAGGGTTGTAAAATGTAGTGACTTGGACATTTTTACATCAAAGAGCAATTTTACAAAGGTATATAACGTGAAAACAGTCATCATAGGAATGTAATTGAAATGTGAAAGAGGTTAGAACACCTTCTTGCTTTCCTTTTAATATTCCTTGCATGAGACGTATGTTTTAATTATTCTATGCAAACAAAAGTATGTCGGAGTGCATTTAAGTCTTTCGGTCATGACGTCGCGTTCTAAATCCGTGTTATTTGCAATAATTGGGAATCTTAACAATGTGGTAACTAGCATTATGTTGAATTCAGTAGTCTTAACAATATTATTTTAACAAGAAACATGTAAGTATATTTTTTAACATTTGTTGATGAAACCGACCCTAAGTGTGCGCGTTACAAATGGACTGCGCTACGGCCCTCTGCCATCCGTGTGCGGAACTCCAATACATGACTGGCAAGTAGTAAACTGGCACAAAATCTCACTCGCTCTTTACTTGACGTGTTACTCCCTTCAATGACCTTAGATATCTCGTTCCCCGTTCTGAATTTTGCTTTTTAGTCTTCACCGTGAGTGTTCAATTTTCGCTGCCACTTTACAACTAGCTACAGTCATTACTTCGTACAATTTGAGCTTGATTTCAATATTGTTTAAGTTCCTGCTGATGTTACTATAGGTCTGATGAAATTTTCGTATTTTACATTTAGCATTTTTTCGACAATGTACAATATATGGCAGCCCCTGCCCCCCAAAATGAAATTTCCGATGCTAGTTGTATTATTTTACCTCCCAATTCCAGTTTTGACATCACTGGCCATTTCCCTCTGAAAGCCATCATTTTGGTTTATTTATATTAATATTATAGAATTTGATTACCTGATTCTATTTATAAAGATTTTTGGAGAGTATTTCCATTGTCTGAAATAAGGACTTGATAGTCTTTATTCATAATATTTTTTTACCAATTGTTCGTTACTAAGATTATTATATAACGGCGAGGTTATTTAAGTTACGGACTGCCTGAGCACGGCAACTTGCTGGAAAAGTGTAGCTGTAGCAACCTGAAAAATGGACATTTTTTTTATCGCGCGTAAATCTTTTAGGTATTTATATTTTTACTAAAAGCATAAAACGATACTACATTTAAAACTGGAAATATTAAGCACTAGGCTGTATTATAAGAGATGTTGAGAATTATGCATTTCAGAGACAATACATTGCGGCATCTGCGTAAGAATTTCCTGTATCTGGTTTGCCTTCCTAAGAGCACGGCGGTTCTATCATTGAGAGATCCCGTCTCCTAACAAGTTCGCGAACATGATTGTCAGGATATTTTCTTGCCAATTGCCTTATCACATCTTTGCAAGATCCATTTTAACATATATTGCCACAAAACCCGTTCTTCAAGTCTATATTTATGTAATGACATACATAATGAATAACAATCAGCATATACATTAAACACAATGAAAGCACCAAGAGAAAGCCTCCCTCAATATTATAACAAGTCTTACCTGCACATGCATTATAGGCCTTAGCAATTAGCTTCTCCCAGCAAACAGCCGCGTTCTACCGGCCCTTAACTCAAATAACTGCACTGTACACATTAAACATATTTAACTGTATTTCCATCCTATTACAGTTTTGTTAAAATATTACTGTTAAAAATATATGTGATAAATAAGAATAAAAATAAACATAGGAAAGAAAACTTATCCAAAAAGCTTGTTCTAACCAAAACCCTTGCTTCGGGATTTATGTATATAATCATCGCAATTAAACATTGAATATGTGGCAGGGTAACAATTATGAATATTAAAAATGGAATGGTAATCATTATAAACAATAACGGCAATTACACAATAATGAAAACACATTCCCACGCACAAGCAATGCGCTTTCAGCAAACGATTAGCTGTCAAAAATTGACACTCGCGTGTGTTTTTAGTCTCAGTCTCAACTGATGAATTCCTTGTGAATATTTGAGTTTTCCTATCTGAATTCAGCAATACTTCATAGACGTAACTAGTCTTTGTACGAATGTATAAACAACATTTTTAATAACTGAATGGTGCCTTACATCTCTCCCCGGTCTAACTCCCTCGTCTCTTATATCGGATGGATGGTTGAGGAATTTTTTGAACCTTTGTGCCTACGCTCTCATGGACATTTTTGGGAGGTAGGGTTGATGTGTGGGAGATTACGGATGGCCAGAATCTAGGGAAAGCGATTGCGCGGACGCAATGTACTCCTTAATATATTTCAAGATAGAACACTCCGAAGGCAGTAAAGGTCCGTTGCCCACCCTCTGAGTTATTAGAAATCCTCGGGATATCCGCTTCAATTGCAGACGCCGGGACAGAACCTTTCCAAAGAGCAAGCCACCGTCATACCGCGCCAGCTCAACTCGCCCTGGCACTTTTGACCCTTTAAGAGGACCAGTGGAGTGAAATATCTACGTAATGAGGGCGAAGTCATGGGATAAAAAAAAAAAATTAGGATGACCGGCCCAACGGGTACCGAACCCGAGAGCTCCTGAATGCGGGTCTCAGCCACCCCGCTCGGTTTGAGAACATTAACATGTGTAGTAACTAAAAATAATCCTAGAAGGAATGAAAAATAAAATCCTCGAAAAAACATATTAAACTTTTTAAAGGGTACTGCAATCGGCATTGCTAATTTTTTGAGGGTCTCAAAAATGTTTAGTACAAAAAGAAATCACGTTCAGGCATCTTCTTTCTTCTTATGGGAATGAATGAATGGTGTTTATGAATGAATCTTCTTATGGGTACTTAAATTACTTTTTAACGATAATGCAGAGTCTCTGTACCGCCGCGATAGTTACCACTTCTGCGCTAAATATATAATTCAATATAGCGCTTATTAATTCACTTGAAACGAAAGTCCGGAAAATTCCATTGAGGCAAAGATTTCTTACTCGAAGTAGGGATTGCTCTTGGACCCACTTAGAGGTCTAATTTCTTAGTAACTGTATGTAATACATATAGTTACTAAATGTCTATAAAATGGTTTTATGGTTTGTCTGTATTATACGATTTTACTAACAAGGAAGCATTGTCAGAGGGATATCACAGGCTGAAGAGGAAATTTTTGTGATTAGGTATGTCACCTTTCTCCGACATAGGCCCTGGATCGACCATAAATAATACTTTTCTAATTTTGAGCAATTTGCTCACAGTAGCATATCCCTTCTATTTAGCCATTTCAAACGTTTTAGAGGAACAATATGTAAAAATAACACGATTTTTCTCTTTTGTGTTTCTCCTAGACCGGTTCGGCACAAGAAACAATTCTTAAGCGTATATATTTCACTTACGCTATTTTGATTAAGACCCACCAATACCGCCACGGGTGGCCGAGGTCGTTAAGGCGCGGGCTCGTGAGCGGCAGGTCTGGGGTTCGAATCCCACCATGACCGCCCCCACGACTGAGGTTTATTCCAGGTTTTCCTCAGTACTCATGACTGGCAAATGCCGAGGAAGTACCCTAAATTTAGTCCTGGACCGTTTCCTTTCTTAAAAAATCCTTTCCCAATTTATCATTTCATTTCATGTATCACCAGTGTTCACCGCCTGTGGTGCCACAGTAGTAAAAACAGGCCATTCAAACAAAACAAAAAAAAGTCCCACCAGTGTGATTTAGTACAGTCTTGAATTCAGATAGCATTGACTGGCATTCAGTACCCGATGCTTGTCAATCACTATGCTGTCATGAATATAGTGGTCATCTATTTGCTCTTACATTTTGTAAGTTGTGATGGGTTTATACATTATTTGAATATTATAACAGGAACTATTTTAACATGAAGAGTAATCCAAATGCTGGACCTTCAAAACACTGGAACGTGTTTTCAATTAATAGCGCAATTGGGAAAGAAAAGATGGACCAGGAGCAGTGCACTATGTTCAAGATAATATTATCTTATATTTTCCAAGTTGTTTAAACATTGATTATAAAATATATTAAAATAACAATTTTCAGTTCAATATAATTAATAACGTACTCCATCAACCATGAGTTGTTTAGTTAATATGCTTTAAACAGTGTACAACAAGAAAATGGCCTAGATCTGTATCAGTTATATTTAAAACTACAATATCTATTGAGTACGTAACTCTTAACAACGTTTTTACAACTATACTGTAAGTAAATTGACATATAACAACTGATAGGTGATTCAGTATCTTCAAAATATGTTGGTAATAGTGTAAGTAATAGTTAATAGGTTTTTATTGCGGCAGTTTTAAAAGTACACAAATAATAATTGTGGGCATACGTCCGTACATGCTAATACTTTGGTTTAACAACCAAAGGTATTATACACAAGAGCGGCAACATTATATTAATTATATTCTCTATACATACATATATAAACATAGATACATGCATATATGCATACACACCAATATTCATATAAACATCACATATTTATTATGAATAGTTTCACTCACTCACACACACACACACACACACACACACACACACATATATATATATATATATATATATACAAACATACGTAGAACTCTTACTCCTGAGTCCCCATTCCACCCTCCCTTCCCATTTCCCTCTGGTATAGCAATTAGGTTTCTTTGTCGAATTCGACAGAAATATTCCAATCGGGTGTTTAAACTTCCTTTGGAATTGAGAAATTGTGATGGTAAAATACTCCTTTCTTAAAAATCTTTATTCCCCTGCATCCTGCCAGAATATGCCTCCCTGTACCACTTTCTACGCACAGCGGGAAAATTCTTTCCCAGGTAACATTAGTTATTTTATTTCAATTCCAAGCGCCTAATTTGAGTCATGCGAGATCAATTCTTATTTCTCTCCCACGGACACCTAAGTATTTCCTCCTTCCCCACACTTGGCCTATTTGAGCCTGCAGGTTTAGCGAGACCTTTTGTGGACATTGTGCCCCAGATATACATATCTATATCCCTCAAACGTCTATTAACTATTTTCCAGCTATTGCGCGTAAGTTTCTGTCCTCATAACCAAATATATCCCATTATAATTTGTTCTAAGTTTTTTCTTATTTTTGATTCCCAACACATACCCCACCCTTTCCTTGTCTACTCCCCCAGACACAATGCTCGAATAATCTTTGAAATATCCAGGAGGCACTGCCCTCAAAGGATAGCTTAGGAAAAATATTAGTTTTGGAAATTAAAGATAAGTTAAGAGGAACCTAATATTACCACAGGAACCAGCAGGCATCATACCTCGGATATCAGGAAGGCACAGCGCCTTCCAACCCCACAACCATTACTATACAGACAGTTTCTTTAAATAAATTAATATTCCGCCGAGCGAGGTGGCTCTTGTGATACATATTCTAGAGGCTTCAAGTTAAATCCCTTAGAGTAGCCATTATGACCATGATTTTTTTCGTGGTTTTCCTTGGTCCCTTAGGTGAATGCTGGGATGGATATTTCCGATTTCAACTCATTACACTCCGTGGTTTTTGTTATAGTGTCGAAAGTGATAATTGAGGTAGGTTGATGCTGTGTATTGTGACAGTGACTTGCTCTGTGGAAAATTTTTCTAATTCGGCGTTTGGTATGGAAGGGTCTCGAACTCGGAGTGTACTATCTGGAAGACGGGCCCCATCTATGTTCGTGCCTCACAACCCCTGTGGATCATGTCCGCCTGGGATTCTCTCTCACATTATCCCTTCCTCCCACAGATGCTCGCGCTGTAGGCGTAGGCACAAATGGCCATCTATTAAGCAAGGCTGAAGTATCGTTCTGTTCTCCTTATGTCGTTACCAATCCACTTCACTTTCCAAATTGACATCTAGCCAAGGTGACAGTGTGATAGTGCAACAGTGTAAATTAAAAGGACAACTAATTATACATAATATCTTAAATAAAAAAAGGAAAAAATGGTTCAGTACGATAAACACTACTTTTCTGGTATGTGTTAACGTACTCTTTCTTCACTGATCACTACCAGTTATTCTTAACATCGAATAAAATATTTCCTAATTCCCTAATCTGTTGGTGATTCTAGAATTTTTTCATAAATGCTAGTTCTTTTCTAATTTTAAGTCATTTTTCAATGTAAATTCTTCCTCCATTCCCAGTTCCTTGATAAATGAATAACATGAATAGCATTCTCTTCATTACCACATATCCAACCTACATTTTGATCTGTTTTCTCCAACTTTTTGTTCTTCAAATTCCTATTCAGAATCAAGCCGTTTCTGAACTTTAATTTTTGTTATTTTTTTAGATACTTATTTTATAAATATTAGTTCTAGTTATATGCTTTGCCATTAATAGATTCATAATCAAGTTAACTGTACCATAGGTTTTTTTAGTTGGGCTCTCCATATTTCACATGAGAATATAAGTCAATTAAAATATAAGAATATTGTTTAAAATAATTAATTTTGCTGTGAAACGCGATTATCTATATATTGGTACTTTTTAAATGTAATATTAATTATATTACATTACTTTTAAGGAGGAAAAAATTGTATTTTTGCAAATTATTTGAAGGAAAAAAAAGGTAAAAACGCAAAAATAACAGCTGAGGGACAAGAGTTTTTTGAAAACACTTAGAGAAAATATTTACGTGATTGAAAATTATTTCTTTGCAAAATTACGTTTAATATTATTCGAAATGGGGCAAAATCATTTTCCTGTTGTCTTATACCATCCTGCCTTGTTTGGTCATCTTCAAAGTGAATATGTGCGTGAGAGAGGAAGAGAAACAAATACAAAAATGCTCTCTGGGTGGTGAAGCGTTTCGTTATTGTTAATGGTTTCTGTTTCGGATGCTATGCCCCGGGAAAGCCAGAAAACTCTGCGTAAAGAGCTGGAATTTAATGACTAGAACTTTAAAAGCTCTTATGTGCTTGTCATGTATATGAAATGTATTAGGGATTTGGTGAAGCTCTGTTAAAGCATCGGTCCAGAAAATAGCGGTTTTTATTCATACCTAAGAGAGAAATACAATAGCAGGCAGATATAGAAACAAAATAACAGAAGTGAAAAGACACAATCTCGACAAAGCGCTTTGTTTTTACGTTGGCATCATTAGCAGTGGAGTAACATACGGTTAAAGTCATTAAATGCACTTCAAAAAAGGTTTTCTGCGAACGAAAATAATAGGCCAGCAACCCGTAATCCCAATCAGCGAGCGAGAAAGCCTGCTACAACCCTTCTTCATCGCTAATGATCGAAAAGCAGCTGTAGCACAACGCGGCAGTGTGAAGAAGATGGGCAATGGCAGCGATGGAAAGGCCCCAGCGGGATCAATTCGCTAATCAGGGTCGTTTGTCTCGTGGGAGGCGGAGGGGTGGGTGGGCTTTGTGTGATGTACAAGGCGATTAGAATAGGGCTTAGTAAGTACGTAGCTCGCTGCCGATTTCTCTGTCCCACTCATTGTTGATGGCGGTAACGCTGCAGTTGCTCCTACAACTGCAGGTCGTGGTCCAGTGACCTCGTGGGTTTGAATAACGACCGCGACTTTTGTCGCACACAGTGGCAGGTGGCCCTCAGGAGTGACACCAGTTACAGGCTGTCCCATAAAATATTATAACAGCATTACAAGCTACAGCTACAGCTCAATGGCACATTTAATCAGCTGGTATGGGTATGTAAATCAAATAACTGCTGGAGAGGTGGCACAAGATGACCGAATGCGGCTTCTGAGCGAAAGGGTTCACACGTCATTTAATTCAAGAAATTTATCAAGGGAAAATTCTATGACTATTTCATGCTTTGGTGGTATTACCCTTTTGGAAACATCAGCAATCTTGATCATCTTTGCATGAAAGTTAATTTAGGGGTACATTAATAAATATTTAGTCCTCCAAATAAAATGATTGTGGGTAGATCATTATAACATTCAAGGGAATCTTATTTCTGTCAAACATGCAGTTTCAAAACATACTTCAAATCATACATGTGTTTTGGCTGCATCACTAAATTAGCTTTGTTTTCTTTGTTTAGATGAGTTCTGAGGGGGGGGGATATTTACATTCCACGAATTTTCCGCTGTCCCGCTTCACAACATTTCATTCCGTTAGTTCTGTTTAAGGGTAGAAATTGCCATGGCAAGGTGGTTTGCGCATTGAAAAGCTGGGAGGAACAAGTCAAAGATTCTGTCTTATTCCCTTATTCCTCTGTACCATTGGCATTGTCCTTAAAAATAATGTTTAAGGCTGAAAAAAGAAACCTGTTGGAGGATTATTTTAAAAGCCACCCAGATTTTAATTGAAATAGCCTGAATCGCATTAATTGTTAAATATGTTATATTATACTTCAATAGAAGTAATTAGTCATATTGCTAACTTTTAACGAAATAATTTTAAAGTTTTATTCTTCCACAACATTGCGTGGACGATTCCTGGCTGTAAAGCAAGTGAGGAAGTCCGAATGATTTTGGCATCTTCACATACATACATACCATGGCCATATTCCACCAGCCAAAACCTCCTGCACGGCATTTATATAGTTTCCTGTCTCCAAGATTGCCACTTATGTTTCTTTCATTGCATAATTTACTTCAAATTATGTAATGAATTGACATAATTACGAACGTGGTAAGAGTAATATATTAATTTATTTATATAGTTAAACACAAAGTAAACATCTGTAATTATCTAAAAGAGCTGACACGATATTAGTAAAAAGTGACTAATAGATATGCGGATAAAATCGGGAACCACCCTGTTTTATTCTTCTAACCATACTCCCTTTTGGCAAGAGTTACTTTTATCAAGAAATTCAGACAAAGATCGCAAAGTCAAGCGTATTAAATAACAAAATATAATATAGCTGAATATGTAACTAAAATAAATATATTTATTTTTCATCTTTACAAATTATATTGTTTATTATTAAGGATAACAAAGCAATATTACAGAAAACTAAGCACTGTATCAACTTCACGATCCAAACTTGCCTCCTAAACACAAGATCGCGGGTTCAACCCCGGTCAGGATCGATGAATTTTTTTCCGGCGTAAAAATCCTAGGTATGGCTTCCTTCGGAAGGGAAGTAAAGCCGTGGGTCCCGTGTCGTACATTTACGGCACGAAAAAGAATCTCAAGCCTGAAAGAGAGGCCTCTGAGCAAAATTTGTCGGCCGTTTCACGCCCTGAGTTGAATGGGACGCTGATGACCTGAGATGTTAAAGAGCGTCGATAAATCAATCAATCAATCAATCCCTCCTATATTTTGTTTTAATGTATTTTACTAAATGCTCATATAAAAGTAGGTGAATTTGTAATGTTAAATTTTTATTGCATAACATATTACTTTTCCCATCTAAATTTTAATGTTTGGGATACTTTTATATAACTGTAATTGCATGAATCTATGATGCTTTTATAGCAATATTCATTTCAAAGACAAGATTTTCTCATTAATAGTAGCGCACAGTATGTTAAATAAATGGAAATGTACTATGATTTAAATACAGTGAGGTTATTTGAATTACGGACCGAAAGTAAACGGCTGCTTACTGGCAGAAGTCAGTCGTCTAGGCCGTAAAATGCATATGTAGGGAGCAACTTGTAATTAATTTACTTCTGCTCTAGATATGCTACTTGTACTAGTTTTTAAGTATTATACATGCGTGAAAAAGGATTCTTACAGAAAACTGCTAAGAATCCTGGCAATAGTGTTCCAGGTAAAGAAAATGCTCTCCATCTTATTAAAGTTACGAGAGACAGGAACTCTCAATAACAAGAAACGTATTCCGAATAGCCATGTTACGGATGCCAGCAATGTATTGCAGCTGAGGGGCATCGTTTTGAACATGTTTATGCTTGCAGTAAAAATGTAGATATATAAATAAAAATATTATAATTACGTGCGACGATTCTATATTCTCTTTTCAGGCTGCGGTGACTGTACTACCTCAGTAAGCAGCCGCGCTCAGTGGCCCATAACTAAAATAACCTAACTGTATTTACTATGATAGTACTTTGATACCTTCACAAAAGAATGAAATATTATTAATTTTGGCAATGTGTTTTTATGAGTGAATACTGTTTGTGTGTTATACTTCGTACAAAATAATGTTTTTAGTTCTATATAGGGAAAGAGTAGCTATAGTAAAATAAGACCAAGAGATTTGAACATTTCTAAGTATAATTATCTTTCTGAGTATAAGAAAACGGAACAACCTAAAAATAGAAATAACAATTCCGAATTTACTCACTAATTAATTAAAAAAGTTCAATCCTGTGATCTAGTCAATTGTCTTTTACTTTTCGTTTATGATGGCAATGAACTGTTGCACCTCTGAGGAATTTACCAATTAGAGACTAAATATAGGGGCTGAATTCTGTTTAAAGTGACTAAATGATGGAAAGAAAAATGGACACTATTACCTGGCCAGAAATAACACTCACTGTACATCCTGAAACATCTCTTTAATGAGAGCTTCAATTGATTTATTTAAACAAAGTAACATTTATTCTAATGTCGAAATCATTCACGTGTTCCCATGTTAAGGTAACATATTAGCAGTCGGGGGCCAATGAGATATCTGCTTCCTGAATGCAGTGAACTCCTACATAGAGCGTATACTTCTTCAATTCCCACAATTAACCCGGAAACATTTGCGTCACTCTGTATTTGAGACAGAACGGTAGAAAAACCGACACGGTCATTTATTTTACTCTACTTTTATATATTGACGGCTACTCTGACGAAATTAGAAGCCAAGCTTTGCAGTGAGTTTGGGGGATGAACGGCAAGGGCGGAACATGCTAGAGGTCAAAGCTTTTCCATTTCGTTTTTCTCTCGCCACGCATGTCGGTTCGACGAATATATTCTATTTTGTGGGTTTGCTACCATTCCTGTTTTGTGTTTTTGCGATGAATTGCAATTAGCCTGAAAATGTTACACGTTGCCAACTGGAAACAGCAATTTGTTGGCATAGAGCCTCCCTGACACTATCTAATGTTGGAGGTGAAGAGAAAATACATGGCATTAGAGCGCTTAACAAATGCAGATACTTTTCTATCCTTGATAATTCCATAGCAGGTGTAGGTGAATTTCAATATAAAGCAGCACAAGAGTGCGATTTGCAAGTTATTTACATTATGATCACGTGTAATTAGTGAAAATATCAGCAATTATGGGAAACACAGAACTGCGGGCACAAGCTTAATAGTTTACACTCGTTGATAGCATTTGATTGAAGTTCTACTGCATTAAATTGTGTTATTACATTATGTTTAATGAATAGTTTATATCTATTACCGATTCATGAAGATTTAGTGTAATAATATTGTATCATAATCATTATGATAATAATAATTAGGAATTAACATATTTTTTCCTTCGTATTATACATGTTATTAATTTAATCAGAATTACTATTGTACAGTCTTGGTGCAGGGATGTACAAACGGTTTAGTCTTAAGAAAGACCTGTATGTTGATGATTATGGCTTCTTATATCTAAAATATCGTCGTCATGTTAATATATACATAAATCCTGATCGTGGATTCATGGATGTAAAACGAACGTTTTAAATGCTGATTTTTTGGCATTTTCTGATCTTTTTTATTCTAGGTAAATGTTTACAATTTTAGTGTATTATTGGTCAAATTTTTAACGATGTAATAATAATGTTTTTCTATTATGCAATACTGTTGTGTGCCTCTTTTAAGCAAAACAACAATGGAATTTTTAAATGAGACATGCCTTAACGTTGAAATAACCAGGAAAAGGTGTTGAGCCTTACATAGTAAATTCACAACTTTATCCAGTAACTTGCTAGAAAGTGTTATTTCAATACAAAATCACACATTCTGGGAAGTAATGAGTAAGACGTGGCATAATGGACAACCAGAGCTTCTCATCCCCTGACCATTGGATCAGATTGCTGTCAATGCAAACATTTGACTATGAGACGACTGTGGTTCAGTGCAGATTACACCCCTCCCTTTATCAAAATAGTAAACTTAGGAAAACAATTACTTTGGTGGGCTACAAATCAGTTAGTCAGAAGGGTACGTTTTAGTTGCAGCTATGCTGCACTCTAAAATACTGAAAGTAAAGCCATTTAAACCAAATATCTTCCGAATTTGTTACTGATGATCTGATATCATTACTTATTTATTGAAATGCTAGTACAAAAATAAATACTACAGTCACCTAAGGGGTCCTTAACCTACACGAATACAATTTGTGTGTTACAATAAATTTCTTTAATTAATTTTAAATTATAATTATTCTTATTTCAATTCCTGAAACAATAAAAATAAAATAATAACAATATTACAGTACTCCCTGTGTAACATTCATAATCTTACTAAAACCTGTCTTCGGTTCATCAGTAGGCCCTACTGGAATTCCAAAAGACAAAGTTCAACCACTGCTTCAAGTAATTGTTCCACATCATAGGGTTTCTCTTTCCATTCTTTTCCTTGTTTATTTTCCTCATTATTGTTCTCTTTTAAACTCCTACTCTGTTCAATTCTTGAGTTCATCAATCACTAATTAAAAATAACCTTGACATATTCCACTGTACCCCAATGCAAAACAGCATTTACTGATAAATTATATAATGTTAAACATGTTATATGAGTCCCAATTTTTTAAAACTATTTAAGGACACACTAAACCTTCATTTGTTAATCATCCCAATTTCATTTATTTTTAACACTGTATAAATAATCCCCAAATCCTCATTTGAATAGATTCCCCAAAATACTACCTCAAAATAATACAGAATTAAATGAATACATATCAATGTCTAATGTCTAATATTATAACACAATACATAATTTATTTTTTCTGTCTACTGACCATCTCCATTCACCTTTACTTGCATAAAAATCCATCTAATTTAGATAGTCGAGTTTGATCTTCAAACATTTTTTCTACTATAACTTCTTTATTTCTTAACCATTTCTTGCTTATCAAATTTACGCCTCATACATTCGTTCCATTACTTTAAAAATAATGTGTATCTCATCCTCCTTCTCCCCTAGATAGGGCAGATCCCTGGGATAACACCTTCCCCATCAAACCCCATAATTTTCAAACACCTAATCAAAACCAAGCTATCTCTTCCCTTTCATTCTTATCGGTCCTGGTGCTGTAGTGGTAACCATACTTGCCTTCTAAACCCAAGATTGCGGGTTCAAACCCGGCCAGGATCGATGGATTTTTTCGGGCGTAAAAATCCTAAGTATGACTTCCTTCAGAAGGGAAGTAAAGCCGCGGGTCACGTGTCGTACATTTACGGCACGAAAAAGAACCTCAAGCCTGAAAGAGAGGCCTCTGAGCAAAATTTGTCGGCCGTTTCACGCCCTGAATTGAATGGGACGCTGTTAAAGAGCGTCCGCAAATAAAAACAAATAAAAAACCCTTTCATTCTTCCTACACATTACGGTATAATTTTCCTTGTCTGCTCCGTTTTAATATCCTTGTACCATATCAGTTAGCTTCTCTCTCTAAACTGGGATAATAAAATCTACCTGTCCATATCCTTCCGTCTTATTCTCACTTACCTACAAAATTCCGTTTTGAAATACACATTTTAACATCTCCTGGACCATTCTTATACAATTACTCTCTAACTTCCCCTAACCAAGTATTGGCTGTAAAATCCAACTTTTCTTCTTGATATCTCAGACATATTTTCACAAAAGCTGTGTCTCGCAGCTCTTTATCTCAATATCCTTTGCGTCATTAATTCTTTCACACTGATCTTTCCTAACTCTGCCAAGGCTCCAACGATAGCTGTATTATTGTGACATCCCAAAATCAGCTTACAGAAAAATCTTTGAATTAAATCCATTGTATACATTCATCATCAATTCCCCAGGGTTCTGCTCCACAAATCCACCACGACTGAACCAAAGCACAACATTTTCTTTTCAAACTTCTTAACACTCATTTACGTATTACTGTCATTTTCCCCTTAGTCAATAGCATTTTCTATACAAGTACGAAAATTCACTGACAACCTGACTTTATATTCTATTAACAATTTTTCATATTTGCGCACTTTATTGCCGTTCTTAAAAATCATAATTTTAGCTTAATCCCAATTCATCTTCAGTCCCCATTCTCCACAGCATCTTTCAATTTCGTATATAGCTTTAAACTAATAATTTATTTAAACAAACCACAAGGTCATATTTTCATTGTTAATTAATATTTATATTGTTCAAATAATCTAAGATATCATCAATAAATAAGTTTAAAAATATCGGGCTCAATTTACATCCTTGCCTGAAACCTCTTGCCTTATTACATAGTTACCTCTCCAATACCACACTTAACATAAAATCTACTTTGATCATATAACTTCTGAAGTATCTGAATCAATTAACAATTAAGCACTTCTTATTTAATTTATATCAAAGCATTTCTCTAACTAACCTAGCATAAGTTTTTTTTCAAATCAATAAATACAATATATAATCTGTCACTTTTCTTTAAAATATTTATTTGCCAATGTTTTAATTATAAACATATTATTCCCTATCCTTATTCCCTTCCTAAAACCAGATAAGGCGATATCCTGTCATTTTGCTTAGCCCAAATCTGAATTCTCTTAGCTAAAATGCCGTAAATTGTTTTTCAAAAGTTGAATAGCACAGTTAAACCTCTATAGTTGTTTATTACTTTTCTCCCTTCCCTGACTCATATTATGGGGTGAATGACTGCTATTCGCCAACTCCTTTTCTTTTCGGTTTGATATTATTGTGCAAGGTTTGTGTAAAGTGGCAGCAGACAAAAAGAAAAAGATACACTCTACTATACCTGCATTATTCTTAAACTTTTTATTTTGAGGGGGGTTGAAAATTAACATTGCTTAAAAATTCAGATTTATCGCGCTGAAAGAAGCTAAAGCATGCATTTTCGCATGCATAATAAATGGATCAACTGTTATTGATTTTCTTCCAGCATGACATGGTTACAACGTGGCCTATGTGGTTGCTTTTTCAAATAAATCTTGCAATTAAGGTAAACAGTGATGAAATATTACTTGTTTCACTATATCCTGATTTCGAAACTACCCTGTGCAGAATAAGTTTTTAAAAAAATACGTAATATATTACAAAATATGAATTTTATTTTCGCTTGAATATATTATTAAGCACAACATTACGAATTACACTAAAGTTGGTAACAATGGTCGTAAAAAATGTAGTTTCTAGTTGGAATCCCTTGTGTTAATAGAACTACTTTTATTAGAGTTGTCTAAAAATATTGACCGTGTTAGCAACTATCTATTAATAATGAAATGTAATTATATTCCCGTCACTTGTTGGAAAGATATTGTTCATAAGATAAAGTTAATATACACATTTCAGATTCTAATTTTGAGAAAAAGTTAAATATATAACTTATAAAATAGAAGCATACCTTAATTTGACTGCGAAATGCAAATGATACAAATATCGTATATTTTTCAATTAAAAAGAAGATTTAATTACTTTTACTCAGGGGTGAATGAAAATGGTTATAATGATAATTAATAAAAATTACCATGATTACTAGAAAAACACACTATCAATACGTTTTTAAATTTACTATTCTACATTATGTACCTAGTTGAAATCAATTGTCCATTATTCTATTCCAAGAAAAATTTACAATCTTCTATTTGGATGCACTGGAATTATCAAAGTTTCTTGTGTGGAGTCAGTGTTTCCCTATTAATTTATAAGGAAAAAAAAACAGAAAAACTGAGCCTGATGAGTACACAGCAATTGATTACCACGTCTGGACGAATTTAAAACCACACATCTGTCGGAACATTGTGCTGCACTTGACAGTTGAATGTTCTGTCGCTGTTTCAACAGTGAACAAAACATTGCATTTTACGCCTTTAATTGGATTTGAAATAATGTTTTATTTTTACAATATAAGCCTCTAGCTTCATGTAGCTGTAGCACCTGTTTGTAATATCAAAGAGACTCTTATCTCTAAGAGACTTTCAATAAACGCAAGCTTTTATCACTCTTTAAAATCTCATTTTTATTATTAAATTATTAATTACTGATGTTATGCTTTAAATTTGTGTTTTCTGTGGTATTAAAATGAGAAGGCCTGTTAACACTCTTATCCTCATTTCACATACTCAAATTCTTTTTTGGTATGCATTTCAGAAACTCTGCTCTCAAATTGTGTGTCTGTTGCTGATTTTTGGATAGTCTACATATTTATCGGCGCTTTTCCAAATTTAAATCTCTTAAGTTTTTGATAAAAAAAACCTCATGCACAGAAAATAATTTATATTTAAGCGATTATTTTATGAACTCGGAATAGAAACAACAAAAATATGCAATTTAAGCTTTGTTACAGAAAAAAAAATGAAATAAAGATGGCAGATTTTGGAAGTAACATTATTTTCAGATCATTTCTGAACCACTGAGAATATTTGCGAGTACTTCATCATGAAAAGTAACACTTGCAAATTGAGCATGAACATTTTGGATAGTCTTTGAGTTATCGTAGACCCTCAACCCGCCCAGTGATGGATACCTTCGTTACTGTGACCTAATGCATACATCATATCTCCAATATCCACAAATGACATAGAATGTACATAAAATTTAGATCTATTTCATTGTCATTAATATAATTTATATGAAATTATATACGAATGTGTTTATGTTATCTTATTTCACAATGGCCACCAACTATTTCAAAGTACCGTAAAATCCAGAAAATATTAATGCCTTTATTGTAATACTTTATTTCACATTATCACTACAGAGTGAGGTTTATAGAGGAAGAAGTGGCTTTGTCAGTATTCATGCAAATTTTGGATACAGTTGTCGTTAAAAATGAAGAACTTCTTCCTTTTGCTTTGAAGGCGAGAAACTACCTCAACTGATGATTTTCCAACACATGGATAGGCAGAGGTTCCCCTGGAATATGCCCATTACGTTCACTGTATTTGACTCCTTTAGAATACTTTCTTGGTAGGGGGTTTATCAAGTCAAGTCACGAGTGTACAAATACAAAATAGAACTCAGAACCTGAATAATGCAGCAATTTTTACAAATGTTTTTGGGTTGCATTCGAACATTACACAATGCTAAAATAGATAGTGGCCGGGTAGAATTAAGTTTTTTTTTTTTAAGTTGAAACATTGGTAATTCTCATATACTGATCAAAAGTTAATAATGGTTGATTAGAATCGTATAGGAACACCTACAAGAGAGCTCAGGTATAATGAGCAATGAACGAGGAGAGATCAAAATTTTTATGTAGGACAGTTTAGTTTTCTCTTCCCAATAACGATCACAGTGACTTGTAGAGCGAAGTTTTGCGCAGCGTTAGAGATGATGCTTATTTAGTCTTCTTCTGCATTACAGAGTGGGCAGGAGGGACCATATAGATGAGAGGCGATAGTGGTGTCCTGCGAGAAGTCGGAAGGCTACTACTGTTTCTCTTCTTGGCTTGTCTGGTATCAAATTGGCTACATCTCTCCACGGTCGATTCTCTCATATAAGTATCTGGTGAAGTCTTGCTGACTTCTGTGCGGTAAGGAAACTGAATGGAATTAGATTATTTGAGGACACTAAATTCCTTTCTTGGCTAGTTGTTCTGCGATATGGTTTCCAGATGTGAGTGGATTCATTGTAGACCTACGGTTTTCTGATTATGTAGTGTTTACATAACATATCTGCAGTTCAGAACATATTGTTATGTTGTTTTCTAATTAGAAGCAGTCACCTGTATGGTTGCTGGAGAGTCTGCTAGGATCACTAATTATCGGGTATATGACACACGACTGAGAGCTGTGAGTGTTGCTGTTATCTCATTAAGATATAAAATATAAAATATGTGTATTCATATTGTGGCATATGGGAAGTGACAACATGGGGGAACTAGTACTTGTATTTAGTATTGAGACCATTAGTATTTAGAAGTGACGGTTGGAAAATTGACCGTAGGAAAAGTAACTCTGTGCATTCACAGAAGAGCAACACATAGCATTTATTTAATGATTTCTATAGAGTCGAGAGCTGGAACTTGAATAGAGTGGACGTTGCACCTTCTGCTCCTGAGATGGCCACCTTTAGGACGCACAAGTCCAGATCAGAAAATTGTATTTATTTTAATAAAGTTATGAGTCAAATTGTAGAACCTTGACTTTCACTGCCCTTACAGTCTTCCGTGGTAAGGCCGTGGTCCAATGGCATTCTTCTCCTTCATTTTTCCAGACGTTTCGTACATGCAATGGCTTTACAGTGGGCTGCGAGAATATGTACTTACTATATCTACTTGCCATATAAATTTCGTTTACGAAAAGTCATTAACAAGAAAATACTCATATGCCATCTATTAAGAATAATATACAGATATGCTAAATATTTCCTTTTGTATACCCATTTTTCACCACTGTTATATTGTTCTTTTTTATGTTAACTATTGGAGCTTTTCCTATTTTTCATTACTACAATATATTTTTCAGCGTAGTTAAAGAAAAAGCAAAGCATGAAATACATAATCATCGTTGTATCCTTGTAATAGTTTAACATTTCAGAAAATATATTCTTAAATTTTGTCTTTAGTTCAAAGAGAACATCAGAATGGCATTAGGTTAGAATTAATACAGTTACAAAGGTACGGTTTCGAGTTAGACCTCATATTTTGTGATTCTCCTTACCTAGATGAAAGTTCTTTATTTATTTTCTAATCTGACATTTTAATTGCAAATAGGTTCACTAAAAATGCTACTCAGTTCAGAAACAAAGCATGCAAACTGACATTTTATTAGCTTTTGTTGAATCTTACATTACACATTTAGAAACATTCCTCTTTCTTTTCCAAATGCAATGTGCGTTCCATATTCGTACTTTGAAAATCTGTGTCTTTTCTAGACCATCAACCTGTCACAATGAAAAATCTTTCCTCTAGCAGCGAAAGTGTTGTCCCTAGTTTACGTACATTTCCTTTCGGGAGCCATCCTTTGGTTTCTTCCCTCCATCTATTTCGGATCTTCCTCCTTCCTTTTCCGGCACAGACTTCGTTTTCAACTTGTATGTCACTAGAGGAAGAAGTGTATGTAAATCGTCATCGTTTTGCATGCTCGCCTGTCTCTCCCCTGGGCCATCGGAGGCGTCTCCACCTTTTCCATGCACCAAGTTTCCCAAAGAAGATAGCATCCGCCGGGTCAGACAGGCAAGCTATCGAGAGCACTTCCCAGATTTTACTTCCTATTTCCCACCCTTACTCTCGCATAAACATGGGGAAAGGAAGCAGCCAAGAGCATCCTGCCGCGTGCTGCTAGCAAGAATGAGTGACTATTTATTACACTTGCTGACAGAAGCAAACCGCCAAGCGAGATGTTGGAAATCTCTTCTTTTTCGCAAACTTGGCCAAAACTCTTTCCAACGTTTGTTTGTGTTTCATTGTCACTCTGTCTGTCCTTTATGAAAAATTATAAGACAACAAGCTTATGATCGAGATATACGCAGGCACACTTACTGCAGAAGTTCAAGTGGAGGTATAATGATTATGCCTATTCTTGCTTTGTTGCTCTCCAGAAAAGTTAATATATTAACTGTAAATGTCTTCCACGACGAAAATAGATTATGAAAAATGAAGCCATACAAATATACTGGAGGCTAGCAAACTATGACAACTCACATAATCTAGCAGCGTTGTCAATTACTTCTACTCACATTTGCGTTAAAAAAAGTATACGTATTTTTTATTTACAACAGATTCTAAAAATAATTATCATCAGCACGTTCAAACTCAACATTTTCTTTCATTAGAGCTTTGCTGGGTGCCTGGAAATTAGGGCGTAGAAGGAAATAAAGAGGCAGATAAACTAGCAAAAGGAGGGACCAAGATTGACTTCATAGGATCAAAACCTTTCTGCGCCGTTAGTAAGAAAGCTGCTAGAACCGCTGTGTATCAATAGACCAAGAAAGAACACCGGATAAGATTATGGAGAACAGGGTAAAATTCTTATTAAAACAATCCGATAATCCTCTGGCTAAGGGACTACTGAATAGGGACAAAAAGCAGAGCAAGAAAGTTGTTGGGATAATTACTGGACATTTCGAAAATACCTTTGGACGATGGGACACTCCCATGGAGATCTTAAAGAGCGTCCGTAAATAAACAAACCAATGGAGATTCCACTTGCCCTCTCTATGCGACCAGTTTGATAAGACTGCAAAAAAACTTCGCACTAGAGTGTGAAGTTCTGGAAAGTCAAAGAGAGAGAGGGGCGGGGGGGGGGGGGGGGAGGCAGAGTAATTTCCAAATTGAAGAGGAAATTCTAGAGCTCACTAAACCTCTAGAACTGAAACTAGCATTGAAAGATTGCACAAATCGCCCTTGTGGCTTAAGTGCAAAGTAGTATTACACACTTCAACGTAAATATAATCAAATCAATATTATCTTTCAACATCTCTATTGGGATATGTGAAATATTTTGATAAAATGCATATGAGGATTATCTAAAGATTCATAAAATAAGTAAAATAGAGCAATAGATACAACACCAAAAGTCCATAAACGAAAAATCGAATGTCAAAGGTTGGGGACTTGTTCATATAATCAGCTGATTGGAATACTAAAGCATATTGATCAATATATTTCTTCAGAAATGTTAGAGGTTTCTGCGTAAAACTAATCCAGTCTCTGGATGTAAATTTCTTCAGCCAAAACAAAATACATACGAGAAGGATAAGAACTCTGGTTCATAATCCCGAACTTAAGTTGGGAAATCTAGTGTTTATAATGAACATGCACAGTTATTCATAATATGTTATAATGAAGGTTCTGTAAATTAAAAGGAACTTATAGTTAAAATACTTAACCACGGAAATGGATGTATAAGTGGGTGCCAATGAAGCACAGTACTCTATTTTAATAACTTTTAAAGGTATGCTTCACTAATTAACATTATTGATCTTATATTAAAAAGGAAACGTCATTTAAAGCATAAACTGTTATTCAATATATATATATAATGTATTCTCTTTCTAATAATCATTCAATAAAATTGATAACTGGCTTATTTTGTTGCAGAGATTAAGAAACAACGTTTTCCTTTTTTAAATCTATTGTTCTATTGAAATAAACAGTGTAATGTTTTTAAAACAAATTAACTAAAGTGCCTATTACCAACTCCATAAAATACAAATGAAGGAGGCGTTCAAAAAGAAATTCCTTTTAAAATATGTAAAAACGATACTTATAAATAAACTTTATACATATATTTTCCTCTGCTATTTCAAGCACAGGTCTATAAATACATTTGCCTTTTCTGTTTGCTTTACTGCATGGATGATAGCTTTAGTGCAATATGTGATAATGGAAGGAAATGTATAAGCACATTTTTGTTTGTTTATTTTTAAAAACACACTTGAGCAAAGAGCTCATGATCACAGTTTTTGACAGAAATATATCCTTATAAAACAGAATGTAATAAATCTACCATTTTTCACAGATATGCTTCAGTCATAAGGCAACTAAAATCTTTGGAGCATGAAGGGCATAAACTTATTTTTACTGTAACAGTATGACTTTGATATTATACATATCTCTTGGCTGTTATCTACGTAAATATCTCTTCCATTACTTAATGAAGTTTTCTAAAGTAGTTGTTCATGCAGAAAATGAAAATAACAAGCATCTAACTCATCTGTTCTTTGCTTAACCTTCAGACGGTCTTTAGCATTTTCCTTGGAACGTCGAACTTTTAAGAAAGAAAAATAAAATTAATGCAAACATTTGGATCCTAAGCTGCTCTTAAAGATATGTAAAAGTATATTCAACATTTCGCGCTTATAACATGCTCTTCAAGATATGAAATACCCAGGGGACTAGATAGCTGAATTAATTTGAGAATGTGCATACTTCGTTTGTGAGACTCGTTCTACTTCTGGCTCATGGTTCTTATGCACAAACTTGTAACAATTTACTTGCGCAGTAAACTTAGCAATCTCCTGGGGGTTTGTGGAAATTTAGTAGTTTCTCTTCTGGAACAAGTCAAGAGGGAAGCAAAGGAACAGCTCGTCAGGCGCTTGACCGCTGTCTGAAGGGAAACCCCTAGAACTTGAGATGTTGAACGTTGTATATCATTTTCACTTCATAGTTTGCTATAAAGCTAACGATTTCAACCACATCGTTCTACTCATTAACATTAGGCTAATATTTGAAAAAAAGGTAAAACAGTATAGCTAATGTTTTTTTTTTAATTTCTTTAAAGTTTTTATAATATGTAAGTGTACAGAAATTATCAGAAGGTTTATTTTAACTTCGTTTTGCTATTTATTGCCTATTTCGTAATATTAGAGTAGTATTTCATTGTTTTTGCAATTTTCCTACGAAGCCCTCCAAAAACATTTTAAGTAGAGTCAGTTAGTAGCAATAGTAGTCATGTTTTCATTGTGGGCGAGCGATGTTTGTTTGTGAACTGTCCACCTCAGTTTGTATTACTGACGTAAAAATAACCACCGCGGTACGGATTTAAAACAACAACAATGACGCTATAAGGACACATGCCATCTTTAATGAATAATAAGACACTCTGTATCTAGTCCCCTATTGTAAATATTCACTAAAATGCCCACTGACATCATTATTGTCATTCCTTTTTAGACTGAACAAGGGATAAACTCTCATTTCATATTTTGCACATGGTTAACATAAAATATTTAAGGGGTAAAGTCAGTTCTATATTAAATGTCTGAGCGTTTTTGTATTAGTTTGAAATTATCGTTTTAAAAATATAAGAATAAGTATTTAAATTGATTTATTATTATACATAAAAGGAACGACATGCAATTTCAGATAGCTAATAATTTAAAATAAATTATTTTGGAAAATTAATAAATTTATTTTTTATTATCAGTAATAGTGTGTATTGCTATTTTTATTGCTTATGTTATATGTTTTGAGTGTCCTTTTGCTTGCCTTTTGCCACATATTTCATGCTTAGACTTCCGGTCTCTAGTTATAATAATTCAAAAAACAAGATAATCAGATTATATATTTTAAAAGCAACAATAAATCAATAGTGCTGAAGATAAATATCTGCAGATCGCAGTTCACTGTAAGAAGCAAACAACATTTTGATAAGAATTACATGCAGTGCGCTTTTATAAAGATATACACATTTTTTAAAAATCTTAGCAATGGCTTTTAAAGGGAATACTGATGTATTAATGAACTAGTCTCTAGTTATAACTATTTAGTTTTAGTGTATCTTACAGTAAATGAATTTGAATATAAAACTAAATAAATTAAGATAAATGAATGGGACAATAAGGAGAATATTAAAATAAAATTCTTTGAAGTAATGACAGTGCCAATGGCAACATATGGAATAGAAAACTGGACTATGAATAGGTCAGACATTGAAGGAATAGAAACACAGAGACGAGACTTTTAAGAGCAGTAGGTGGATTTAATCTCCTAGATAAACAAAACAAATGAAATCTGAAAACAGTTAAATATATATAATCTAAATGAAAAATCAATATAATTGGTATCAGCATATATCAAGAATGAAAGAGGAACCGATACCAAAAGTTTAATAAATTATAAACCTAGAGGAAATCGCCAAGTGGGAAGACCAAGATGGAGTGATATGTTTAATTGAGGACGGAACAGATTGACAGTCCTATACCTAGTGGGAGAAGAATAATTTAGTAATGTAATAATATTACCAAAAAATCGAGCTTTAATCCTAATCGAATTATGTTTTATTCTCTCCAAACTTAAATTAACAGTAACAATTAAGGTAGACTGCTGACATAAAAAACAAAAGATGGGAAATTAATTTCATTTTCTTTAATATTTAAGCACTTTAAATAGTTGTTATTCAGAATTGCAAGTTTTAAAATTAAAGCGTTTTATATGCCTTTTATATGGATGCCACTTAGTATTGATTTTAATAATTCTTAGACTTTCACGGCATGTGTTATAATTAAAAGAGTTAAAATCTTCCGGAATGTGTTGTTCGTCGTCCACTGATGATGCCAACCGCAGTATTTGGTGAAAGCTGTGGTAGCATATTAAACCATGAACCACGGCAAAACAGACTGGAAGATTTTAACTAGTTTTTTATGATATTAGGTATATAATATTTTCTTCTTTTCAAATTGTATTACATTCCTAGTAATGCGTTATCTAATAAGTACACATGCACGAAGAACTCCAATTTTACAAATCTTCTGTTTTATTAGAAACATCACTAGAGCCCGGATTTTTAGGTTTTTATAAACCCTGGATTAGTTTTTTTTAACACGTTAAGATAGTTTTTTAAGTTTTTAACACGTTTAGGGTATTTTTAAGTATCCCTTTGCTAAAGTGGAATGTATATATAATAAAAATAAAAATAACGTAACTTGACTTGTCTTCTTGCCACTCAACGATTTCAAGTGTAACTTTATCTTGGCGTATTATCCGTTTTTACTTTTATAATTACTGTAATTTGTTACATTAAATATATTTAATTTAATTTAGTTTTCTTGTATTTCCCATTGTTATGAAACAAAAAACTACACGGGCACTTAAAAGGTCCAAGTCTTTATAATGTCAGGATTCTGCGTTTTTTTTTTCCCCCCAGTTATAAAGCACTAAAATTATTTAAAATTTCCAAATTTTTGTAATACAATTTTGCATTTAGGATAAAATTGGGATCGTTACAGGCCCTTATCAACCAACTTTTAGAAATTGGCATCTTGCTATAACTCTTAATAAACTGCAAGTGTAAGCTTCTTAATCATGCCCTCAATTTGCTTGTAAATAAAAGCTACATTCGACAATTTTCTTTAACAGAACGTGCCTGACAATAAAAACGGAAGACGTCCATTCAATAGTCATTTGAGAAAAATAGCATTTGAACGTGACTGATTAAATTCAGTTTGCTTCTAAAAATAAGCTAATTTCAACAATGCTTTTAACACAATAATGGTATTACGAAATTAAATGCAATGATTGTCTTTGAAGCTCATTAAGACAAACATTGTTGGCTAATGCTTTAGAAGTAATTTTGTGGTAAATAATTTTCAATTTAATTTTAATACTTTAAAATTAATTACATTTTGATGAATTTAAATTTCATTTTTTAAACTATAGTTTTAACCATTTTCAGGTTTCAACGTCCTAATTAGTCAACTTTAGGCTTCATTAATTTCAACTTGTGACTCCCATGATAAAGAAACGGATAATTAGGTTAAAATATCACAGTCATTTAGCAAAGAAAACATAGTTTAAAACCTGAGAAGTCGTACCTAATTATTACATACATGGCATGGAGACAGTTAATGCTAAGAATGCCTAATAAAAGCATGTTGCAAGATAATTAGAAAGCTATCTGCAGCAGAGACGATTCTTAGAGAGGAATAAACATCACTAACACGTCATAGGAAAGATACAGAATATAAGTTTACGAGCCACATATTTCAATGTTTTGAATAGCGCCATTTCAGGTAGTTACCTCCCAAAGCAACAGGAGCACGCTCCGGAGAACCGAGAGGAACGGAGAAAAGGGAAATGTTCCCAGCCCTAAAGGAGTTCAAGATGAAAGCTTCCTCTGTTTATGTTCCGCTTTCAAGTTCAATATCAGCAGGATGCACAGAACGTATATGTTGAGCGTGGGAGGAATGATGGGGGGGATACACCGTGCCACAAGGCGCAGACGAGAATTCCTTCTACCTTATAACTACAGCTATATTCGTTAGTTTCCCGTGGGAAATTTACAACAAAAATACAAGAAAATTCTTATTTGCAAGAGGAAACGGGCTCCGGGCGGTAAAGAACCCTACACAGGTCTGAACTTCTCCCGCTCTCTATTTCCATAATGATTTCCATAAAGTTTTTACACAAAATTATTCGAATTTATAAAGCAGAGCACCAAAGGATAATTATTTTTGTAGTAGAGCAAAGACCATTTCAGAATCATTCAACTATGAGAAACAATTCATAAAAACAAAAACGAGGTATTTTTTACCCAGAAACACTTGTACGTATGTGTTAATGTTTGTTAACTTAATGCTTGTTAGTCCAATTTCGTGCAGCTCAAAACTTTCATTTTAATGTGTAATGTGGATTATTTGCTTCTTTTATGCCAATTATTGGAAGAAAGAATGCTTCGTATAAACTTCTAAATCAGAATGTCTGCTTAGCTCTAGAGAAAGAATTTCTTTCATTTTAAGATAGCAACGAAATGAAGCTATTTGATAAATAGTCTTTTTCGTAGAGCCGAACTAAAGAACCGCTTCATTAAATGTCAAAGGTATTCAAGCTATGTTCCAATATTACCCTTTCCTGGCTGTTTTTGTAATTATTTAATTTAATGACATGTTCTAAAGAGTTAAAAACAATATCTTCATTGCTTCTCCAATTTGAAAGTGAATTCGAATCTGCTATAAATGAAAAGGACAAGAAAGAATACATTTGTAATGAGACGGACCCCAACTATGCTGGTTAATTACAAAAACTATAGAAAGTTTTAAACAATTCGATGATAATCTGACTGTCAAAATATCGTATCATGTAATGCTGTTGACTGGAGTCCAGTTTTTTATGTAATTACATATTGTTGCCTTGGTATGTATCTGTCTGGAAACTTTAAAATGTTGACAAATTAATCTTATTCCCCCACTTGCATGCCCACCATTTCTCCGAATGCCAGAGTTTATTGTACTACTTGTGATTCGTGTATCCTTCCTCAAGAAATATAGTTCAATGTCGATTCAAAACCTTCTGCTACTAAACTTTGTTTCCCAAAAATAGAATACCTTCTGCTAGCTAAAGCCTCTCATGAGCATTTGGTAAGTTGGGACCTGTTTCAGGCTCCTTTATACAGTGTCTGTAGTCCAAGTTTCCCCGAAACAGGCCATTTTTATTAATATACTTTATAACAGGAGCACAATACTGTTAGAAAAACAGTAACAATATTTTTCAGCTGAACTAAGATTTAAAATTTTTGCTTGCATGATCTCTTAATATACTTTTTCTAGTCTAAGTTATGGGCATTGTATCCAGATATTCCAATATTTTGCATTCCACCTATTCTTAGTATCTTCTCTTAGAAAATATTTAGATATTCCAAATAACTTTGAAGCTGCTGTTTGGCGAGTGATATCATCAGCTTTCTCATTTTCTTTAATGCCATAGTAACCTGGTACCCAAATAAATGACGAATTAGACTACCAGAATTATATATAAGATTATATTCATGCCTAATTCTGTTTAAATGAAAGCATTGGAAATATAGGAAATTATAACATTTAAATTAAAGTCACAGGATATTAAACTGAAATTTGTCTATATTTAAAGGGATGCATATTTCAGCTTTCACGGTGGGACAACCACCTGGTGTAACCTGGTATTTCTTGCTTAGCTTGTCATTTTGCACTTCCTTCTTAATCCTGGAAAAATCAGATGATTGATAGATCTCGCTACATAATGAGCTCGTCACTCTATCGGCTGAAGACTGCTTATATTTATCTTTGACTTATGTTATATGGTGTTTACAAAAAGTAGAAATGGGAGTAACTCTAATATATTTCCTGGAGGTGGAGCAGGTATGCTAAGTATGTTATGTACTGTATCTTTTATTTCAGTATTCGCGTAAATATTTCTTTGCTTTGGTGTACACATATATACTGCTCTTATTTGATTCTAGTTCAGTTTTGTAGTTACTTTTAACCGAAAAGATACGATTCTGGATAACTATGGACGCTGTGTATAGCCAATGGAAAAGTTATGTTGTGTTAAGTGTGTGGCAAAAAAGTTGGTTATACGGCAAAATCTCAATTAAAACAGCATGTGCGAAGTGCGCTTCACAACAAAAACAAACAGCTGCATTCAGTTAAAAAAACAGACGTTGTTAACGCAAAGGCTCAAACTATCCTCTTGAAACGAATTTCATAAAGAAATAGTTAACAAAAAAAAAAAAAAAAAAAACGGGACAAAATGCAAGCGCCAAAATACCGCGATTTCCTCTAGAAGTATTGTGTTCGTCATGTTCCATTAAAGTAGAAATTGACTCTTCCCATATCCGAACCACTGTGGATGAACCCATTGATTTTTGAGTCAATATATCACAAACTTGTTTGAGAGAAGACTGAGTCATTGTAGGGTTCTAGAAAGCTGAGAGCATGCAACACGATGGGTAAAAGTGTTATGCGCTGGCGGTGTACAAAAGAAAAAAAAAAATATTGTAATGTACACTGACGCAGCAGTCTGCATGTTGAAGGTTGCAACTGCACGTTTTGTCAGTTTGTTTGTCAGAACCTGGAGAAAGCATTACTACCTGCCACGCCCATGCTCTATCTAAGCATTCACCAGTGACGTCATGTGATGTAGAAGAAATCATTTTCACTAATTAATAACAAACACATTTTACGATAACTGATGCAGCCTATATATAAGGAAATATCTTATGACATATTGTGTTTCATGTCTAGAATGACTTTGGAGTTACATCGAAAGTAAAAGTGATATAATTAATTTCAAAGTGAAATTTGTGTAAAAATAATATTTTATATATAGATTAAATAAAGCCATGTTGAAGTACTTTTGGTCTCTGTGCTATTTAATTTGTGCTCTGTTGCATATTTAATACATACTTTGACGTATTTGTTGCATAATAATTACCATATTTTAGGATAATAGTATATAAAAATTACTAATGACCAAGGCAGCTGCGCAGACTGCATTGCTCACGGCCAGTTGGACTGACTAAGAGTGGGGCGGGCGCTCGGAACACTATAAGATTCATTGGTATAAATACTACAATAATAGTCTAATAAATTATAACGACTTCCACATGTCATTCAAGGTGGTGCTGGCCCTATGTGCTTTAATTTTTCACACATTCTTATGAAACTACTCTGTCCACTTTCTCTCACATTATGGGCGATATCATTAAAATTGGTTGATTGTATTAGAATATTTTAATTATTACTAACACATTTTACAACATTGTTGGCCATCACACACTTTTAGGAAAATGAGCAAAAGCAGTTCAAGAAACTGTTCACAAAAATAAAACCCGGATGCAGCAAAATACGGTATGGTTATCTCAAAAAATTATTAAATACCTAGTATGTAACTTAAATTACAATAAATCAAATGATGTTCACATAAAGCTAAACAGGTTTAGATAATTTTGCAGAATAGATCAAAGAACATGGCACAGTGTGAAAAAAGAACTGCCACTAAAATTTTCTCAATTTATAGTATTACCACCGTTTTTATATGGATGAAAGTGCTAAACCTTGAGAACTGGCCAGTTGAGATAGATAGAATCATCAGGGATAGAAGGATCAGAAATTATTCACTTTACATTGGGATATAAAATATTTGATCATATTGTTCAATCTAGAAATGAAAGTAAAGAACCAGGTAGGCGCAAAGAATTGAGCTAGTCACAGAGCGTATGAAACGTAGGATAAAGTGTTAGGGATACTTATCCATTTGGCTCTTCAGTTCAGAACGTCCATTAGACAATTGCAGTGGCTATTTCATGAATGTGAAAGTTACTTGATATACAGCGGAATATTATTGGGCAGTTTATGTGACCAAAAGAGCGTGGTATTCAAACAATGGGATGTTGGGGAAGATGAGAGGTGGGCTATTTTGATCACTTGTTTCGTACAAGCACAAACGGTGTTTTGCAAAGAGAGGTCTGATGAAGGAAAGTTTTGTCATGCAGGCTCTCCTACATCAACAAATCAGATCCATGTTAGATTAACTTGTGCGGGACAAACCTTAATGACTTCGCCCATTCTCACTGACTTCCGAGTTTGTGGTGTCATCGCTTCCGTCTAAACAGTAACACCCCACAAATCATAATCCTTGATGATTATAATCACCATGAGTTTGGAAACTAGACACTTATTTTTTCTTAAAACCTTTTCATTTATTTTTTTTAAATTAAATTGATCTCTTGACGGATATCGTCAAAAATGTAGTTACTACTAATTTGCAATTTAGAACTCGAACACCTGGAAATTTCTCTTCGAATAGTCTAACACAAGCACGAGAGTACTCGGTACGCATATACACAACATGATTAATACTTGATATGAAATATAATAAAGGTTGCTATTAGCATTTGCTATTTGCTATTTGCTACTTGCTATTTAACATTTAATGTTCTTAGCATTGCTCTAGAATTACACAATTGTTTTTCTTTAACTGTTCAAACGACGCTGAGTCGCATGAGACTTAAAGTCAAGGTAACAATTCAGTAAACCATGCCCGTCTGGATATGGCTGGCCATGAAGATCACTTATCGGCCACACAGTCCTTAAAGTTGCTTTTAGTAAGTTTTGGGGAAATCGTAAAATGTTACTTCGTTCGGAATTTGCTTAACACATTGCACTGAAAAAATTTTGAGAAAGACTGAAGAGAAACGTTCAACAAGACGATATTACCATAAACAAGTTGGCATGGAGAAACTAATAAAAATGACATAATATCTGAATTATAATGTGAAAACAAAAATGTATACGCATCCTTCCAAGAGAGATTAAAGTATTAATTAAAGAAATAGCAGATTTTGTATAATATTATTTATTTTTTATTATTTTATCATATTTTTATTCCTAGCGTACTAATAAATTTGATCAATGTTCTTTTCGTATACTTTTAGTAAAACGTTCTTTAAAACCTTATTAATACCAGAATAAAAACAAAAATTACTATGTTAATTATGCTGAACATTCAAGGCTATATATATAATATTTATGCATCATCGTGTCTGTATTCAGCACATTGGACATTTTTGCTCTAATATGGGAAAACACAATTCTGGATCGTTTTCAATTTGAATGTCTCTTTTTGGTAAATATATCTAAAATTTCTGGGAGGAATTCTCAAATACATCGGCACCATTCAATGTAGTGCATAGTGGGACAGAAAGTACATGTAATATCAGTATATACTGCTACAATCAGATTGTCTCTGCTATGCGAATGTGGTAGCTTTCAAAGCTAAGCAATGGTGGCGCCATAAAGTGCTGAAGTATAAGGGTGCTCATGGGGGATTTCAATTGCCATTGCGGTTTTCGAACGTGCTTGAGAATTGAGACAATCGTGGGAGAGAAGGAGGAGAAAAGAGAAATGGGAGGAAAAAGAGACAGAAAGCATACTAACGCTTGAGTGAGTAAGATTGGAAAAGAGAGAAATTGATAGGAAGTTCGAGAGACTTCCGAAAAGGAATTGCGGTGCAAGTACCTTTTAGAATAGAGAAGCCTACAACAGTGACCTATAAACGTTTCTATTTTATAACTGCGGTAATAAGTGATCAATGTTAAGTTTTGCAGAGACCAGCACATTATTATAAACCGTTGTAAACCAAAGGAGATGATATTTTAATGTTTCAGCAAGTATTATTATGGCAGTAATGAGCCTTATAAAAAGGTACTTACAACTAGTCAGTTATTCTGATAGTTACTTTTATCACCTCACTTGTCTTCTTGCCATAGAAGAACTCAACTAGTTCGAAATATAGCGATTTCAAGCTTGACTTTATCTTAAGTGTTTTATCCTTAAAGCTTCTATAATTACTGTTAATATGTATATATATATATATATATATATATATATATATTTGAGAACTATAATCAATTCAAAAAATAAGGAGAATGATGAAATTAATAGAAGAATTATTCAAGCAAATAGGGTCTACTTTAATCTGAGTGTATTTATATCTAATGGAGTCCAGAACGGTTCAGAGAAATAATTAAATAAAAATGCATAATACAAATGTGCTACGGATGTGGGACATGGAAATTCAAAAAATCTACGAAAAAAACTGGATGTTTTTGAGAGGAAAAATTTAAGCAGAATCTATGGATCAAAGCAAAGTGGAGAATAAGATTTAATAAAGAAATCTACAAGATGTACAAGGGCATTACAGTTGTCTTCATTAGAATAAAGAGACGGCAGTGGGCAGGACATGTGGTTAGGATGGAGGAAGAGCATCACCAAGGAAAGCACTGGAACATAGACTGAAGAGGCAGAGGAAGGCCAAGGAATAGATAGCAAGATTTAGTAAGAGAAGACGCAAGGACATTATTGGGTACAGGAAGCTGGAATACGAGGGCAAATAATAGAGAAGAATGCAGGTGAAGAATTGAATAGTTCAAGATTCGCTTTGGACTGTACCGTCAAGAATAGGAAGAAGAAGAAATGAGTTGATATTTGTGGGACAATCTCTCTGCTTTTTAGAATAAACGTTGTGGCTTATTCTTCTGCAACAAATGAAATTGAAAATCAGTTGAATAATCATAAACTTGTCATTAATAGAGGCTTCTGGTATTGTAAACACTTTATAGTAGGATTAAAAGGAATTTCCAATAAATAAAAGTATAGCATTCATATATGTTTTGGATGTTAGATGTGCAGTAATTGCCTAGGCGTGATTTCTAGAGCAGCTTAGCGGCAGTTACGTTTATTTTTTACCATACGGAATGTCTTCCTTTAGCAACGTTTTCAGGAAACCAGAGTATCTGCTATTAAAATAAAGGTCAATTAGAAGAAATGAAGCGCTAGGCCAGGAGATGCAATCTTGGCACAGCAGTAGATGGGGAATACAAACCGCACTAAACTCTCCTCTCACTCATATCTCCCCCAGCGTTTTCCATCTCTATTTTATACGCTAAAGTGCAATGCACTGGAGGGAATTTTTATACCAGCACCAAGTCTGCTGAGGGTAGACGGCCAAAATTCCTCCCACGGGAAACAATAAATTAACTGTCGTGGCAACAGACCAAAATTATGTTTGAAGAGAGGTAGGGGTATGAAGTGTATATGGTGATTGGGTGGGTGGTTAGAAGTGGAGATAGGGAGGCACACAGAAGAGAATGTCCATAGCATCCCTTCTAACTCAAAAGTAATTGCAGCTCAAGTAAGAGCAACACAAACTTTTCTTTCTCTTTCTATATTTCGGGAGAGAAATGAACGCTACATTCTATTACACATATCTCGCCTTGATAACGAATAAGGAAGGGTAGAATGTGGTAACAGCTCGAACTGCAAAGTTATGCCCTTTGCCAGGGGAGGGTTATTAAAAGACAAGACAAGAGGGATTGAGAAGGGCTGTCTTCAAGAATCCCACCACCAACCAACAATAACAATCTTAAACCCCATTCCCTGTTTAAAGTCAGTGTAATTAGGGACAGAGAAAACAAATGCTACAATTCTCCCCTTTTAATACCACGACGGGGAAGAAACTATACAAGGACGAGGGGTGAGGAAAAGAGCTCTTTGTTGTGTGTCTAACGAACCACACGAATCGCTCAATAAATTCTCAGTAATAGAAATGCAATTGACAGGCAAATTTTAGTAAAATAAAAGTTGAGGAACATTTTTTATTTTCCACACACAAGTAAAATTATTAATGTTTTCTATTCCTTAAAAAATCTTAAATTAAGAACGTCACATACAAATAACTTAAAAAGAGTGTTTAACATATATGCAAAAATTCAAACTCTTTATTTAGAAGTGAAAGAATAAAAACTTTTAAGTTTTGAAAACATTAATTTTTGTAATTAATGTAATTTTGTAATTTTTGTTATAGTTTTGTTAGAAACACTGATAACATTTAAATTACTCGGTTCTCATTCTTCTTCAGAAATTAAATTACTTTGTATTATTGTTTTTCACTTTACAGTTCTTTTTAAAATTCTTGTGATATTATTTATACATATGTAAAATGTTTCTCATAAGAAATATTGTTTTACAGCTCTTTGTATACTTTTCTTTTTTACTTATTTGAATGCCTTTGATGAAAAACAGCATTACACAGGTAATCTCAGAAAATACAACAATAACAACAACAATAATAATAATAATAATAATAATAATAATAATAATAATAATAATAATAATAATAATAATAACACTTTATAAGAAAATTAAATCTTAAAGTACGAAATTATGTTCACACATGACGGCAGAAATAAGTTGCAACCACAATACACCTTAAAATTCATAAAACACAAAATCAAATAGTTATATTTTTTAATGTCTACTCTAATTTCAATATGGAAATTTAGGAACATTCATTTGAAAAAAAAAGACTGTTAAAGTCATACATTTCTGAAATTGTTCTAAAGCATCCCAGATGAACTAAACATAAAGAGTTAAACTGCCCTTTTAGTATTTTCAAACTTTGTATTTTAATTAGATGTTATTCTGCTAAAAGAGTTGGTAAATGTTTAAAGTTTGTATACTCACAAGTTTCTGATGTGATTGGCCATTTGTATTTTTTTTAAATTGCAATAAATGTAAAAATATAAAGAAAACTCATATTTGTAGAATAAATAGAAACTAAAAATAGATTGGTAGTTCATCTCTTTCTCTTATTCCATATATCTTTTTCTTCATTTAATTAATAAACAATTGGAAATAATATCTCTATAGAGCAAATATTTACTGTGCACAAAAAAGAGCAGTGATAAGTTTTTTTTAAAAAAATACTTAGAAGTATCATACAGCTTTAAAATATTAAAATACGCGTACCAATCAATATGAATATAAAAATGAGGAAAAGCATTTATTGATTCCCCTCAATCTCTACAGTCTTCGAGAGCGAATAATGTACATAGACATACCCACTTGCTTCTGAATTGTACAAAAATATCTTGGGCATATTAATTATGTTGTCATTGTACACTACAAGCTTTGAGTGGCTTTAATTTATAGTTCTATATTTGTGTGGTTTGTTTAAGGCCACTCTTTAACATGTCGGGTTATTAGCATCCCATTTGTGAAACGGCCTTTCTTTCAGACGTGGGGTTCTTTTACATGCCGTAAATTACAATACGAGGACCTATGGTTTTACCTCCCTTTCAAATGTTACTACCTTAGACTTTTTACGCTTTAAAAATATCTTGGCCAAGGCTGAGTTTGAGCCTGGGACTTTCAATATACAGTTACCAATAGACCACCAGAGAGATTATAATTACATAATGTTCAGATTTCGTCTTCCGGAAACAAATGATCGTATATTAGGCTCTTAATGTCTTGAACACGTGAATATTGATCTTAATAAAAGGCCTTTAACTAGATAGTTGCTATAGAGAGAAATACAAAGCGAAATGCCTTTACCTTACTACAAAAATAACACTATCTGCTAATATTAATGTATTATTTTATATTATTGAATAACTTATTGATCTAGAATTAATATTTGTAAACATCTTACTTTGAAGTCTATATATTATAAATCAACATGTAAAAATGAAGGTTGAAGATAAAACAAGTTTGGAGATAAAGCAACTGCAGTGAGAACAGAAATAGATGAGTAGCATTTATAACTTTATTATGAAGAGCATAATATAATAACATATATATTATTACTTTATGCTGCAGAATTCACAACACATTTTAAAATCTGCGCCTTTAGATACAGTAATTCGGGGCATATTTAACTCATATTTCATACAGTTAATTTTTACGTAATCTAGAAAGAGAATGTATAACTTTACTTCCCTTAAGAACAAAATTAGTTCCGAAATAGGTTGTATTTCTATAATATTACCCATAATAACTTGTGTTTTCATTCTACAACTAAATGATATAATTTTACTGGCTAAATTCAAACAAGAATATTCAGAATGCCAAACTACTGCGAAAAACAAAACGTGATAATACTTGCAACGTATTTAAAATTGAAGTATCGTAAGGTGGCCTTTTAAAGCTTCAAAGAGTTGGTGGGGGGGGGGGTGACTGGGGTGAAACCTAAAATGTAATCAATATTGGTTTAAATCTTCTTCTTCAATAAGTAAATTGATAGCTTTTTTGCATAAACTAAATTTATTTTGAATATGTAGTTATTCAAACTGGCAAGTTTTGAAATGAAAGTCTGTGTGCATGTTATATTTAATTTACCTCAAATGTATATAAATTGAGTTATATGAAGTTTATTCTGGAACTGCTGTGTCGTCATCTCCCAGGTATTAACAGTCATTAATTCAGCACAAACTCATAACATATTTAATGCTCGCCATTCTGGTAGTTTGCAAGCACAATCGTTGACGAGTCACCAGCCATCATACCCCTGAGAGTACCCAAAGTTAAGAGCTTCCTTTCTGCTTGCACTTGCTCCGTGCACAGATAAGCGGCCCTTCCCAAGCACCTAGATGGCAATAGGTCTTCATCCCATTCGTGGGGAGCATTTATCTGGATAATTATGCGCATGCTCGCGTGCCCAGGCATAAAACGAACCTACTTAATAAACACGTTTTATCTCCCCCTGTCATCGCGTTTGGGGAAGGGGTGTGGCCGCTCGCTGATGGGTGCGAGTGATTGTACTAAGGGAACCCAGTGCTTTATTGCCACGACCTGCCCTTGATCTGCTCCACCAATATTGCTAACCAGTAATTAAACAAGACTGGGCGTGAAACTGTCCTCTGCACCAGATAAGATAGCAGGAGAGGGCACTGTTGTTTTGCTTTCGATTAGTTCTATTTACGAGCCTGTAATGGCAGCGATGATAAATTTAGCCTTTAGGAGAATGCAACAACACAACGTTTTTCTTTTTCTTATTGTTTTGTTTTTGTGCACACCTGCATCAATTTTTGAAGCAAACTCAATGAAATGAAATTAATGCTAAATATTTCAATATACTGTCAACGCTGTTCTTAAATACCTGTAGCGGTACAAGTAAAAAAAAAAAAAACCCTTGGTCCGTGCATACACTGCCTGTAAATCAAAACACTTTAAAACCGATAAAACAAAACAAAAAAATTCAAAACACTTAAACACAAGAAGCAATGTCCCCCTAATCTCATAGAGTAGGTTAAAGGCTGTTAATACTTTATTTTCCGCCTTTATGCCTACAGTCGTTTTTAAGACAAGCAAATCATAACATAAAGTAGCAAAAAATAAAACAACCAATCCGTTATGTTACTTATTTAAGATCTTTGAGAATCAGCATACGCCTCGTTACTTTATACTGTTGTTCCTTGTGTTTAAAATTACCCATCCATACCAAGTCAGAGTATGCAGAATGGCCCGCAGGATCATTAGATTTTATTTACATATTATTGCAAGTAAAACTTAATTTATTTGTATATAATCCTGATCATCAAAGTCTACATCGGTCGTAACTCTCTGCAATATGTCAACGGTGATTGATTTAATGTCACTTTTTACTGTGTAAGGTCTTTGGAGTTGAAAAATCAAAATAGTCTAAAGCCCAGTACAGAAAACTATTTATTCGTATAACTACTTAAGTGAAAATGAACATCTAAAGCTTTACCAGGAAAAAAGCATCCAGTTGTCTTACTTACAATGATAAAGAATATTCGTGAAGCCTGTGGCGAGCAAACTAACTGTATTTGTATTACTAACCTCAGTAAAACTTTTGATACTGTCGACTATGAATTCCTACTATACAAACTTGAAAACGAATATCTCTCCAACGTTGTTACACCTGGCTCGAATCTTCCCTTAGTGAGCGTCAGCAATAAGTGCTTTTCCTGCTGTCGTCTCATTAAGGCAGGGTTTCCCCAGGGTTCAGTATTCGGACCACATCTTTTTATGCTATACACCAACGGCGTAGCTAAAGAGATAAAAAAACTCCAATTACTACCTAAACGCTCGACATACAACTCTATTTTCACACCGCCCCTCGTTCTGTTCATGATGCCGTGACTGTGGTGAATGAAGATCTAACCTCCATCTCCCTTTGGATACCAAAAATTGGACTAAAACTTAATCCACTTAAATAACAGGATATAGTCGTGGGATGTAAATGTGCATTAAATAAAATAAACTCAAACGATGTGCCGTCCATCATGATAAACACAATGAAATTAATTATACCAGCACGGCAAGAAAAACCTAGGTGTTTATGTAAACTCCGACCTAGAATGATAACTAGGCGCCTCAGTTTAATTTTGTTATTCCATATCCTTCTTAGATATATTATTGTTAATATTTGAAAGTACAGGGACACTGGCCGAGTCTTATTCTTTCGCTTTATGCTTATTTTGTAATAAACTATTTGTATTTCTGTACAGCCAATTAAAACTGATTTCAATTTTCATCCATTATTTTTCTTATATTATGGAATTGTTTATTAAACGGATTAATTACATTAATATTTCGAAATTAATGCACACATTTTCACTGTAAAGAAAACTGCGTAGATGGTCAATTTCCATTTGATAACATTTTTCGTACAATTATTTCAAAGTTCTATGTCGATTTTTTCAAATTAATAACATTTTTTATACAAATGGGCTTTATACATTTTTTTTACTAGTGTCTCTACTCATATATGTTACATAACACACATGATAAATTACCCCACTATATACGAGAGCAAATTAAGAAAGTCTGAGACTGATTTTTCCCCGTAGCTTCCTTAGTAGTTACCTGTCTGCACCATGCACATGTAAAAAGAGCGGAGTTTTATGTATAATGAAAGTTCATAGGCAGCAGCACTGTCATTTCGGCAAATTTATAGTAATTCCCTGTGTTGTAGACCCTGCTTGCATTTCACAAAATGGAGATGCAGGTCTACAGCAAAATAAATGTAATTAGACACTGGCTAAGAATAATAAAGGACATCAAACAACTCTGAGGGCATCAATTAAACAAAATGTATTATCCAAAATGTTGGGCGGAGGTTGCATAACTGGAATTGTTAAAAACGATATCTGGCAGAAGGGCATTTAAAACAGGTATAGCTAGTGAAAAAAGTCAAAAGACGCCTGTCTGACATTAGAGTGGCGATGCATGGAGATATATCTCTGGACTTGCAGAGCGAAATTAAAATTAGATGGGGTAAAGAGACCTGTATCATGGAGTTAGAAAAAAAAAAAAAAAAAAAACAGAGGTCGGGAATAGCATGGCTTGGACTGGGAGGCTGGAAGGCACGTAAGGTTGTTGACGGGAAAGGCAGAAGGATTTGCCCATTATGCTCGGAACCGGAAGACTGGGTGTACATATGGCTAAGTGTGTTCCAGGGATAAAATTTCTCCCGGATTCAGTAGGGAAGGCTGGCATGGTGGAACTTAATTGTAAATAGACAAAACTGGCTAACCTGGGCATTTTCTTAAATGAACCTACATAGTTTTAGGGACAAGAAAGCTCAATAAACTTTGTACATAAATAATACGGAACAATTATATGAATATCAGAATTATTGTATGTCTGTGTGTGAGAGAGAGAGAGCGAGAGAGAGAGCATTCTTGTTTATGTGTTTTCTTTTATTGGAATTAATTTCAGAAATTAAGTATTTTACAAGAGCATTAACGGTCTTGCAATCCACGCGATGTGATGTGCAATATAAGTTTAGTTTAATTGGAGTAAATAAATGGAGGTGATTCGATAAGAACAGTACGGAGGGATAAAATTCTGTTTTCGCTTAAACAGAATCTTATGAAAAAGATGAAGATGCATTATCTCGTGTAACAGTATTCAGGTGGTTCAAGGATTTCGAAGTAGGGCGATTTTCCATCGTTAAACAAGGTGGGCTCGGTGTTTCGGTCTCTGCTGTGACGGAAGTCAACACTAATACAGCTGCTGTGATTGTCGGTGAGGATCGGAAGATAACATTATGTAAACTCAGTAAAGTAAAGGGAATTTCATATGGCAGTGCATTTACAATCACACATGAACATCTCCATATGACCCCAGTTTATGCCCGTTGGTGCCACGTCTGTTGACTTCGGAACAAAAGACTGTGCAACTGGAGATATAGCGTCAGATGCTGCGTTTCTTTGCTAATAGAGGGATGCTTTTCTGGAATCAGTAATTATTGGTGATAAGTTATGAGTGTACCAATGTGTTCCTGGAGGGGAACAACCAGTACAGAAATTGCCAGGTTCTCCAATACTTACAAAAAAAAAAAAAAAAAAAAAAAAACCGAAAGTTGTTCCATCTGCAGGGAGCGTGTTTGACTGTAAGGGAATGGCTTACACTTATGTTACAGGAATATACTACACGTCAATATTCGCTACATGAGGAAACATTGCAAATAAACTATCACAACTTCATTCGGAATGGGTGAAGACTTCATCCTGACAGTGCATGACCTCACACGTGCGGTGCCATGCAATTTTTGGTTAAATTCAACTTTACCTGTGTACCACATCTGCCTTATAGCCTCAACCTCACTCCATGAGATTTATTTTATTCCCATCACTATTCGATTCCAGAACTCTGAAGTAGTGCTCAAAACATGTGAGACGATTCTCAAGGACCTGACAAAGACAGCCTACATCTTGTATTCGAGGATTTGCAGAAACGCTGTAAAGAACGCATTCAAGTAGAAGGGAACTACTAAAAAATATCATGTAAACACTGAAATACAGTAATAAACATCTGTAAAAAATCTTCGTCTTTCTTGATCAATTCATGTACAATTAGTTTCATTTGCCTACTTACTGTAGGTAATTTTTAACAGTAAATAACTCCCATTTACATTACTAAGGAATCATAGGCAATGGGAGCGTCACGAATGGCCGAAATCGTTGAGGCACGAACTCGTGAGAGGAAGGTCTAGAATTCGATTTCCGCCAGGCCTGTGTTCCCTGAATAAGGTTTTCCCAGGTTTTCCTCAGTCCTCATACGTGACCAATGACTATCCTAAACGCCTGGAACGCTCCCTTCTTTAAAAAAGAAAGAAAAAACTTTCTCAATTTCTCATGTCATCTCATGTTTCACCAGCGTCTACCGCCTGTAATGCCTCAGCAGTAAAAGAGGGCGCTAAATACTATTTAAATAAAAGGCGAAGGACACTGATGAAAATAAATTGGGAAAGGACATTTATTTCGGAAGGAAGCGTCCTATCCCAAGATTAGGGTACGTCCCCCATGTCTGCCAATGATGAGGATTGAGAAAAACCTGAAAAAAATCTTAGTTGGAGGGACTCCGAATCTCCCATTCATGGAGTCCTTGCTTGGTAACTTCGGCCACCTTTGTAAGTTCTGATACTCTTTATAAAAATCTTTCTATGTTTACCTTATTAGAAACCTGTTTTACTCATATAATTTACAACACAGCTCAAACCCCTAGACTTTCGTGCTTTTTATCACATTTCAACATTTAATTCACTACATTCTTTATACTATTGTTATTGGTTACTTAAGCCATACTGACATTAACATACTGTAAAAGAAACTCTATCTTCGACTTGTTTCATGTCAGTATTTCAACATTTTTTACCTTCTGAAATTGGTATATTCGTTCCAACTAGAAGCATTTATTTAACACTGGCTAACCATCTTCTGCAAAAGTTAGCACTACCAGGTCAGTGGAGGTAGATAGAACTAGGTTGTGTGCACAAGAGTCACTTAAAAATGGAAGTCTGATAATAGCCGTTTCTGCTTAACTTCTGAGATAAGGGCGGTCTTGTGATGGGGCATTCATGGAAACTTAAACAGAGAATGTAAATATGGCACAGTTGAGCCCAACCCTCCTTTTCGGCTTAGCCAGCTCACCTCATATCCAAACTAAGTCAAGTATCCAACTACTGCAACCGTATCGTCTTTACTTGCAAATTGTGGTGGTGCGAAGTCCGTGTTCTTGAATATTAATGTGGATCTGAAAAGTTAACACAGACTTCGCGAGACATGATAACCCCCACGTATGGCCGAGTTTCTGGCGCTAATCATCAAGGGACCCGACCCCAGGGATGTCATGGTTGTAGTAGCAAGCACCAAACAAAGAGATGCAGACGGATGCTGCATAATATAGCTTCTCACGTTATATGAGATAGAATACGAATAATTCTCAGGCGAGTTGGTGGGCTAATTTTGTTTCCCTTACTTGGAACAACTATGGAACTCTAAACAGAACCCGAGTTCCTCTTCTTGCAAAGTATTTACTTGAGAGTTCGTGCATTTCATCACCAACAAGCGCAGAACATCCCATATCCCGAGTGGGCTGTCTCAATAAACGCGTTTTACATTTTGAATAAACTGTGAAACGGTGGTGCACACTAGAGCGTCTACAATCCTCTCTTGGAGACTTGCGTTTAGTTTGCACGTAAATGCTTTCAACACTTCATTTATTTTATGGTGATGTAATTAGATATCATTTGATCATGGCATTAAACCCTCAGCAATAGCTGACAAACATCGTGCATTTAAAGCACGTGTTCCCAACCTGTTATAAAGAGTGCTCAAAAAAGAATGTGCAAAAATAGAGAGTAGAAATTTGGCTTGACACTAAGTCTAAAGAGTGGGAACTAATATCTAAACCTTCAGCACGGTGTTATAGGCATCGATTTATAGGTAGGTAAACGTCATAGCTACAGGGCGTTTAAGGCTATCAAATGCAAACCAATTGGTGAAGGTGCAGTCAAGAGCATCCAGCACTCAATTTAACCACACTTTATGCGCTATTACTCTCTGTGCAGGTCTTCCTGAAATTTTGAATAGCGTTTACTGCTGAGGCATTACAGGCGCTGGATCCTAGTGATACGTGAAATAAGATGATAAATGACAAAGGAAAACTTTTAAGAAAAGAAACGTTCTAGACCTAAGTTTAGGGTACGTCTCCGGCATTTGCCATTAAATCTGAAAAAAAATTCTCAGTCAGGAAGAACGGTCCAGGCGCGAATCGAACCCCAGACCTGGCGTTTATAAGTCTGTGCCTTAACACCTCAGTCCTCCGTAGCGGTCGTTAAGTATGTTCAAAATCGTTCTCAGTTTTAGTGGAGTTTGAACCTAAGGCAGGCATAATGGCCTGAATGAAAATCGCGAGAAATGCATCAAAATGTTCAAATATTCTATAAACATGCAATACATTTGTACCATTAGGCAAAATAAAATTTAATGCTC